>BTPG01000004.1:107614077-107639077 GCA_036245525.1 Semisulcospira habei
TCCAGCAAATGTTATTTTCCCTGCAAATATATTATCAGAAAAAGTTCGCTGAATAAGAACCCTTTGGCTTGTCGGTAACGGGTTTTGTCGCGACAAAAATCGCTACCGACACCCAAAGGGTTTACAGACGATGTATCAAATCGTAAATGCCCTTCCTTATAATTGTTATATAGTCTGACGTAGTGTGTTGGTCTGAGACTTTTGACCTTACGGCTTAGGGCCTGAGATTACAAAATCACAGAACACACACGAAACAATAGTCTCAGGCGCTGCTTTGTTATCGAAGTCAGACTATCGGGATGCAATGCTAATTTTCTTGGGCCAGGTAATCACGGGAATCACGTCGACAAAAGTCGCTACCGACAGCCAAAGTCTTAAACGTTTACAAACCAAATGATCAAATAAATAGCCATCTGTGATTCACCCAACTACCTAATCAACTCACAAACCAACCCAGTAGACCAACAGAAAACCGATTTAAAAAAAAAAAAAAAAAACAGCCAACCAACAAATCGGCCGAGCAAAGGGAACCACCAACCAACAAAGCTAGCAAGCAACAAACATAGAAGTTAGCAAGCAACGAACATAGAAACAAACAAACACATTAACAAGCGAAGAAACAACCAAACAAAAAACAGATACACACGCACACGCACACACACACACACATACACACCCAAATGCTCACCTTCTTGGATTTTTTTCAAGGTCATCCGGTAATACCGACAGCTGGGTGACAGTGGGGTCTTTGTGCACTGTACAAGGTTAGAGGTCAAGGACTCATGTTGTGAAATGACCTTGACCATGACCTCTTGGCCGTCATTAAAGAGGACGAAGTTGTTGAGGTGTTCAAAGCCGTCCGTCTCCACTCGCGGGGTCTGATCCAGCCTCCCATAAGTGATGGGGGCCGGTGACGTCATGGTGATACTTGTGTCTTTTTACTGCAACCTTTTCAAAAACAGTTACCAAACTGTTATCAATGGTGTCTGTGACGTGTTAGTTGTGCTGGTGCCTCTTTACTGCATTTAGTTCAAATAAATTTACAACAAAAGGATTTGGCTTTGGCTTTATGGTAATTTAGGAGACAGATCGACAAAGAAAAGTCGTGCCAGAATAGCTTGGGAGCTAATTGTGACGTTATTATGATGCTAGTCATGTGTTCTTTGATTGTAACCCGATCAAATATGTTAACGCACTGAGCCCCCTTTTTCGAAACTGCCAAAATAACTTATTCGAGACGTGCCGCATCCGGGTACGCGGCTTTGTGCCGCTATACAGGATGCGGCACGTATCGATCGTGTTAAATTTGGGAGTGCCCTCTGATGATATTGTGATAATTCAGGAGACAGATCGAACACAATAGTTCATGGGTGGTACCAGAATTAGAATAGCTTGGCGCCCACACTAGGCGCCAAGTTATTCTGGTACCACCCTTGAACTATCCAGGTTGACCTAAATCATGGTGTAGTGAGTCAAGGCTTCACCGGCTGAAAAAATAAATATAGGCCCTACTTATGCAAACCAGTTTTCCTACACACAATTATTTTTTTTCAATCAATGAACAAACGGTCACAGAAGAGTGCACCCAGGTCCAATTACAAACGTTATTCATCTGACACGAGCATATGAAATTCGTATGGTATGTGTTCTTGACCGTCTCTCTCTCTCTCTCTCTCTCTCTCTCTCTCTCTCTCTCTCTCTCTCTCTCTCTCTCTCTCTCTCTCTCTCTCTCGTGTGTGTGTGTGCCTGTGTGTGCATGTGTTTGTGTGTGCTTGTGCATGCGTGTGTGTGTGTGTGTGTGCGCGCGCGCGCGTGCATGTGCGTGTGTGCATGTGTGAGTGTATGTGTGTGTGTGTGCAAGAGTGCGTGCGTGCGTCCGCTTGTGTATCGTACATGTATGTTAGTGTGTGCGCGTTGTGTGTGGTTTGTGGTGTGTGCGTTTGGCGTGTGTGGTATGTGTGTTGGTGGGGAGGGGGGGAGGTGAGGGAGGAGGGCGGGGGTGGGGGGATCGAGGGTGTTTATGCACGCGCGCGTGCGGTGTGTGTGTGTGTGTGTGTGTGTGTGTGTGAGAGAGAGAGAGAGAGAGAGAGAGAGAGAGAGAGAGAGAGAGAGAGAGAGAGAGAGACTCTAAGAGAGAGAGAGAGAGAGAGAGAGAGAGAGGAGAGAGAGAGAGAGAGAGAGAGAGAGAGAGTCTTAGTCGTTTCGTTGCATTTTTGTGAACTTCATTCTTCTGTTATTTTTGTTGCCTTTATGTATAATATTTTTTTGGACAGCAGATAAGCAACGACATGCTTAACTCATTCAGCCCAACGCACGAATTTCCGGCCCAAATTTTGGAGGCGTCATCTAACGACTATGCACCTGTTGCAGGAGATGGATCGACCATGATAATTCATGGGTAGTTCCAGATATGCTTGGCGCCGACAGGCGCCAAGCTAATCTGGCACTGCCCATGAATTATCATGGTCGACCCATCTCCTGCTGTAGTGCGTCAGGGCTGAAAAACAAACAAACAAACAACAACAACAAAAAAGGATTCTGTATCTAAATAATTTATCCTTGGAAAATAACGTGTCGTTATCGTTATCGCTCAGTGCATGTTAGTCATTCGCCAAACCTAGTGCCAATCAACTCTAAGCAATACCCATGGCCTTGGTTGGTTGGTTAGTTCGGGTTTAACGTCCACAGCACCGAGGTGATCATGGACGTCCCTGACGGGCGGGTTATGGGGGACAGGGAAATCTATTGCCTATGGAGTACGACCTGAACACTGATCAACTCAGGCGCACTCCAACTGTGCCACTTTGATTTACCAGGATCTTTCAACGGACATGCTATTGAACAAATCCGTTTTTCCCCTGGATTTTGAGTCCAGCTACCGGGGCCGGGACGGGACTCGAACCCACGACCCGGCGATTCCCTTCGCTCTCCTGCTCCGACGTTTAACCGCCTGAGCTATTTCGGACCCTACCCATGGCCTTACTAAGTGCATTTCCTACTTATGTCCCCCTAGCACACCACCCTTAACCCGTTCAGAAAATATGAACACCAGCCACTGCAAGAGGTACAGATCCTCATGAGCCACCGCATATGCGGGGGGCTCATGAGGGTCTGTGTCTCTTGCTGACACCACTTTGAATTCATTTTCTCGGACATCTAGGGTTTTGTGGTGGTGAATTAACAAAGATTGCAGAAACACAGTCTGCGTGCGTCAACCGGTACTGAACGGGTTCAGCTATCACGGTCGACGGACGTGCCCGTCGGCCCGAGGCCCTTTTGCTTCACTGGAGTACGACTGAAGGCAAGTCAGTCGGGGTACCCAACCAGTGTGATGAACAGGGCGCCTGACATAGATAAAACAACTCGCGAGCCTCGCCCTGCCAATTCGTGTGACACATACCTTGGGTACGTGAGAGTAAACGGCAGGTAAACAACACACCTGGATCGGCAAAATGAATTAAAGGGAGTGCCCCTAGATCCCTTAACCATCGTTTACAAGTGAGCGCAGTTGGTCTGAATGAATGAATGAATGGATGGGGGTGAGGTATAATATGTATGTATTTATATTATAAAGACTCCATTCACCAGCAGTGCATTCCCAGTTAGCAATAGAGCCTCGGGTCGACGTCATCCGCAGTGGGCCCGCGCACGGCCGTGCGCGGGCCCACTGCGGCCGACGTCGGCCCGAGGCTCTTTTGCTAACTGGTTAATAAATGATCGTAGAAGCGAAACGGCTAGCTGTATGGGCCTGTATCATGTATATTTGCTTCGCTTCTACGGTGATAAATTATTATACACTTTCGTAAACGTCGAGTGAGGTAACAGCTGTGAGTGTCATCTTCCATCACTGACTAACCCCTTCACTGCAAAAAGAAAGAAAAAAAAACCCAAAAGAAAACAAAAAGGTAAACACGGCCCAGCTGCAAGAGACATAGATTCTAATGATTGCGGGGGCACGTGGGGATTTATGTCCCTTGCTGACACCACTTTGCATCCATGCTTCTTGGACGGTCGGGGATCACTGGCACTGAAGTAACAATTTTTTCAATAGTCGGGGCCCATCGTGAAAGGCCGATTAAGCATGAATATACTATGATGGCGAACGGTAAAACTCGTGCTAAAATTAATAAACAAGAAAACCACTCAAAGACCCGACAAACAACAAATCCGAACCTCATTCAGCGATCTTAATTAATAATGTATTAATTAATAATGCAATTTAAGCGTTTCCCTGCAGATTGTATTTCTATTTCTAAAATCTTAGAACACCATCCGTTCCAGGAACATGGATACATGAAAAGTGGTGTCAGCAAGTGGCATAGATCCTCATGAGCCCCCGCAACTGCGGGGGGCTCATGAGGATCTATGACGCTTGCAGTTTGGTCGTTTTCAGCGATTACGTGCAATTCAGTTCATGCCAAACTTCAACATTCTGTTCGTTGCGTCATTTACATACGAATAGAATTAACGATACAGCAACGCCTCCAACACAAACTGCTCATACGCTTCGCGTGGTATAGTATGCTGACACTTCAAATAGCCACAATGCCGGCCAAAATTCGAATGCAAATTATGAGGTCAATGAAGCTGCTATGCCTGGGTGTGTCAATATTTTGATTGCCGAGTGGAAACTCAGTATCGGTTTCGCAAACTACGAAGAGACAATACATTTTGTACATCTGATAAGATAGGCGGTAACATTGCAACGGTCGCGCATTGCATCCGTGCAAACGGGCGACAAAGTTTTCGTGTACTTACCTAAGTACTGTGCATCCCTCTCTATGAATGAGCCGAAAAAGCGTCACTGTGTCAAAACACTACACATCCATGCGCCACGAACAAAGCACATACAGATCCGAGGTACAGTCAGTGTAGACACTGACACTGTCCACGTTGCGAGAATCACTGCCATACGGAGAACGTACAATTCATGATCTGACCAAGCACGGCCCCAGCAACAGAGACAACTTCCTTGGGTCAGTCTTCTTTCGCGTGTCGAAACACAATCTTTGACACTCTGAAACAAACTCTGGATGTTATCGTTATATACGTCAAGGTGCACAACATTCCGTAATGTCACAGTTCCAGTCCCGAGTTTTACGCCCGGCCTTTCCACACGATACAAGGGGCATGGATTTTTATGGGGCCCCTGCTTTTCAGGGGCTCATAAGAATCTATGCCTCTTGCTCCTATCACGGACGCGGCTATAACTACTTACGTCTCGAGCCTCAGACGGAGGAAGCGATGAGTGTTTGAGCCTATAAGCTGAGACGCAACAGGTTTGAGACTGCGGCACGCATTGCCGTAGGCTTTGACAGTCGCACAGATGTATTTCCCGTGTGTAGGGGGTCACTGTGAAAAGGCTCAGGGACGCTACAGGCGCTTGCGGCGAAAAGTTTATTTAACGCATTTAGCCCCAAAGGCACATTTCCTGGTATTTTTTTTTTAGGTGTCCCTTACGATTATGTACCAGCTGCAGGAGATGGATGGCCCATGATAATTCAAGGGTAGCGCCAGATTAGCTTGATGCCTTAGGCGCCAACTTGAATTAGCATGATCCATCCATCTCCACAGTGCTGTAGGGCCTTTCCTAGTGTACTTAGTGAAATTTCAATTTGTTCGTTTTATCCATTTTTTTGTCCCTCTGCACCGAGGTGATCAGGGACTGAAATTTCAATAGCCAGTCAATATAGCCTCTTATAATCCTACTGAACGGTTTTGTTTTGAGCTATCTGAGCCCCACGCCGCAAAAATCTCGCTGTAATGCAGAGGGACAGTTCGTTGACCGCAGTGGATTGGAAAAGTTTCGCGCAACTGAGGGCTGACCAGTCTGTGGCGGTTTTGGTATTTACGCACTTAGGTCGTAATTTCCAAATTCACAGACCAGTAGACAAGGTTAATTTCAGGGTCTCGGTACATCATTCTTTAAACCGCTCAGGATCACAGATAATCTAAGTTTTTGTTAGTACTCTGAAAAACACCCAACCTGAAAATAAAAGTCCCAAGCAAACGCAGCGTTTGTTACCGTGTGCTGTGTGTTTCTGATGGGAATGACAGCAAGGTTTAGAGTGTGATGGTGGTGGTGGATTGGGGGTGGGTTATGGGGGGTGGGGTGGGGTGGGGTGAGTGGGGAGGTCTTTACAAGGCCTGCACATGACATATTACATTGACACTACATTTGCAGCTTTCCTGAGAGCAAATTTGTGGAGGCCGAATTTGCCGCTTGCACAATATCCGTTTCGAATCATTCTCATAGCGTTTTATTCTCTTCAGTGCCGAGAGAAATTAAAACACCAATCATCTGCAAGACTATAGATTCTCATGAGCCCCCGAGAATGCGGGGGCTCCAGAGGATCTATGCCTCTTGCTGAACTGAATCACTTTGTATCCATGTTTCTTTGACAGCGATGTGATCATTGGAGTTGAATTTCAGAAACACAGCCCACGTTCACTAGAAATGGAGGAATCATGACCACATTGCCAAAACAATCATCTACATTTATTGAGAGGTGAATTTTGGCCTTTCTAAGTGTGTTTCTTTCCTTGTTTATATTTTATTTTCAGGTGTCTGTAGCCAGGAAGAATGCAGAGCTGTGCGAAGAAGACAGGCAGTGTTATAATAACTATGTCACGACTTGTAACGACCACACAAATCTTCTCCCAGCTTTCTTGCAGCAGATG
The DNA here is from genome assembly GCA_036245525.1 of Semisulcospira habei. Lineage (NCBI taxonomy): Eukaryota > Metazoa > Mollusca > Gastropoda > Semisulcospiridae > Semisulcospira > Semisulcospira habei. Next base: position 107,620,759 of record BTPG01000004.1, read on the forward strand.
ACACATATCTGCAAAAGGCACAGAGCTTCACGTTAACATGCTGAAAATGTACATCTCTTGCCAGCTTTATTTACGTCACCGAACCCCACCAACTTAAAAAATATTATTATTATTATTATTAACCATTTCTGTTGTCTGCTTGCTGACGACACCCATTTTGCAAGAGGCACATATCTTCATGTGCCTCCGCAATTGCGGGGGCTCATGAAGATCTTTGCTTCCTGTCAACTTCTTTTACTTCAGAGGGAGGAGTTCGCTCTACGGGTCCTACAGAAAGAGATGGCGAATTTCTTGACAGTTTTACTATAGTCATTCCGCAAATGGCTGCAATCCTTTGCTGGGCTTAATGCAAGTCGCAAGGTATTTTTGTCTAACTTTGGCGACTCCAAATGCGAAAGTAATGAATATTTATGAAATATCGATATAGGCCTGTACATGGCGTAATAAATATGTATGAAGTGGTAAATAAATTATTAATGAAATATCGTCTGCTGCCCGGAGAGCTTGACTTTACCGATGTGTGGAGTGGTAAATAGGTTATTAATGAAATATCGTCACCAGTACTATCGCGGTCGATCTATTTCCTGAACTGTAGTGCAGTCTTCACAGAGCCACTCAGCTCCACAATGCAGACAATTCGATCACAGGGCCCATTGTACTCTCGTTATGAAAACACACTTTTTATTCAGTGGAATAGGAGTGGCATGAGGGGGAGGGTTAGTTAGTTATTTGGGTCTAACCTACTCAGCCCCGCACTACAGCAGAAGATAGATCGCCCATGATAATTCAAGGGTAGTGGCAGATTAGCTTGGCGCCTATCGGCGCCAAGCTAATCTGGCACTGCCCTTGAATTATCAAGGTCGATCCATCTCCTGCAACTGGTGCATAGTCGTTAGATGACGCCTTCAAAATGTGGGAAATACGGCCGTCGGCCTGAGTTAACGCCGAGCAGGCGACTAAGGCCATCTGCCACGGTCACCTAAGGCCATCGCACGGCCGGTGAGGGGGCGCGGCCACGAGCCTGCGTGCACGTATTAGTTACTTTTCCTTGCCTCCAGCCTTCGAAAATATCAAAACAACGGGCCCAAGTGTGGGTGGGTGGAGGTGGATGGAGAGGTAAGGAAGGGAGGGGGGGGGGGGGAGGGGTGGACCGTGGGGGTGGGGTGGGAAGCAAAATGCACGCATCCAAAAATCACAATTTTCATATTTTTTGGGTCTGTTTTATTTTCTTTAAAATAAAAATAATAATAATTAATAATATAATGGAAAAATATGATCTTGTGATATTTTCCCTCCAATTATTTTTTTCTCTAAAAAATGTTTTGTTGTCCAGAATTATTTTGGCACGGATGGAGGGGAGGGGGGGTCAGGAAGGGGGGCAAAGGGTGGAGTTGGGGTGCTTGGAGGGGGTGATGGAGGTGATACTCTGACCCACACTACATTTTCTTTGGAGGTGGAGGGGGTGGGTCCCTCTCCCCTACCCCCCTACCCCTGCCGGTTCCTACGTCACTGTTATTAACTAGGTGGCCAAGGAGGCTCGTCAACTACAACTAATTTTAACAGTCCAGGGGAGCAGGAATAAATGTCCCCCTTCGGCACTTTTATATTGCATTATTACTTTTCCACAATCAGCGCCAACAGGCGGAATTTACACTGTCTACTATAGTTCAGCCGTGAAAGCTTCTTAACTCCTTCACTGCCAGGTGTCACTAGTGGGATTTGGGCAGTCTGCAGTGTACGGATTAGGAATGTGTTGAACTGGGGGTGGGGGGGGGGGGGGGGTGGGGGGGGGGGGGGTGGGGGGGTGGGGGGGGGTGGGGGGTGGGGGATGTGAGGCTCACAAAAAAGCACTACTGACAGTCAAAGGGTTAAACAGGCCTGACTGCCAGTGCACACATGACAAGGCTTCGCGTCCACTGTTCGAAGCGCCACTGTTTATGCCCGTGGTCGTTAGGTTCGGTTGGCGAGAGACTATAATTGTCGAGCGGGTTCGGGTTCGTCGCGTCGTCAGTGGGCGTTTGCTCTTTGTATCTCTGGCGTTTGATTGACGGTCTGGTGGTCTCAATATGGACTCGTATTGGACCGGAAGAAATGAACCCTTCGAATGCCATGGGCCACTAGTGTGAAATCATGACAAATTGGATCTTAGGTGACGCATCCGTTCAAAGGACACAGGCCATACAAATAGGGACCAGCAAGAGGCTAGATATGGCTCCGTTTGAGGTGGCTTGCAATGCGGTGTGCTATGCCGGTTGTGTCTGGCTGGTTTCGGGATGCAAGTTTGTCCTGTCAGAGTGTTTAACCCCTCATGACAGCGACTCGGGAGCGTAGTTTCTGAAATCGTTGTTATTCCAGGCCAAAGATCCTCAGCCGTCCATGGGACATGGATGCATATGTGCGCAACTCAGCACATGAGGCATAGATCCTCATGAGCCCCCGCAAATGCGGGGGCTCATGAGGATCTATGTCTCTTAAGACTAATTTCTGTTCACTTTGCATCAGCAGTGAAGTGCCAAAATATTTTATAATAAGCTCCCACACAACGCGAGGTGCGTCATATAATATAATATAATATAATATAATATAATAATCATCTGCGTTTCGCATGGACTGTGGCCTGATTGCTTCAAAGCTAAGTATTCAAGGTATAAATTGTTTATTCGGGGTTGCACCGTGTTGACAGTACTCTTGAATTTGCAGCTTCGACACTGGCATGTTAATAACACATATTTGTATTATATTTTTAATAGAGCGACAGAAGCTCGTATTACCCCAATCATTCTTGAACAACAAGAAATGTTTCGACCATGACAGTTCGAAGATAGTTTTCAAAACAGTCCGTCCCCCGAGACGTAATCAGTGTAAATTATTACATGAACGCATTTTTAATTCTTACACCTCTGGTTAGGATATTGTCGGGCCATGCATACGGTATGCGTAAGAAACTGAATCGACCTTGATGGCTCTAGGGTTGTTATGTTTGATCACCTTGCCGCCTCTCAGGCACCAAGCTGATCAGACAATCTTCGAGCTGCAAACTCCATCCACGATGAGTCTGAGAAAGATACTGATAGTATCGCTGGCATTTATTGGCGCTGGGAGAGTTAAAGCTACACATCTGCAAGAGACATAAATCCTCATGAGCCCCCGCGACTCTTGTTAGTCTATGCTCTTTTTGCATTTTGCTTCAAGTTCTATGACTATTTTCGTGCAGTTTGCATCTGTGTTCTTCATGCGAAGTTCGGTCAGTGTGCAGTCGTTTCTGAGAAGGGAAATTCGTGATCACTGGCAGCGATGGGGTTAAAATCACAGTATCCCGTTAACACTATGGCTGCTACTGACGCTACCTGTGTCGTTCACTAGCCGTGAAGGGACCACTTCAACCAGATCATCATGAATACGGTTTGTGATATTGACACTTCGCTTGTCGTCTGCTGTTTTCCCGCGTGCGATACATATTCAAATATTGGCATAAATCTCGCGTCTGTTACAATTTAAATGAATATCATTTGTAACAGGATATGGTACTGATTTTGTAAGCAAGCGAATTCGCATTCTTATGTTAGCCCTACGATGTGGTGTCGATTTACATGTAGTCAATGCACGTTTACTGTTGGTTATATACTGACAAGCAAAAGAAATGTGACATTTTCGGAACCATCGGAAACATTTTAGTGTTTCCGATGGTTCCGACAATGTCGCAAATCTTTTGCTCATCAGTACATTTTGTGTTGAAAGATCTTTGCATTTTTTCCCAACCTGAACATTCGCATTTATGATGTATATAAAAGACAGTTTTTCTTTGTCTTGGTAAAAACATGGTTCACATTTTGTCATCCAAATTAGGGTGTCGATGACGTGTTACATTTGCGATAGTATTAAGTTTCTTAGACATCACATGTAATAATAATAATCAAATGATGATGATGATAATAATAATAATAATAATAATAATAATAATAATAATAATAACATACTACTACTACTGATAATAATAATATACTACTACTACTACTACTACTACTACTACTACTACCGCTACTACTACTACTACTACTAATAATAATAAAACTTCGGATGTAACAAATCGCCAGGTGACCCAACTTTTCTTGGTGGCATATCCGAAGTTTGTTATAAGCGAAGCAATTTACACAGAAAGAGTTCTGCCGGGACCTCTGAAAAAGCGTCGTTATATCCGACTTTTACTATACCCGACCTTGGTAAAAGCGAATTAGACTGTAATTAGACATTTAAACATTTGATATGGTTACATCACGGCCAAAGAGAAAATCAGACTGAGCAGGGTGGTCAAGACCGCTTCAAAAATCATAGGCAGAGATCTTCCTAGCCTGGATTCACTGTATCAGCAGAAGTCCATAAGCTAGGATGATCTACCGTGCACCCCCCCCCCCCCCCCAGTACTCAATAAGATGGGTTTCAAAGTGTTCCTTAGTATGTCCTGAGATGTTTAAGCCATGTTCCCCGAAAATCCTTAGGAACACACCAGAGATATAGCCGATGGCGCAAGGGTACCCCCATTCACGCTCTTCGCAGGTGCTAAAATGAGGTTGAGAAACATTTTCCTCTAAATAAATCAGAATTCATTCCAGAAACCCAAATCAGGCAATATTATGTCAAGGCACACCTTCTGCATCCTCTGCAAAAAAACAGAATGAAAAAAATATTGAATCTCTGGCTCACAGTGAAGGTATTTGTGCACCCATTAAACGACCATTTCCGCGAAATCGCAAAAAAAGACAAAAATAATGTGTCAGATGCCTTCAGACATTTTCTATAGCACTGACAGTCCATTTTCAGGTTTACATCATTAAAACAGGATGTCACAATTATTATAAACTTGACTATGTGATGCTGTGATTACTTTGAGTGCCACAGTGGTTGATTTTGTATCCCTACCCCCAAGTTTAAAAATACACAAAATTAATTAGAAAAAATTGCTTAAGTTATTCCATTTTATTTTGACCTCTCTTTACCTATTAAGTTTGAATAATGTGAGCATAAAGTGCAAGAAAATAAGGAAAGTCGGCATCCTTTACGGTATGTTCGTGGTGAATGATAGCTTTTTCCCATTTAAAATTGCCGAATTGGGAAACGTACTTTGTTTCTGATGCCCTCAGAAATTTTGTATACAACTGATAGGTCTTTTTTAGGTTTTATTGTTTAGGAAAGAGTACCACAGTTACTCCCAACCTGATTTTATGATGCTGTGATGCATTTAGGGGCCACAGTGACTGAATCTGCTGCCCTACCCCCATTTTACCTGTACGCAAAGGAACGATAAATGATCATAACAATTGCTCCTCTGATTAAATATGTTTGTTGCCAGTTTTCTTAACAAAATATGCATATTGAGCATAAACATTTGTGATCATTTCATTAATTTCAATGTGACCCATCAATTTAATTGTAATTTTTTTTATTTAAGGCATGCTTAACAGGGGCTCCCGCTGAAGCTTCTATCGTCTGCACATTCAGCACTCTTGTCAAACTCGGGGAAGGTGTACCTCAGGGAGATGTTGTGTCTGATGCTGTTTTTGGTCTACATTAATGACATCAGTACAACAGTACCAAGGTTCGTCTCGAACATCCTCCATGCGGATGACTTTGCAGTGTGGAGCGCAGCAGAACATAAAGAAATAGCATCCTCCAGAAAACATAAAGAAATAGCATCCTCCAGAATCCAGGATGTTGCCAATAGAGTCAGCAGCTGGACTGAAAGAGGCCACTCAAACTGAGCTAGACCATCTCTTTCAATCAGACGGAAGAGGTCACCTCAAAACTGGAGACCTTCGAGTACCAAAGACAGACAGGCCAACTTTACTGGCAACAAATAAATTACTGGATTCACGTGGAGGCCTCATATTGAAGCCATGGAAGCTAGAGCTGCAAAAAAAAAAAAAGTCTCTGATGAAGAAACTGGTGGGGACCACATTGGCGCAAATTACAGCATCCTGACACAAGCAAACACCTGCTCGGTCAGACCAGTTGTGCGGTACCAAGATACATCGACAACATGAAACACTGCCTGCAAAACCCAAACAGCCAGGCTTGACAAGATGCAGAACATGGATCATTCTCATGATGCAGTGACATTCTTAGAGCCATCTGGAGCACCCCAATTTAGGAAATGGAGGACATTGGAGCCACTGGAATACAGAACAGCACACACGATGAAGAAACTTACTAAACACCGACAGCATGGGAGACTACAGGAGCAGACCAAGAACCGTCAGAAATGTCCAAATCTGAACCGCCCAAATCTGAACCGCCAACTGAAGGTCCTGCAAAGGGCTAACACTGACGTCCTGGAACCAAGCCCAAAGATGTGTGAACAGCTCCCTTCAGATACCTGGACATCTCGAAAGAGCCTTCAAGACAACATAAACAATGTTCCAGGACTCTTTGCCAAAGGTCGCGGCACTGCACAAAGCCATCTTGCTGGAGGTTGTGCACAAGCGCTACCCTCACAGCAGCTGTGATACCACATAAGATGCCGTGCGGAATGAAGGAAGTGGCGTGTACATCTGTTGTGCAGACCGCACTACTACCTCCCTCTCCTTACCAGCTGGTGGCAGCAGCTCCAACTATCGTACAGATCTGCAGGTGCTCAACACAGCAGCAGAGCACTAGCTAGGGAAAGGCAGCAGCTTGATCCACTGATCTCACCAGGAAGCTTCAAGATAGACTGGATGCCCTGTCCACAAAATAGTGCTGCAGTGGATTCCAGTGCATTCTGGACTAGCTGGGAATGGAGACACTACAACAACAAAGTGATTGGCAACAGCAGAATGGCGGCTGCAGCCTGTGGGCAGATGACATCAACAAGCTGAACAGGGAGAGCCAGGCCACCATCTTTCATCTACGCACTGCTTACTCTGGACTGGGTCCGTACAGAAAAGCAGGAACGTTTCACAAACCCAAAATGAAGCCTGAAGGTTTACACACTTTAATCAGATCACTCTGTATCAGCAATTATTTGAAGCTTCCGTGCCTAATGCATGAAGAGATACCAAAATAAAAGAACGCTTAGCGAATGGCGGACTTCGGTAGAAGCGTAAACAACCAATCAGAATGTTCGGCAGAAAGGCCATGCAGTCACTTTATGATCAGAGCTAAATATAGATCACTTGCAACAAGCGTCAGCATGATCGTTCGCAATGGAATAGTCACAAATTGGGGGAGAAAAAAAAAAAAGTAGACAAAAGTCTGCCAGCACGTTGTAATTTTGTACAAACTTTCACAGACTTTAAGGAAAAGGACTGAAATTGACAGACTTTCCAGGGCCCTGAAAAAGCCTTGTCATTTTTTAACAACTTTCACAAATGTTCACAGACCGTAAGGACCCTGCTGGACTCACCTCGTGAGATTGGGTCATGCGGAAACAGCCCTATGCGAATTTGGCGTAGAAAATCAGTCTCCTTAGCACATTCTCCAAACATGTCCATACACAGAAGCGGTCTGCTGGCAGTTCTGACCAGAAGACACGCCCCTATACACCAAACTCTGAAAACATGCTGCCTAGCTCTTGACAGCTCACTTATTGGCAGCCAGAACAATATAAGATTTAAAGACGGCCATACAAAATTGAACGTTGCAGAAGGTGGAAGTGGAGATCTCGTAGTCGACATGTGGAAACTAAGTATTTTTGATAACATTGTTTTGGCTATTAGGAACCATGAAACTTTATTACGCATTCATATTTACACATTTCTAGATGAAAATAAATGAAAGGAAAAGGGGAGACCTTACTAGACCTGCCTTACGCTAAGTAAAATATCACCTAAAAGACCAGCCAGTTAAAAATAGTTACAATTAAATTGATGGGTTTCATTGAAATTAATGAAATGATGACAACTTGTTATGCTCAATATGCATACTTTTAAAAAAAACTGGCAACAAAAAATATTTAAACAGAGGAGTATGACGTAAGCAATTTTTATGATTATTTTGCGTTACTTTGCGTACTGGTAAAATGGGGGTAGGGCAGCAGATTCAGCCACTGTGGCCCCTAAATGCATCATAGCATCATAAAATCAGGTTGGGAGTAACTGTGGTACTCTATCCTAACCAATAAAACCTAACAAAGACCTATCAGTTGTATACAAAATTTCTGAGGGCACCGGAAACGACGTACGTTTCCCAATTCGGCAATTTTAAATGGGAAAAAGTTATCATTCACCACGAATGTACCGTAAAGGATGACGACTTAACTTATTTTCTTGCACTTTATGCTCACATTATTGAAACTTAATAGGTAAAAAGAGGTCAAAATAAAATGGAATAACTTAAGCAATTTTTTCTAATTAATTTTGTGTATTTTTACAACTTGGGGGTAGGGATACAAAATCAACCACTGTGGCACTCACAGGGATCACAGCATCACCTAGTCAAGTTTATAATAATTGTGACATCCTGTTTTAATGATGTAAACCTGAAAATGGACTGTCAGTGCTATAGAAAATGTCTGAAGGCATCTGACACATTATTTTTGTCTTTTTTTGCGATTTCGCGGAAATGGTCGTTTAATGGGTGCACAAATACCTTCACTGTGAGCCAGAGATTCAATATTTTTTTCATTCTGTTTTTTGCAGAGGATGCAGAAGGTGTGCCTTGACATAATATTGCCTGATTTGGGTTTCTGGAATGAATTCTGATTTATTTAGAGGAAAATGTTTCTCAACCTCATTTTAGCACCTGCGAAGAGCGTGAATGGGGGTACCCTTGCGCCATCGGCTATATCTCTGGTGTGTTCCTAAGGATTTTCGGGGAACATGGCTTAAACATCTCAGGACATACTAAGGAACACTTTGAAACCCATCTTATTGAGTACTGGGGGGGGGGGGGTGGTGCACGGTAGATCTTCCTAGCTTGTGGACTACAGCGTCTCTTACGTAGAGCAAGTCTTATCTCCAGTGATTCCACCCACCCTGGCAATGAACTTTTTCAAAGTTTACCATCAGGGTGTAGGTACGGGTCTATCAGTACCAGGACCAGCAGATTCCGCAACATTTTTTTCCCCCTCTGGCTGTTCGCGCTCTCTCTGATCAGCTGGATTGATTGGAGATAGCGCGAGCGGCCAGTGAGAAACTGTCAGAATGTGTACAGTCAGCTTATAAATGAATCAGTGAGGCGTGCCCGTTCGCCGTGTTTAATACCAGTATTTGCGTAGTATTTAGCATGAAAATCATATCTTAGAGTTTATTCTGTGTGTGTGTGTGTGTGTGTGTGTGTGTGTGTGTGTGTGTGTGTGTGTGTGTGTGTGTGTGTGTGTGTTATTTTAGTGTTAGTAACTGACATCAAGACAATTTTCGATGTTTTTTGTTTTGTTTTTTGTTTTGTTTTTGTTTTACATGGAAACATATGGCAATAAACTATCTTATAATAATACTGTCGACTTGGCTTTCACATTTTTGTTAATGCTTATTGGCTTAACCCAATTAGCGCTGACGCACTACAGCAGGAGATGAATCGACCATGATCATTCAAAGGTAGGGGCAGATGAGCTTGGCGCCTACCCTTGAATGATCATGGTCGATCCATCTCCTTCAATTGGTACACAGTCACACCTACACAATTTGGGAAATGCTGCCGTTGGGGTTAAAAGCGGTTAGTCCGATCTTTGATTCTGGACCGTACCGGCCGTCTGCTCAGTAGTGCCGCAAGGTACGAAATGACAAGCTAGCGAGCACATAATTATTTTCTTTTATGCATATAGTTTTCATGTTGTGCTGTCGTCCGTGAGGCAGTAAGGTCCAAAATCAAAGGCCAGCACGCTTATTAACCCCTTCACTATCGAGGAAAAACGAACGCCACCCAACTGCAAGAGGCATCGGTCTTCATGAGCCCCCGCGACTGCGGGAGCTCATAAAGACCTATGCCTCTTGCTGAGACCAATTTCTAGACATGCTCTTTTGGACGGTTGTGGCTTTTAGTCGTTGAATAAACACAGATTTCGGAAACAAACAAAGCACGCTTCCAGTGGCAGGGAGGGAGTTAACTCATTCGAGACGTGCCGCCTCCGGATACGCGGCATAAGCCGCGTATCCGGAGGCGGCACGTCTCGAATGAGTTAACACGCATTTTCTGGCGCCTATGTCCCAATCGGTTACCGCAAATATAGAAAAAACAATAAGTGCACTAAGAGACCTGCATAAAATGTTTGAACAAAGCTGGCTGTTATAGCCTACTGTAGAAATCGATAGTATGCTAAGCTAAATGAGTGTGGGTGGTACTTGTATGTGCTGGAACAGTATTTATTCACAATATGCTATAACGTAAAACAGAGGTTTTCACTTGTGTCTGTAAATAATTTCCCTTTATCCCTTTCAGAGGTCAATAAAGATGTTATCTATCTATCTATCTATATCCCGTAGTCTTGCCGACCGTTGGGGCACCACTGATGACTTGACAACCAGCTCCCTCCATTCCTCTCTGTTCTCTGCCATTCTCAGCGTATCGCCCAGCTTCAGTCCTGTCCACTCTGAGATATTGTCCTCCCATCTTTTCCTCTGTCTTCCTCTCCTTCGTCCTCCTTGCACAGTGCCTTGCAGGATTGTTTTGGCAAGCCCTGCTGAACGCGTGACATGCCCATACCACTTCAGTTTGCGTTTTCTCACAATGGCTAATAAGTCTTCATAGGGCCCGATTGCTTGCCTGATTCTGCTTCCCACTTCCTCGTTTGTGATGTGATCTCTGTATGAAATGCCAAGCAGCCTTCGAAAACATCTCATTTCAGTGGCTTGTATCCTCCTTTCAAGGTCTGCTGTGAGGGTCCATAACTCGCAGGCATACAAGAACACTGAGATGACTAAGGAGCGCATCAGTCTAATCTTGGAGCAGAGTGTGATGTTTCTGTTCTTCCATATGGTCTTCAATCTTGTCAGTGCTGTTGTTGTCTGCGCAATCCTGGACAGTATTTCTGGTTTTGATCCCTCATCTGTCACAATGGCTCCTAAGTATTTGAATTTCTTAACTGTTTCCAGTTTTTGGCCTCCCACCATGATTTCAGTGCCAATGCCACTGGCGTTATTGGTCATCAGTTTGGTCTTCTCTGCACTGATTTCCATCCCATATGCAATGGCTGTACTATCCAGCTTTTCCACCAGCTGAGCTAGCTCCTTCTCTGTTCCTGCAAGGCCATCAATGTCGTCCGCAAAGCGCAAGTTCGTGATTGTTCTGCCTCCAATACTGACAGTTCCTTCATGATCTTTTAGAGCGTCCGTCATGATTCTTTCCAGGAAGATGTTGAAAAGAGTAGGTGAGAGCAAGCAGCCTTGTCTGACTCCAACTGTAGTCCTAAACCAGTTTCCTATTTTGCCATTGAAGCAGACTGCGCTAGTGGCCTTGTTGTAAAGGTTTGATCAGGTTGGCATTGATGTTGTATAGTTTCATGGTGGACCAAAGGGCTGCATGCCACACCCTGTTCAGTAGGATCTTTAACATGACTTTGCTTGGGTGCGATATAAGACTGATCGTGCGATAGTTCTGGCATTGATGTAAGTTGCCTTTTTTGGGGAGAGTTATTATAAGTGATTGGGTCCATGGCGTGGGCCATTCCCCTGACTGCCAGATCTTATTGCAGATTGTTAGTAAGGCGCTTATCGTGTCTTCTCCCCTTCTTGGACTAGCTCTGCGGGGATGTTGTCTGCTCCTGCTGCCTTCCCTTTTTTCAGCGACTTCACTGCAGCCTCTACTTCTTCTCGGAGGATGGGATAGTTGCCATTGTTGGTCACGGGTGGGTTGACAAGTATGCCTGGGTCCCCTGCAGCTCGGTGGTTGTACAAATCTGAGCAGTACTCTGACCATGTTTTCAGTCTTCCGTAAGACAGTTCCCTTCACTATCTTGAATGATCGAGGAGCGTCCTTGTTTTACACTGGTCAGGTCTTTCACCAGCTGGTATGCTTTTTTGCTATTATTTTTGTTCAGATTTTCTTCTACGTGTTTACACTGATCTTCAATCCACTTATTCTTTGCCTTTTTCATGCTTTTCTTGATATCCTGGTTAATTTCCCTGTATTGTTTAGCTCCTTCTACCTCTGATTTCTTTTTCTTTAATTCTCGACGCTTGTCACATAGAACAAAGATGTCAGCTGTAACCCAAGGTTTCTTTGCTTGTTGGTGTTTGCCAAGGATCTCACTGGCTGTTTGGGTTACAACAGTGTTAAATGTGTCAATCAGTGTGTCCAGGTCCGTGTCTTCTGCACCTAGAAGTAGCAGTGGTGCGAATTTTCCTCCTATCTTTGCCTGAAAGGCTTCCGCTACCTCTGGGTCTTTCAGCTTCTCGAGGTCAAACTTGATTCTGGTGAGACCCTGCTTGTTGACCTTCTTTAGGCGGAGTCGGAAGATCATCATCACTAAGTCATGGTCGCTTCCAATGTCTGCTCCTGGAAAGCTTCTTGTCTTGGCAATGTTCACACTGGTTTGGAAGCGTCTCTTCACCATGATGTAGTCAATTTGGTTATGGTGCTCTCCGTTCGGGCTGTGCCATGTCCACCTTCTGGATGCTTTGTGCGGGCCAAACGTGTTCATCAGCTTTAGATCATTTGTGCTGGCAAATTCCAGGAACCTTAAGCCTCTGTCGTTGGTCTCTGCATTGCAGTAGCGTCCGCATGTGCCTTTCCAGTTCCTAGCAGCATCCTCTCCTATTTTGGCATTCCAGTCTCCCTGCACCACAAGAATGTCTTTCTTGGGGGTCTGGTCCAGAACTTCTTGCAGTTGGTCATAGAAGTCTTCTATTTCCTCATCGCCATAGTCTGTTGTTGGGGCATAAACTTGTACAATGGTGATATTAAATGGGGTTGCCCTCAAGCGTACGGTGATAAGCCTACTGGAGACTGGCCGACAACTCATGACGGTGTTCACGATGTCTTTGTAGACGAGAAATCCGACACCCTGTTCGTGTTTGTCTTCTCTGCCACTGTAGTACAGTTTGTGGTTTTCCTGGGTTGATGTTTCCCCAAGGTTCTTCCATCGTACTTCGCTTTATCCCTTTCAGAGGTCAATAAAGATGTTGCATTTTCTTTAAAACATACCATGAACAACAAAAAACAAACAAACCCCAAACAAAACAAACAAAACAAACAAACAAACAACCAAAAAACCCAACAACAACAACAAAAACCAAACCAACAAACAAACAACAAACCAAACATCCCCCAAAACAAACAAACAAACAAACAAACAACCCCCTAAAACAACAACACAAAAACGTAAAAAAATAACAACAAACAAATAAGAAAAACAAAAAACAACAACCCAAAACACACACACACACACACACACACACACACACACACACACACCATCACACACACGCACACACACAAAGAAAGACAGACACAAATCAAAACACAAAAGCCAAACAATACAAAACACCACGCATAAACACAAAAAGGCAACACAAAAGAAACCAAAACCAATCCAAGACCAGACAAGATACAGCAAAGAAAAAGAAGAAAAACTAACGAAAACCGGCAAAACAAAGACAAGAACACCAACCAAACAAAACAAAACAATAAGTGTTGTGTTGGCTTTTATAGCGGTGTCGTGACTTACCTTAGTATTAATCAACACATTTCCCTCTAAAGATTTCCCCCTCTGATGGTTAATTCCATAATCCTGCTGTCCGCAGACGACTCACATCCGGGTACTGCCAGTGGACGAGTCCCGTCCTGGCATTTATACATACAGATCACACAATTTCCCGGCGTTCATTAGTCTATTCACTCTCGACGAAAACTGAGCACCATCCAACTGCAAAGACGCATAGATCGTCATGAACACTCGAAGTTGCGGGGGCTTATGAGGATCCATACGCCTTTGCTGAAACCACTTTGTAACAAAAAAAAAATTGTAAAAATCTTCGACATTAAATTGACAATGATTTCATTTTTTTTTAATCCAACAGTCTCCGTCCACTGACAATCACTGGGATTTACAGACACGAGTCCGAGCAATATTAATGCGTGCTGACATAATTCCCCACGTCAAATAACATGACTTCGCCGGCTCTGTGGCCTTGGCAAGCCTGTACTGGAAATCACGCCCTCGTTTTGAGCATATCTGGAGTCAGCCTTGGTCAAAAAGCTGCTTAGATTCTCACGGGCCCCTGCGGCTTCAGAGGCACTTGAGAATCTATGCCGGATGATTGAGTGGGCTTGCTTTAACGCTTTGACTGTAGGTAGCGTGTTTGGTCGAGGTGATTCCTGTAGGAATCACCTCGACCAGCCAAAAGGATTAAAGCGCATGGAAGCACCGTCCGAAAATATCGATATTCGTGGCTTGTAATACTAATAGGTACAGTGACGCATGTCCAAGTGGCGTTCGGTGCTGACACGGCCAGCGGGTGTCGCGAAAATCAAGTGAATTTGAAATTATATTGACGAGCAAAAGAAATGCGGCTTTCAGTGTTTCCAATAATTCAAACATTTTTTTGTGCTCGCGAGTATATTTTGCACTGAGTGAGAATGTGGCTTAAAATCGTGACGCCTCAAGTGCTGCTATGTTTTAGGCGTTTCGTGACTCGTAAAAAAACCCTCATCGTTATCCGTGATTTGTCCAAAATGTCACAAAGTTCTGATGGTTCAAATCTGTAAGTTTGTGGTTCGTGACTGACTAAACTAAGGCTTCGTGAAACCGCTCATACAGCTTTCAGTTTACATTGCCCTCTTCACGCGTATTTTATGTGGCATGAAAACCTTTCTGTTCTTGTCCATACAAAAAGACTGGCTTGCTTAGATAGCATGTCCGCTAACCCATTACACCCTGAGGCTGAATTTGAAAAAAAAAAATCTGCTTATAGTCCTATGAAGGCTACATTACAGATTAGGTGATTGATCAACTATTTTAGTTCAAGGGTGGTGCCAGAATAGCTTGGCGCCTCAGGCGCCAAGCTATTCTGGCACCACCCTTGAACTAATCATAGTCGGATTTATTTCTTGCAATAGTGTGTCAGGATGAAAAGGGTTAAGGTCCTGGTAAATCAAAGTGGCACAGTTGCAGTGCGCCTGAACTGATCAGTGTTCAGTCGTACTCCATAGGCGATGGCTGTCCCTGTTCCCCGTAACCCGCCCGTTAGGACCGTCCATTATCTCTCCGGTGCCGTGCACATTAAACCCCGAAGAAACCAACCAACTAATCAACTTTCTGTCAGGCCACAGGAATATTGATCATATGCCAACCGTGTTAAATCTGATGTGAATTACCCTCAAACAAAGAAAGTCGGAAACGCATCTCGAAAGAAGAAGGACGAAACAGTATTATTAAACGTTATTTTGAATCGTGCTCCTTTGTTGTTGTTGTTGTTGCTTACAAAGTATTTCCTCATCCGTTATTAAATCAGAGAAAAGGTCATGATTCAACTGAGAAAGAAAAAAGAAAAAAAAGAAAAAAACACCCACAACTGCCGCACTGTCCAATTGTCTGATCCGCCTTCGATACCCTGGCCTTGAATGTCAGAGGTAGGCCGACGTACTGTGCTTGATAGGGCAAGCGAAAGACCGAATTCCAAATGACCAGTTTAACACATTCTAGACGTGCTGCATCTGGATACGCGGCTTAACCCCTTCACTGCCATAGCGAAAGTGAACACGAACCAACTGCAAAAGGCATAGATCCTCATGAGCCCCCCCCCCCCCCCCGCGACTGCAGGGAGCTCATATGGATCTATGCCTCTTGCTGAGACTAATTTGTATCCATGTTTCTTGAACGGGTTTCGACTTTTGGTCGTTGAATAGACACAGATTTCAGAAACAAAAATGCACGTACAGTTGCATGGAAGGGGTTAAAATTAAAGTTTCAGTTCAGTTCAGTTTCAGATGCTGCGTGTCTCGAATGTGTTAACCTCTTCACTACCAGAGGACGCAGACTGTGTTGTGAAATCCTTGTAAATTCAGTCGAAGATCTCCAGCCGTTTCAGTCAGCAAGAGGCATAGATCCTCATGAGCCCCCGCAACTGCGGGGGCTCATGAGGATCTATACCTCTTGAGCTCGGTTGGTGTTTCATTTTTCTCATCAGTGAATGGGGTTAATCGATGGGGAAAAGGCCAGGCAACATCACTGGCCACGTTTGGTTGCGATCTCACACGCAAAGATGTCAGGCCAGGCAGGCAGGCAGCAGTAACCATGCCTTGATCATTTCCTGCTGCATGTGTTGAGAGAACTGCGCAATGCGCTTTGAAAACGATTCATGTGATTTATTTATTTTTATATAGGCAGATGAATAAAATCAAAAAGAAAAAAATAAGTGTGCTGGACTGTGATTGGGGACTAACTCATGAAGCCGTAAGATCGAAACTCACATTCCAGCACACATGATAAATATCCACAAAGGGAAATAAGCTGTTTACGGTTGATTATTCATTCTCTTTGCCGCGGTGTAACCAGCCTTCAGTTTGATGGAAACACATGACAAAACTCTGTTTACACGACCACCAGTCTCTGTCTCTGTCTCGCTGACTGCCTTTTTTTTTCTCTCTTGTTCTTGCTGTATATGTTGTACTTTCCCTATTTCCCATCCGCCCCTAGTTGTAGGTGTAGCAACAGCAGGAATAAAAAAAATTACATTGTCACTGACTGTGTTATAATCTTCACAGTTGTAAAATTAAGATTCGGCTTTGGTTCATAAATTTTTTGTCTCTGTCTGTCTCTGTCTGTCTGCCTGTGTGTGTGTCTTTGTCTTTCGGTCATCGTCTTGGTCTTGGTCTCTGTCACTGTCTGCCTGTCTGTCTGTCTCTGTCTCATACTCTCTCTCTCTCGACCTCGACGTGATCGTGCAAGCAACAGGGTTGCCATTTGAGACCTCCTGCAAAAAGTACTGCTTTTGCCAGTAATTCTCAACGCCATGCCAGTTGAAGGACTGCCTTCAGCTTTGGAAGCTGCTTTGAACGCCCTGCTATGCGACAACACGCTGTCATCCTTTAAAATTTACGGTAGAGGCGACTCGACAGTTGTCATTCTTAGGTTGACCGGTATGGCACACGGGTCCCCTGCCATTACCGCAACCTACCGCAAGACTGAGGCCGCCATCCCACAATCGCCGGGACTACATGAGAGCAGAGGCCAGGAGGCAGGAACGTTCGAACAAGGCAAGTGACAATCTATCACCAGTATTGCCTTTGTTTATGCCCACCCCGCCCACACAAGCTACAAACAGCGAAGACAAACAGCTACACACTCTCGACACCCGTGTACAGCAACTCCCCAAGCCACAGGTGATGAGGTTGCACGTGTTTCCCATGATGTCTACACACCCACAGCGGACAGGATAGAGACCAGTGACGATGCACATACAGAGTGCATTGGTACCAGCGTGACAACACAGCTGACTGGAGCGTGCGCAATGGACTGTGTCGACAGTGCTGAAGCCGACCCTAGTGATACGAGTGTAACCACTGATTCATACACTCTTGAAGAGAGAGATTACGTCGCATCAATCATGAACAGAACTTTACTAAAGACGTTTACGGGATAACCAGAGAAACACAGGATTTGAGAAATGCGTTTTGTACCAAAAAAAATCAGCAAGAGCACTTGTTGTGTAGAAGTGATGACATAACAGTGGTCAGTCTTGGACTGTGAGAAAGGTACTGTGTGTCACTGGTTCATCCATCAAAGAAAAAAGCTGTTGAGTGACTATGAACAAAAGGTGCAAGAGAACATTTGCCGCTGGACTGCCATAGATCCTAATGGTAACTACCAAGAGTGTTTTGAGAGGGCGCTGATCGAGTTGGAGAATATACGTTCCATGGTTCGTCACCAGTCCTGGGTTAACATTCTGACTGACTCGGTGCTTGATTTGAAGCCTACTGACTGATGACGACTGTCGCATTGTTGTTGACTTTTAGCTAATAGAATAACCGATTCCTAACATGGACATTTACCTTGTTGGATGAGACTTTATTTCGGTGTTTTCATTTGTTGTCGAATATTTTCGATTTTTTCCTCCCCATCCCACTGTTCCCCCATTGCAATGGGCCGTCGGCCTGAGCAATAAACATCGCTCGCTCGCTCGTTCTCTCTCTCTCTCTCTCTCTCTCTCTCTCTCTCTCTCTCTCTCTCTCTCTCTCTCTCTCTCTCTCTCTCTCTCTCTCTCTCTCTCTCTTTCAAAAGCATTTGACCTCGTCAATCATGAAACTTTAGTTCAAGAACTTAATGTCTATCAACTAAGCGCAGACACACTTGCCTTCCTTACGTCATATCTGCATGGGCGTACGCAGTATGTCTACGTGAATGGTAAAAACTCACCTGAAGGGGTGATAGAGCACGGAGTACCACAGGGATCGATTCTTGGTCCATTAT
>BTPG01000004.1:107641577-107689139 GCA_036245525.1 Semisulcospira habei
TCTCCTGTTTGTATCGTGCTGTGATAGTGTGGATTCCTGACTGTGTCTGACGCCAGCATCTTCGTACGAGGTAACCTTAAACTCTTTAATTAACATTGAAATCAACGCTTTAAAAAGTGTGGTTGTGAATTCACGTCAGTGTATCTATTCTGACTTCTACTGTTGCAAAAATCACATCGTTGTCAGCTTGTGGTTAATGCAGTTCGTTGGTGAACCCCCTGTTGCCAGTGTGTCGGGAACAAGTACCTATTACCATAGATTTAGGAGGCCAATGTTTGTTTTTCGGCTTACTGACTCTGGACTACTTTACTGACTGTGATAAATTGCTGTATCGTCTCCACCTCCACACCTGACTCCACTCCAGACAGACTCGTAGACACGTTGGCACTTCCTGATGGATGCCATAATGTTTGCTGATCTCACCGCCCTCCACACCCACCCCTTGTGTTTAACTCTCTGACGACGGTGCTAAGTGCCTACAGCATACCAGGAAGTCTGAGTCGCGATGGCATCTCAGTCTTCATCCCTCCCCCTGAGTATCGTGACGCAATGCCCCACCACCGCCTCCACCACCCCAACCAACCCCTTCAAGAGAGATAAGCCGGTGCTAAAGGATACTGCGTGCGGCCAGCAAACACGGTTCTACAGCAACGGCCCCACAGGCGTCATCACTCTAAAGCGCTGGCGAACTGCCCTTTACCACCGCTACCTGCACCTGCTCCAGGCTAGAGGGGGCTACACTGTAATCTGGAGAGACACAGACCACAGGAACGAACCGGTCGAGTGTGGAGATATTTATCTGGACTGTTCCGCCCCTGCCCTTCCTGATGACCTGGGGAAGACGTTTATTCAGGTCAGGGGAGACGAAAAGCCCAAAATAACAATCTACTTTCACGTGCGACACAAGACCGGAGGCACGTGCCTCATACAGGGGCATAACAAGGACTCTTGGGTGGTCAGTGAGTACGAGTCCTTGTGTACATTCGTACAGCAGCTAAAGGACGGCTGCACGGACCCGGCGGACAATGTGCCTGTGGACACGCCTATGGGCGTGTCTAGGGACCGACAAATCGGCTCCACCCTCCCGATTGTAACACTCCCAGACACCCCTCCACGGACCTCAACTGAAGGAGCCAGAAACCGAGAGCTCAGCATCCGTTTTAGATCTCCATCTACAGCTGTATCCCTTAAGTACATCACAAGTGGATGACTGTAACCCTGTGTCCCCGTCAGCCCTTCAGCGCACTAACATTGAGCCCCTCACCAATACTCCCATGCCCGAGGCACTGACTGTTTCCATTGGCAACATCTCCCCAGCTCACAGTGTT
This sequence comes from Semisulcospira habei, assembly GCA_036245525.1. Taxonomy (NCBI): domain Eukaryota; kingdom Metazoa; phylum Mollusca; class Gastropoda; family Semisulcospiridae; genus Semisulcospira; species Semisulcospira habei. The sequence goes on from BTPG01000004.1 coordinate 107,642,906, forward strand.
ACGACCAGCGGTCAGACCTCCTCCCTTCTCTTTACCCCACCCCCTCCCCCGTCCCCTGGCGAGACACTTCAACGGGATGATCGCCTCTCATCTACCCTCGCTAATGTTCTTCTGGGCCAGTCATCCGTTACCATCGTAGCCAGTCCTATCGTCTTGTACACAGCATCTGTCTGTGACCTCACCCAAGAGGGCGTGTTCTCGGCCCGGGTTCCGGTCGCTTGCACTGAGGAGGGCACTTCTAGCTGCGAACTCGCAACTGGGTGTAGCGACTCAAAGCCGACCATCAGCCAGCTCATGCCCCGACTTGCTGCTGTCGAGTCCCTGCGACAGGAGTTGTATCATCTCCAATCGAAAACGCAGGAAAGACTGGACCAGTTAGACAACCGAGTGAGTGAAATCTCAGTGACGGTAGCCAGTGATCTGCAGGTGTCTGAGTCCTTTGTACGCAACAAACTTTCCCAGATACAGGACCAGCTGACCGATCTGTCTGACTTTCACTACCACCTACACGACACACTGCAGGACCTTAACTCTGCGCGTGACAGTGACACCTACTTCCTCCATGACGTGCGCAGTCACGTGGAAAGAATGGAAGCAGTTGTCTCTAGCCACAAACTCCCTCAGCTCGACAATCAGCTCAACGAATCAGTGCCTGAGGAAATGAGCGCCCCTCCCCCTCTCACTGACGGCGCTAAGGGGATTACCGACGGTGGCGGTGTAAACCCTGCTGCCGCAGGTGGTGAAGTGATCCCGGTAAGGATTACCCCTCCGAAAACCGTCAGCTCGTCAAGTACCCGGAAGGATCAGGCTTCTGGCGGTGTGCTGATAACGGTCCACGCGCCCCCGAAAGAGGCTGAGAAGCAAGCGGAGATCATCAGCGGTGTAGGTGAGCGTGACCATGCTGAGAGGAACGGTAATCGGATTAAAGGCGTAAAACCACAAACCCTCATCCGCCCTCCTCCAAGCGAAGAGATCCTCACACATCACTGGCGGATACCACAACCCTCGTTATAGGATGCTCTGTCCTGCGTAACGTGAAGGGAGAGAAAATGACAATGTGCCAGGGTGAGAGAGTGCAGATCATTTCTGTGTCGGGCCTGCAAACCTCCCACCTGACTGACTGGTGCATGAAGGCGGCAGGCGCCGTCACCCCGCGTCCAACTGGTCACCTTCCACGTGGGGGCGAACGACTGCAAGCAGCGGGAGATCACCAGCCAGCAGTGGGAGAAGCTGGTTACAGCCTGCAAAACGGCGTTCCCCAAAGCACGAGTCCAGGCTTCTTCCATCATGCCTGCTGGGCAGGGAAGAAATTCGCGTTTAAATCAGCGTATCTTCCCGTCCAACGCCAACCTGTGCCACGTGGCGAAGAAGCTGGGCGCTACCTTTATAGATAACACCGGCATCTTTCACACGGCAAATGGTCTACCTCGCAAGGCGCTGTACCGAGTGGACAACAATGGCCGGCTTGACCCTATTCACCCGTCCCACGTGGGCACGCGGAGGCTGGCCGGAAACATCAAATACGGCGGCGGGGAAGATGGCCACCGAACAACCTCTCAACGGGACGCTACATCTCCTAATGTAACAACCGCTAAGCAACTTTACTCAGACATTGCTGCGGGGCGGGCACCGGTGGGTTTGTCATCCGCTGCGGTTCAGAAGCACCATCAGCAACAACTGCCAAAACAGCGATGCCTACAACAGGAGCAAAATGAACTACAGCAGCGGCAACGACAACAAGAACAGTGTCAACCTCCGCAACAGCAACAAAATGATCTACAACAGCAGCACCTACATTGACTACAGCCCATTCAGGAGCATCAAGATACATCAGTTGTTGCCCCCAACTGGCTGCAACAACAGCAACCGATGTATCCGCATGTGACACCGTGGCAGTACCAACCTCTCCCTAGCGATGCTCAATGGACTAATTACCCACCATCTTCCGTTTACCAGCAACCAGGAAATGGAACGTATGTCCCGTACTACCCGAGCTACCCAGTGTCCATTATCAGTGGCGCCCAGTGGGCGCAGTTTGTGGATGGTGTGCGTGCGTACTAGGCTGTGCAGTCGTTCGTTATTCTCTACTCACTAAAACTTGTTGAAGTGTGCGTTTATCTCAGTCCTGTGCCCACCTGTGAGTACACTAGGTGATCTCGTTGGGCCTATCTGCATTCTTTGTTGATAAACAGTGTGTTGTTGCCGATAATAGTTCACAACTTCATAGAGTTCGTTTTTTTTTTTTTTAAATTGGGACAGTTGTTGTTACCGCTACAACGGAAAATACAAGGTGTTCTCCACTGCAGCGGTAAACAGAATCAAATAACTAAGTACTTCGTCGATCGAATATTACCGCATTGTGCCAGCAGTGTGTTGTTTGCTGCTACAACGGAGAATACAAGGTGTTTTCCGCTGTAGCGGTAAACAATTAACCGTTTACTTCGTTGTGGGAATCATCCTACATTGTGCCAGCAACGGAAAATTCAAGGTGTTGTCCGTGTAACGGTTAACAATTACGGCCGCTCATCTATCTATATCTTTGGATTATCCGTGAGGAAATCGTGTGTTAACATTCAGACCCACACCCACTGACGGTGTGCCTGGTCTTATCAACACATTTCAGGACCTATAGTTTTTCGCTGAATAGTGTACCGCTGACCAGAACACTCCGGCTTTTCACGTGTGACATCTGATACGTGTGCTACACCACAGTCACTATTTAGACAGCTTGCGTGGCATTCATACGTGGATACACTATTAATCAAAAGCGATCTTCATTAAAAGATAACGCTGTGTTGGACACCGTTTGTGACGTTTGATACGAGGTGCTATAACTTCAGCCGCGTTTTACTGCGTTGACACTTTTATTTTTATTCTCTCTGTTTATATTTTTTTGTATTGTGTTGCACTTCAATTGTGAGAATTAGAATTCAAAATGATCCATAATGCTCAGACACACGGAAGCCTTCAAACTGGTCACTTGAACATCTACCATCTTTTTAACAAGGTGGCCGATTTGAATGTTTTTCTAAACTCGTCTGAACCATTCCACCTGTTTGGTCTTAGTGAGACGCGACTTAACTCTGACATAAGCGATGAAGCCGTTCACATACCTAACTTTAGCATCACTCGACGTGACCCTTTGGTACTTGGTCAAACTGGACTTGCCGTTTACATCCATAACTCAATCCAACATTTAGTAAAAAGGCGTGAGGACATAGAAACTCCGAAAGTTGAGTGCATTTGGTTGGAATTTAGGGCTCCAAAAACTAAACCCGTCTTCATCGGCTTTTGTTATCGTAACCCATCAGCCAAGTTTGAATGGTACGATGATTTTTTTGCATGCAGTAGAAAAAGTTGGCTTACCTAACTGTGACGCGTTGCTACTAGGCGACTTTAACATAGATATGTTGAAGCCCCATACCGCATGGGATTGCATCACCACACAAACAGGCTTAGAACAATTAGTTTCGGCCCCTACTAGGATCACAAAAACAACCGCAACACTCATTGATCACATTTACACCAACCGTCCCCTTAGTGTATTCAATGTTTGTGTTCCTGACCTCAGCATCAGTGACCACTTTCCTACTGTGTGTTCATGGTCAACAAAGCTGCCAGTGCATCGTAAAAACGGGCACACAACTATAACGTATCGCTCATTCAAACAGTTTAATCAGTCTGCTTTTCTAGCAGACCTTGATGAAACACCATTTAATGTCGTTAATAACGAAACTGACCCTGAAAAGGCTCTGGCTGTTTGGTATGGACTCTTTACAAGGGTACTTAACAAACACGCCCCTTTGCGGCAAAAGCGGGTAAAAAACCACACGTTACCGCCTTGGCTAACAGAAGAAATAATCGAAGCTATGAGATTGAGAAATGACTTAAAGAGACACAAGCTATTTAACGAATACAAAAAACAACGTAACCGTGTCAAGTCTATGGTACGCAGGGCTCAAAAGTCTCTATTTGAACGAATGATTAAAGAAGACAGAGATACTGCCGCACTCTGGCGCGCGGTTAACCTCGTCACCCGAGGTAACAGCAAGAAATCGTCAGCCATTCCTTCTAGTATTACTGCAGACACTTTTAATAAACATTTTCTGTCCGTTGCAGAGTCAATCATACCCTCAACCGGTAACGCGTCTTACACATGCCCGGAGGCCCTGCTTAACTTCTGTAAGCAGAAGACTAAGGATACGCCCCCCTTCTCTATACCGCCTCTAGCTGTGTATGAAGTAGGAAAACTGATCGGGTCACTGAAAGGCAAAAAATCATCGGGACCTGACGAGATCAGCCCTAAAATCCTGAAACTGTCCCTTCCCTATACAGTAGAATCGTTAACGTATATTTATAACTTATGCATCCAACAAAATATGTTTCCATCAGAACTGAAGCAAGCCAAGGTTATCCCATTGCCTAAATCAAAAGATCTGTCTGATGTTAATAACTATAGACCCATTTCAATATTATCCAGCCTTTCCAAACCTCTTGAAAGACACGTGCACAAACACCTTTATCAATATTTGGAGAGTCGCAGTCTTCTGCACGTATTTCAGTCTGGCTTTCGCCCCAAGCATTCTTGCCACACGGCACTGACAAGACTTATTGATACGTGGCTAGCATCCATGAATAACTCCCAAATAACTGGGTCGATCTTTATTGATTTTAAGAAAGCTTTTGACCTTGTAAATCATAACATTCTTTTGTCAAAACTTCAAGCATATCTCTGCAATGCAGATGCTGTCTCATTGTTTACTTCATATTTAAGCGGAAGGAAGCAAAGAGTACTGTTAAATGGATCCTACTCCTCGTATGGTCTCGTCAAAAGCGGAGTGCCTCAGGGCTCTGTCCTCGGGCCATTGCTGTTTTGCATATTTATCAATGACCTTCCACTGCATATTAGTTGCCGCGATATTTCTTGTGACATGTTTGCTGACGACTGCACGCTACACACTCCTCACAAAAATGTAGCTGCAATTAGCACGCGTCTGCAGGAAAGCCTGCATGAGGTCACCGACTGGTGTCATTCCAACTGCATGTCCCTGAATCCTTCTAAAACAGAATGCATGGTTATAACCACACGTCAAAAGCACCAGCTATGCCCGCTCTCTCTTAGTCTGTCTATAAACGGCAGCCCAATTGAGCAAGTATCACACCACCGCCTCTTGGGGGTCACCATAGATGATCAGCTTAAATGGCAACTGCATATTAACAATGTGTGCAAAAGGGTCTCCAGAAGTCTGTATATGTTGTCAAAATTGAAAACAATTACTGACACAGATACGCGTCTTCTTTTCTACAATGCTCATGTCAAGTCGCACATAGGCTATGCATCAACAGTGTGGGATGGTTCTAGTGATGTACATTTGAAGAGGTTAAACTCCCTACATAGGAGAGCTGCTAAGCTTATATTTCCCGATCCCGAACTATCAACTGAACTATCAGCTTAAAACTTTAAAAATGCTCCCTCTATCCCATCACTTTCAGTTCAATAAAGGTATATTGATGTACAAGCTGTACAAGCAATCATGTCCACTGTACTTGAGTTCCTTTTTCGTAGAACGGACATCTGTAGCTTCTAGACATGGACAACAATTCAAAGTACCCCTGCCGCGTATTGATTTATTCAAAACCAGTTTGTCATTCTCGGGAAGTTCAACTCATTCTGGAATTCTATTCCTGCAGAAATCAGAAACGCAAAGACGCTCACCTCATTTAGGGTCAGCCTCTTCAAACACGTAGAATCTCTGAGGTAATCTAATCAATACAGTACAGGGATAAGTTGTGCGTGTGTTCAGGTGTGTGAATGTGCGTGTGTGTGCCGTGTGTGTGTGTGTGTGTGTGTGTGTGTGTGTGTGTGTGTGTGTGAGAGAGAGAGAGAGAGAGAGAGAGAGAGAGAGAGTTTTTTGTGGGTTTTTTCAGTGGACCATAGTATCTGAGTGCCAAGAGTACTTTGAATACTGCATGTACTGTGTACAATGTTTCTGCCCTCATATGTGTGTACGGGATATTTTGGGGCGCGCGCTCACGTATCTCTGTGTGTGTGTGTGTGTGTGTGTGTGTGTGTGTGTGTGTGTGTGTGTGTGTGTGCATGCTGTGTGTGTGTGTGTGTGTGTGTGAGAGAGAGAGAGAGAGAGAGAGAGAGCACCTATATATATTTGCCTTTGCTGTATGAATTCTAATGTACTTAATGATTTTCTGTGTAATGCATTACTTTGCATTTTTACTCATTTTCTATTTTTTGGCGTACGCGTTATACGCGTATGTATGTCTGGAGTGCGTGTCCGAGAGCGTGTGTGTGTATGTGTGCGTGTGTGTCTAAGTGCGTGCGTGTGTAAGTTTGTGATTGTGTGTGTGTCAGTGTGCGTGCGTGCGTGCATGCGTAATTGCGGTGTGCATGTGTGTATGTATGTGTGTGTGTGTGTGTGTGCGTGCGTGCGTGCATGCATGAGGTATGGTGTGCATGCGTGCGTACCGGAGTGCGTGTGTGTGTGTGTGTGTGTGTGTGTGTGAGCGTGCGTGTGCGTGCGTATGTGCGGGAGTGCATGCGTGAGCGAGTGCATGCATGCGTCAGCGTGTGGTATGTGTATGTTTACATGTCTATGTCATTTATGTAGTAGATGTAGCAACGGCAAGTTTGAAAACTGGTCCTGTTACCAATAACTTCTACTGTTGGAAAATAAAGGTTCATTGTTCATTGTTCTCTCTCTCTCTCTCTCTCTCTCTCTCTCTCTCTCTCTCTCTCTCTCTCTCTCTCTCTCTCTCTCTCTCTCTCTCTCTCTCTCCGTGAGATAGCCTTAGTTGCCTGTTCGGCATTAAACCCACATACAGTGGAGTCCGCTTAAGGTTGTAGGACACACCTCTTTCGCGCATCTTTTCTGCGCATTTAGATACCGCTATCTTGCGTCTGCCGTGACCTGAGACTAGAGGTCATCGAAAAAAACCGCCGTACGGCAAGTCGTATTGCAAACAAGCTCAATTTATCGATAATTGACAAAAGATATATACTGTCTGAAATAGGTGTGTAAGCTGACTGTTTCTATGCATAAAATGTTGTGTTTCCTCAGAAATAAGATACTTTTGCATAAGTTGCGACAAGTCATCGAGCGTCAGTGGTAACGCATAACCATTTCTCAGAAGAAGAAAAAAAAATAAATGAACAGGCCAACCGAACGGGAGCCAGGAAAACAACAAAATCTCTTCAGACATCAGCAAGGAAAAGGTAAACTAAAGTAGAAAAAGTGGTTGGTGGTGTATCTGACTGGTTTTCCAACTCTTTTTAAAAAAAAAAAAAGTTTTATGCACCGCCGTGATACTATTTACAACTGTACATAAGCCAGCCCTTTACTTATGCTTAGACTCATGGCACTTGAATTTCAGTCACCTGTTGGAAAGGTCACACAGTTCAGATTAAGAAAATGATCAGTTTTAAATGCACACGAGCGATCCAGGCTTCACCATTGTTGTTTGTGGTGTTCACAGTTTATTTCACATTAGTTTGAAGGTAGTAATGTGTAAACTAAATGTAGGGACGAATTGGGTGGGTGGGTGGGTGGGGGGGGGGGGACTCCCCCCACCGGCCCCGAATTGTTTATAATGCTATAACAAAGTCCCTGTTTGTGGACTTTTGAACCGACCCACCCTGAAATAAGATCAGAAGTGAAATTGCCATGCTGCCGAATAACACGATAATAAACATGTATTTCATTTCAGGTCAGTGCTGCTGTTGACGTCTCACTGCAGAGTCACGCCCAGAGGGTATACTTGCAAACAAGCACAGAAGTATGACGCCTACACCAAGAAGAGGCAAGAGCTAGTCAGGTCATGTTGCTCAAAGGAGAAGGCCACAGCTAAAAGCAGGCAATTCCAGTTCCAGCGGATCAACTAAAGTGGGAGAAGGCGACACTTATTGTCCTGGACTCGAGGTAAAGCATACCGATTGATTTGTGAATAGAATCGGGTTCATAACAAAACACAACTGGTTGGAATAAACACATCACACTGCAATGCTTTCTTTCATTTTGAAGATGGTGTAGTACTAGTACCAGCATTCTCAACAACACCGAATGCTAAAATCACTTGCTGTCAACAAGTGGCACCATATTGCATTTGATTTGAAAACTAGAGGGTTGGGCAAGTCTGCAAATACTGTCGTTTTCTTTAATAAGCACTTAGTGCATACAAAAGGACTAGAAAACTCTGAATACTACCCATTTGGTCCAGTGTGTGCTGTTGCTAAACAGCAATGCGTTGTGTCCTGTTTGAAACAATTTCTGCAAGTTACACTTTGAATATTGATGCTGATTCTAGATATATGTATACACCCTTTGTGGTCATTTCAAGCTCAATGGCGTCTAATTTTTGGCGCACGTGTGATAGCAAAAGTAAGTGTTTGTAATGGGTCGTCCGTCAACTGTCTGTTATCTGTGGGCAACTTTAACATTGGCATTTCCTCGAAGACTATGCAAGCCTCAGACTTCAAACTTGGCACAAGGGTACTTTGTGGTAAAATAATTCTAAACATACCAATTTCTGTGACCTTTCAAAGGTCATCTCAAGTAGTATTTTCAACTTCAAACTCAAACTTGCTATGGAGATACCACATGATAAGGGTGACAAAAGTTAGTTTCGGGTAGAGTTGTAGTTTTTATCAATGTTTTTGCAAACTTTTCAATAACATTTGGCATGATGATAACACTTTTCTGTGCATACTAATGTAATCAGCCCCTCACAGAGGTCAAGGGTCACAGAGGGTTGACAAATGTGTGAAAAATGAAGGGATTTGGAAAAAAAAAACTCAGGTTTCACTGGTACAAAATCCAGCCCTATACTTATGTTTAGACATTTTCAGAGACCTGTTGGAGAAGTCAAGCCAAGGTCAAAAAGGTCAGACGTATTATGTGGATTGGTCATACACGTGAACCATAAGGACATTGCATGTCAAAACTTTTTTTGATACAAAATTATCTTTTCCAGGTTGCGAAAGATAAGGGAAGAAGAGTTCAGCGGGTACATCTCTCCGCGATGGCCAACCGACGAGAAGGCAAAGGAAGTGAACTGATTGTCCTGTGTAGGAGGGCAGACGTCCTGTTATTTTGATGTCCATCCACCCGGCTGGCCACAATGTCAAGGTTTTGGACAGTCACATCATTCGCAATGCAGCAAAAGCCTGTGCCTTACTGCCTGAGCTGATGCATAGCCATATATTAGGAGAAGGGGAAGCAGGCTTTAGGCCTGGCTATTCAACTGCAGACACAACAGCAGTGGGGCAGTGACAACAAAGTGACAATGACAAAACTCGAGAACATAGAAATAAAGAGGGAGTGTTTCCATAAGCCTGACATAGAAGCAGCGGGGCGACAAAATTGTAATGTGCAGTCGAGCAGTTCAGGGGCTATTGTACAGTGATGGGGGTGTGCTTTGTGTGTTTTCATATAACAACGTGACAAAGCGATTTGACACCCATGTTGTAATTTGTAGTGCAGTAAAAAGGTGAAAAATATCTGTATTTTGACCAAACAGATGTTTTCTCAAGTATACACAACTTCAAACCCAGACTTGGTACAAGGTGGTAAGAACTTTTCATGCATACTAATTTCGTATGCATGAAAGGTCAGAAAGGTCAAGGGTCACAAGAAATCGGGAAATAGGTACAAGATAGCCATATATTGCCCAAAGATGGTTTTTTCTCAAGTATTCCTAACTGTAACCCTAAACTTGGTAAAGAGATACCTGATGGTAAGACCTTCCTATGCATATTTATTTGGATGACCCCCTCAGAAAAGTTACTTTTTGTCACTCTCCTGTCATGTCGCGATTTGGAAACGCAGCTTAATATGTATTAGTTTTTGATTATCCAAGGAAAACCCCTTTACTGACAATGTGTTCATTTTTCGAAGACATTTCATCATATGAACAGGTCTTTTTTGTGACAAGTTCCTAAATACTGGCATACATCAGTCATTCAAAATATGTACTCCACAGCTGACACTTATGGGATAGGAAACAGTGGTACAGATAGATTTTGTGCAGCATCGGTGTGAGACAAGGAGAAAACTTATCACTGCTCCGCTTTGCATGATTCAAAATGATATACAGGGTTCATTCTGAAAATGGTCATTGGCCTCAGAGTATAAAACCCATGGGTCCTTTCTGAAGAGGGGATGTGCGGAAATATAGAAACGTGGGGATGTATATTTATGTCATTAAACCTTGAGCTTAAAATGTTGTGCAAATGTGGACTTGCTCAATGAAAAACGCAATACTGCTCAAGAGTGAGTTGACCATGCAGTTCTTGCATTACCCTCCAGCTGTCACAGCAGATTTAAGTGGTTGGGTGATAACTGATCATAGGCATATGATATGTACTGTACTTTGTGTTTGTTTTGTTTTTTTCTTCCACTGTCAATCTTTGACTTTCAGCTGTGTGGCTTTACTTATCGTATCAGAATTGCTAACCACATGGTTCATTTCACAAGTTTTACAGATGTACTGTACATGACACACGCCAGCAAACAGAATGACCTATGATCCGTGTCCATACAAGTCTCCGTAGGCATGCACACATTTAAAAATGACATCAGCTCCACTTTTCTCCCAAATAGTAAGCACTTTGTCAATGTAAATGTGAATAATGTTACATGTAGTTGAAATATGTTCTGCAGTAAAGCTGTATTTTGAGGGGGAGCTGGGTGGCTCGGTGGTAGTGTGTTTTTGTTTCCTTATAATTTGTAACCAAAAACTGCTGGGAAACTGAGATTCAGCTAGAGAGATAGGTACATCCACTACCAATCTGTTTACAAACATCTTTCAACCAGAGATGTTCATCGACCTGCTTTCACGGAGACACCAAAGGAACATGTAGCATTTCTTGCAGCAGGTATATTAAAACAAATTCACATCAATTAATGTTTGTAGATGATGCCAGTAAAAATTAAAAAAAAAAAATGTCTGTGACAACACTCTTTGGTGTGCTTTTTCATCAGTGAAGCTGTGAATGATTGAATGAATGTAAACATGTAATGTAAACATGCTCACACAATGCCTGGCTGAAAAAAATGAATGAACAAATGTACCGAGGTAACCAGTGTGCATTTTTATCCAAGACTGAATCCGGTTGGTTGGTTTATGGTTTAACATTCACATTCTCACAGTGATGATAATCGCATATTTAAAAAATTAAAAAATACCACGCGTTAAATTTTTTTTGCTTTGGGTTTAAAGTGTGTTTGTGTCATTTAGCGAAGTAGAAAATGTATGGGTTTCAAATGTGAGCAGGAAAAAATGTCGCCATCTACGGGACTCGAACCCTGGTCACCTGCGTGGCAAAAAAAAAGTACCTTACCACTGTACTAACTAAATTACTAAGAACCAGTACGTGCATTTAATTACTTATAGATAAACGTTTTCATCCGTATCTGCTGTTGTTTGTTCCAGTTTACTGTCACAAATAGTGATCGAGGACTAGCAGTTCGGGCGTAGTTTGCAACAGTTTGGGTGTAGGTTTTCCCTTGTAGGTTTAAAATAGTCGTTTTCCCTTCTTTCTCATGCAGGCTTGTGACCGGCTACGGCGGAGATATGATCTGCCGGAAGTCAGACATCGCTTGTATCCCTTATTGAATACGCACTCGAAAACGACCCAAAGTGCCAAATTTTGTGCGGGACCCCATATTTTCTTCATAATCAATGTGATAGTTATAACATAAAGTACGACTTTATCGAATAAAAAGGGCCTGAGCAATTGCCCAACATTGCAAACACTTGTAATGTTATTGATAACATCCGGGCAATTTGCGAATTTACAACATAAACTTTTCTCGATTGCACTTAGAATTCCAATTATCAGAACACACTTTTTTTTACGAGAAAATACTAACATACTTTATGAAGTGACCGAAATGTTTCTTTATCATTTTAACACACTATTCGATAAATTTTTATTGTGTTCTGAAATCAGCTATTTTGCGTGTTTTCGCTCAAGGGGTAGGTCACGCAAAAGGCTCAAACTTACAAATATGCCCTGAACCATGGGTCTTTCAGGGTGGCAACAGCCTCCAGATTCAATAAGGCTCTCAAAAAACCCTATAAGCGGCAGTTTTCAATTAAAAAATATAGGTATAGTATACAACCTTAACACGAATTTCTGGGGACACGGAAAATCACTTCGTGTTAACCGTATTTCGTGTTAACCAATATGGCCTCAAAATTGATCACGGCCCTCCCGGCAAGGAAAAAGTGTGTAAGAGATGCGTGCATGAATGAGTACGAGGTTAAAAGTGCACATTATTGTACTATATATGCTTACATTACGTTCAGCTCGCTAGGAAAACACAAGGATATGTGTACAGCTCACGTAGTTAATGTAAAATTCATCAGGTAAAATCCATAGTAAAGTAAAAGCAAGACAGGCATCTGGCATCGGTAAAAGCAACACAGTCAAAGTCATTTAAAAAACGGGCCATGATCGAAGTCGGTCTTGCGTTATTGACAGCCCGTGTAGAGAGGCAATCGTGGATCTCATTAATCTTGTTTTTTCACTTCAAGCGTAGTCGACTTCTGTTTTACCTTGGGGGTAGCCGTGATCGGTAGTTAACTGAATTGAGGGAGTGTTGGTACACGAATGATGCATGAATTCAGTTCAGAAACACTAGCCAATGAGAAGACGGATTACAACGACTGAAGGCTATTCAGCCAATCACAGGCTAGAGTTCGTTCATGTGTCGTGTGTACTACAGCACGAGAGCGACACGTGCAGTGCCCCTTTCATGAATCGGTTTTCGGTGTTTGAGACTGGAATGTGTGTTCGTGTTAAACAGGTGAATAATAGTGAAATTGCTCTGGTCGGGAACCGAAAACAGCTTCGTGTTAAGCGAAATTTCGTGTAAGTTAAGCATTTCGTGTTATCAGTGACATTTTAATACATAATAAGAAGGCCGTCAGCCGGGAATGCAAAAGCGGTTCGTGTTAACCGGAAATTCGTGTTAAGCGACCGTGTTAACTGGACTCCACTGTAACTCTCTCTCTCTCTCTCTCTCTCTCTCTCTCTCTCTCTCTCTCTCTCTCTCTCTCTCTCTCTCTCTCTCCAACCTCGCAAAGGCAAGACTGAAATATTATACACATTGTAAACCAACAAACCAATAACAGTTAACCCATTACATTCTGAGGCTGATTTTGTCAAATTTGCTTATTGTCCTATGAAGGCTACATTACAGATTAGGAGACAGATCAACTATTTTAGTTCAAGGGTGGTGCCAGAATAGCTTGACGCATCAGGCGCCAAGCTATTCTGGCACCACCCTTGAACTATCGGTCAAGTTTATTTTAAGCAATGGGTGTATCAGGATGAGAAGGGTTAAATGTTTATCTGTAACAGCACAGCACTGACGGTGTTCACGTAGCCGCTATCGTTTTTTGGTGTACCCTAACGATTCATGTCGAAAGGTTTCACTGTCTGCTGCGAAATAAAACAACACCAGCACCGTTACTAGCCCGATGGACAAAAGGCAATCGGGCCGCCGTTGGCTCGCGCACGGACCGACATGTACAACGCTCCGCTACCCCTTAGGATCAAACTGGCTTTGAAAGGTGGTGATGTTAAACCGGTCGGGTCGCAGTGGGCCCGAAGATACTGATTTTGGCCTCAACGCGTGAACATAAAATTCGTACCTGTTGATCTGCATGAGACATAGATTCTCATGAGCCCCTGCGACGACAGCTGGGGCTCATGAGAATTTATGCCTCTTGCTTTTAATTTGGTAGTGATAGGAACCAATTATTTATTGACGTCACTGCTACTCTCGGTCTCGAAGGGCAGACGTCAAGTGGGTTTAAGTAAGTGATAAAAACAGGAAAGATTAGACTGTTGATGGCCGGACTAAGTAGGCTACGTCAAACACGGTTTGGTGATTTATAGTTGACTTACTTTGATGGGGCCTACCCGGCACCGGCCTCCACGTGGCGTAGGTGGGTAGTCCGCTCAGTCCCTGACTGAGTGGGCTAGCGGACGGGTGCCATCTTTGTCCAGGATTAGGACTTGATGTCAGCAGATATGTTGTTCAGCCTTTTCACTGGTCCGGTTTTTAAGGAGCTGTGCTAACCTAGGTCGTACCATGTTGGATTGGTCCTTAAAAATACTCGTGACTTTTTGGTCCTTTGGATCCCAAGTGTTTGCCGTGCTTGGAGACCCGTGTCGGGGGAGAAGAGGATCCTGGTGGCTGAGGTTCCCTTTGGGCTGCGGCTCACTGGTGCCAACACTCCACTTCGGCCTTGACTTCTACCTAAACGGGAGGCTAGTCGTACCGGCCTAGTCAATCGGCTCTTGTCACGTTGAGCCCTATCCCACTGTTGACATGCGGGTTGCTATACGGAGCACCATGCTATAGCTTCTGCTGATTAGGTGCTTTACGCCAGTATTCCCCTGCATTCAACGGTGTGATAGAAGGCGGTGGCTCAAACGGTTCAATCGGGCTTACCCCCTTGAGTATATCTTTCGGGCAGTCTCCATTGTGCGTCGGCTGGAGACCCGCCGACAGTTGCACTTTCCCTTGTTGGGCTCGGTGGCGGGCGGGGACCCCCGGGGGATGAATATCTCTACTAATATAATATGGATAAAACCAAAAAACCAAAACTAGCACAGAAACGGCGCATAGACACCGACATTGCACATGACAGTGATTCAGACTGTGAGGAAGCGACGCCTCAGGCGTCGGCCGTATGGCCTCGCTTCCTCATTGTCCATAGCAAGGTGAAGGAGAAACCAGTTACCAAGCTGCATCCTTTTCTGGTGGGGGAGACCCTCAGGAGCCGTGTTGGCAGGCCTGACGCCCAGCGCCTCAGGTCTGGTGACTTGCTGGTGGAGTGCCGTACTCGGGCACACTCCAGTGGGCTACTGGGGCTCTCTTCCATCGGAGACACTCCTGTGGAAGTCACACCCCACAAAACTATGAATTCGTCAAGAGGCGTAATCAAAGATCAAGCTTTGGCAGAACTGTCAGAAGATGAACTTGTAAGGAACCTTAAGTCTCAGGGGGTGACTTGCGTCAGGCGCTTCGCTTCCAAGCGAGGTGGTGGGGAGATCCGTCTCCCTACCATCATCCTGACGTTTGGCACCCCCACCCCTCCTACTACCATCTGGGGAGGTTACTACTCCCTGAGAGTGAAAAAGTACGTCCCTCTTCCCCTCCGGTGCTTTAAGTGCCAAAAGTATGGCCATGGGCAGAAGACATGCCGTCAGGCAGAGGCTTCATGCGCCCGTTGCACTAGGCCCGGACACTCTGCTGAGTCCTGCACAGCCACCCCCCTGTGTGTGAATTGCCAGGGGGCGCATATGGCTTCGGATAAGAAATGCCCTCGTTGGATATCCGAGTGCAAGATTCAGCAGGTGCGTGTGGAGAAGGGGCTGTCCTTTCTGGATGCCAAAAAACTGGTTGAAGGCCCTGGTGCAGCTGCGGCTGCCCCAACCTCTAACACCTCAGTGTATACTTTTAGTGCAGCGGTGGCAGGCAAGCGCCCCACCAAAGACTTTTCATGTCAGACCCCAACTTCTTGGTTGGGGGCGGAGCCTCGGCTCATCTCGCCCCTGGAGAGTAACCCTCCTCCGGTGGTGACAAGGAGCCAGGGAACGCAGAAGGCGGACACTGCCGGTCCGGTTGTGCCGCCTTCTGTTGCCCCTAAGCCTCAGCCCCCACCCAAACCTGTTAGTCAGTCAACTCCAAAGGCTTCTGGCTCTGGTCAGCCTTCTAAGGCCGCTAACTCTAGCGGCAGGAACGCTGCCCAGGACCAGAAGTCTAAGAAATCTATGGGACCGCTGTGCGCACGGGCCCAGAAGGGGAACACAGATGTGCCCCTTCAAAACAAATATGCTGCACTGGAGGAGCGGATGGAGGGAGTGGAAGTTGTTGTTGCTGATGCTGCAGCAGCTCCACCCCCTTCCTCTCCGAAGAACCAGAGGAGGCCCGGGAGCCGGCCCCCCTCTGTTTCTTCAACTCCTTCCAAGGTAAAGGAAAAAGGGGGGAAAAACTCCTTACCCCCAGATCAGACTTAATCATGGACTCTTTGCTTCAGTGGAATTGTCGTGGTTTTCGAGCTAACTTTGAGGAATTACGTCTTTTAGTCAAGTTCTATAACCCCTCAGTCATATCTCTTCAGGAGACTTACCTGAAGACTTCTGACCCTGTGTCTTTTAATGGTTTTAATGTTATACATAAAGGCTCTGATTCGGAGAGGCGCTCGGGTGGAGCGGCTCTTCTCATTAGTAGCCAAATTTTATGTAGCCCCGTTAGCATCGACACCTGTCTTCAGGCTGTCGCTGCTCGGGTTACCTTAAAAAAGACCATAACCATATGCAGTATTTACCTGCCACCATCACTGCGGGTCTGTAGCAATGATATTTTTCACTTAGTAGATCAACTGCCCCCTCCCTTTATTCTCATGGGGGATTTTAACGGTCATGCTCACCTTTGGGGTAGTGACCACTATGATGGCAGAGGTCAGATGTTAGAAGATGTTTTTTCTCAACTTAACTTATGTGTCTTTAACGATGGCTCACCTACATACTCTAACTCAGGTTCCGGATCTAGTTCTGTTCTAGACCTCACTGTGTGTGATCCTTCTCTCATGCTGGACTTTGACTGGAAGGTTCACGACGACCTGTGTGGTAGTGACCACTTCCCAGTAGTCCTGTCATCGGTCAGCTGTGAGGAGGATTCGCCGGTGGGGCGCTGGAATCTCAAGAAAGCTAACTGGTCTCTGTTTGCCTCTCTCTGTCAGTCTCGTCTTACAGAGGAGGTGGTCATGTCAGCTGAAGAACCTGTTTCTTGTTTTACTTCTATTTTGTTGGAGGTTGCAGGTGAAACCATCCCTAGGACTTCCACATCACTCCCTCGGAAGCCGAGAGTACCATGGTTCAATGAAGAGTGCCGCAAGGCCCAAACAATGCGCAAATCTGCTCAGCGACGTGCATTTCGTAATCCGTCGCAAGCAAATATTTTAACCTTTAAAAGACAGCGGGCGAAAGCCCGTTATATTTTTAAACGTGAACGCCGTGCTTCCTGGAGACGCTTCGTCTCATCTTTATCTTCTAGGACTCCGTCCCAAAAAGTCTGGAAGGCTGTTCGAAGAATTAGGGGCAGGGGTGGCTCGGCTTCTGTCGGCCATCTTAGAGATGGTGCCAGTTTGGTCACAGATAAAAAGGCTGTGGCCAATTTGCTTGCCTCCACCATTGCCCATAATTCTTCAGCAGAGCATTATTCACCTTTCTTCCAGAGAGAGAAGGAGAAGCGAGAATCTTGTGCTTGTGATTTTATATCGGATAACTTGGAAGACTATAATGCCCCTTTTACGTTTTCAGAATTGCAGCAAGCCGTGCAGAAATGTACTGACTCTGCTGCTGGATTAGATACCATCCATTATCAGCTCATAACACATCTGCCTGAGGATTCACTCCTTGTACTTCTCAAGGCCTTTAACCATATCTGGATAACCGGTCATTTTCCGCCATCTTGGCGCCAGGCTGTGGTTGTGCCAATTCCCAAGCCGGGTAAGGATCCTTCCGACCCGGGCAACTACCGGCCAATAGCTTTGACATCATGTTTATGTAAAACTATGGAACGCTTGGTCAACGCCCGACTGGTGTGGCATCTTGAGTCACAGGGTCTCATCACAGACCTCCAGTGCGGTTTCCGGCGCTTCCGTAGTACAACTGACCATCTAGTCCGCTTTGAGTCTTTTATCCGAGATGCTTTTGTCAACAAGCAGCATGTCTATGCAATTTTCTTTGATCTTGAAAAGGCATATGACACTACCTGGAAGCATGGTATAATGTCTGATTTGTCGGACATGGGTTTTAAAGGGCATCTGCCCGTTTTTATTCACAATTTTTTGTCCAACAGGTCGTTCCATGTCCGTGTGGGCTCCACCCTCTCCGACTCCTTTGAACAGGAGATGGGTGTCCCGCAGGGCAGTATTCTATCTCCTGTTTTATTTAGCATTAAAATAAATAACATTGTAAAGGCCGTCAAGGATGATTCTGAATGCTCTTTGTTTGTGGACGACTTTGCTTTGTGTGCACGAGGTCGAGGACTTGCGTCCCTTGAGAGGCGCTTGCAGCTGTGCGTTGATCGCATCCAGGGGTGGGTGTCTCTCAATGGATTCAGATTCTCGCCCTCCAAGACAGTCTGTGTGCATTTTACTAACCAGACGAAATTTTTTCCAGAACCTAGCCTGAGCATTGCTGGAGTGCCAATTAAGGTGGCCGAAGAGGCTAAGTTTTTGGGGGTCATCTTTGACAAAAGATTGACCTTCTGCAACCATGTTAACTACCTTAGAACCTCTTGTCGGAAGGCCCTCGACATTCTTCGTGTCGTTGGTCGTACTGACTGGGGTGCAGACCGCATCGTCTTACTTCGACTGTACCGGGCCCTTGTTCGGTCCAAACTGGATTACGGCTCTGTGGTATATGGCTCGGCTTCCAAGTCTGTTCTGCAGCGTCTGAACACAATTCACCATCAAGGTCTGCGCATATGTCTGGGAGCCTTCAGGACATCTCCAGTTCCTAGTCTGTATGCAGAGGCAGGGGAGCCTTCTCTCAGGCTCCGCCGCATCCGCCTCATGCTCAGCTACGTTCTGAAGCTGAAGGCCCATCCAGAAAATCCTGCCTATGATTGTGTTTTTAACCCGTCGTTTGCAGAGATTTACGATGCCCATCCGGGAGCTGTCCGTCCACTTTCCTTCCGTGTCCGACCTCATCTGCAGGCGGCCGGAGTGGACCTGGACAAAGTTTCGGAATCTCTGCAACACGTCACTCCACCCTGGCTACTACCAGTTCCTGACATCTTGCTGGACTTGACTGCCCACAAGAAGGATTGTACTCCACCAGCCATATACCAACAGAGCCTCAATGAACTCCTTTCAATTTTTCCTGGCTATTGTCGTCTTTATACGGATGGGTCCAAGTCTGAGGATGGAAGAGTGGCTGCGGCTGCAGTGTCCTCTCGCCATCCTAGACGCCCATTTAAGCTCCGTCTCCCTGACCATTCCTCTGTATTTAGTGCAGAACTACAGGCCATTCTGCTAGCACTCAAGCATGCCTATCAGTCTCGGGAAAGGAACTTCCTGATTCTGTCTGACTCTCTTTCTGCCCTGCAGGCCCTTCAGGGCGCGGGAACAGACCATCCACTGCTGGTGCAGATTAGAGAGCTCTACGCGGACTTGATGAAGGAATATTATGACATCATTTTTATTTGGGTCCCAGGCCATGTGGGCATCGAAGGCAACAGAATCGCAGATTCTGCTGCCAACAGTGCCCGCAGCGACCCTGTCCCTGACACACAGACTGTCTATAGTGATTTTAAACCTGTTATTAGTGCGTACATAGCCCGCGAGTGGCAGTCCGAGTGGGACAAAGAGGAAGGGAACAAGCTTCATGAAGCTCTTCCTAAGTTGTCGGACAGTCTACCTTTCCGCTGCGGCAGCCGCCGTGAGGAGACTGTCCTTGCTCGGCTCCACATCGGGCACACATATGTTACGCACTCTTACTTACTTAAACAGGATGAGCGTCCATGGTGTTTTGCCTGTGATGAGCAGTTTTCTGTTCGACACTTTTTGCTGTATTGTGCTGACCTAATTGACACCAGATATAAACACTTCACAGCAGACTCCTTGAAGGTTTTGTTCCGGGATGTTCCCCCGGACAAAATCTTCAATTTTTTGAGAGAATGCAATATTTTTAACAAGATCTGAGCATTCATAGACTATGTGAATTTTTTTATTTGCCCTTTTTGAGAGTCTGTAGACGTTTCTTTTCCAGACATGTGCGACATTTTAGCCTGAGATTTTTAATCTATATTTACATCTTGTCTTAAGACCTTGCTTTTAGTCTGGCTGACCAGATTTTTACCCATCCCGCCGTGAGATGGCCTTAGTCGCCTGCTCGGCGTTAAACCCAAATAACTAACTAACTAACTACTTTGATGGGTGTTATGTCGAATGAAGCGGAACGTGAACGTGAACGCGAACAAGTTCCGGGTACGAGACACTTCCATAATTATAGCCTCATTTTGGCGCACATCACACCGGCACTTAGTGGTCATGGACCATCGCGAAATGTAACTATTGTTTCATTGTTGCTTTTGGTTGTCACGGTTTTTATGTTGTTGTTGTTTTTGTTTTTGTTTCGTGTCGTATTCTTTGGTTTGGTTTGGTTTTGCTTAGTTTCTTCTTTTCTCTTTTCTGTTTCGTTCTAGTGTCCTTTGTTTTGTTTGTTTGCTGTTTGTTGTTGTTTGTTTGTTTGTTTGTAGTTTGGTTCACTTGTATGTTTGCACAATTCTCTCCCCTGACAGTGCTTTTTCCTATTTACTTGGTAGTTTCTTCTCAATTATTTGTTAGTTTGACTTACAGTTGTACAATTTTACAACAAGACATGGATCGGCCATGATAGTTCAGGGGTTGTGCCGAAACAGTCCGGCTCTTAGAGGCATTAAGGCTGAGTTGGTATACCTCGCTCTGTACCTAGGTTAAACGCACCAGCGGCGCCATTGTTGCTATTTTCGCACCACGGACCGGTCATGTGCACCAGAACTGCGCGCGCAGGTAGGCTTCTGCACTTGTAGTGCGGTCTCGTACGTTCACGCGGAAGATTGTGATCGCGGTCGAAAAACGGCTCGATTCCGGTTTTACCTTTAGCGCCTAACACGCCAGTTTTGTGTAGAGATGGCGGACGCTTGTGTCATGCCCCAAGCCCCTGAATCAAGTCCGTTGTAGTTGAAGTGCGCTCATCTCAGTCTCGAACTTCAACTACGACAGTGCTTTCTGCCTCAAACAACGCAGATGTCGCAAAATCACCACCACTGAGGAAAAGAGCTATTTTTCAAATCTGCCAAATCGCGTAATGTTTCGTGGTGCTAGCAGAAGGCTGCATTATTGCCGGATTGCATATGGGAAAGGGTTTATTCTTTATTCATCTTATTTTGCAGCAATCAAACGACGGACACGTGATTCTTTCTCCGAGATTGCTCATTACAGATGCAGAAAGCACACGCTCTAAACCGATCTGGTGCACATGACCGGTCCGAGCGACCGGTCTGGTGCGAGAATAGCAACAATGGCGCCGCTGGTGCGTTTAACCTAGGCACAGTGCGAGGTATACCAACTCAGCGGCACTAAGCTGTTCTAGCTAACACCAATCTTTGAACTCTAATGGTCGAATTGTCTCCTTTGCTGTACTGTGTTAATTATATCTTTAGGATGATGTAAAATCAGTCATTTCATGGACTATTTACGAACCTTTACGACTGTACAACCAAACTGGCAAATTGTACGAATTTCTTGAAAGTAAATCGTATTAGGTCAACTGGCACTGAATGTATTTGTTGTATAAAAACGAAAGTTCTCTGCGAAATTAATTTGCGAAAATCGTTGCGCGCTCCGGCGCGAAACAACCTATACTTTGCTTAGTGGCGTGTGCACGAGTTAACCCACTTAACCCCGCGGACATATTTCCGCATGCTAAAGGTGTTATCTAATGACTATTTACCCGTTGCAGGAGATGGATCGAGCATGATAATTCAAGGGTAGTGCCAGATTAGCTTGGCGCCATCAGGCGTCAAGCTAATCTGGCACTACCCTTGAATTATCATGCTCGATTCATCTCCTGCCGCGGTGCGTTGGGATTAAATGGGTTAAGTACACTCATGCAACTGACCCCAGGCCTCCACGCAGATGTTTAGACTGAGTTAATATGATGTGGTGACCGCCGCGTGTTGTAATAGGCATCGAGTTTCCAGTAGCAAGTACGAGTGTTTTGTAATAGGATCAGAGATAGTATATAGGAGAATACAACCCCACCCATTTAAGAAACAATTGATTTATTTAATCCTTTCCGTAAATAAACAAACACACTTGACCAAATACATTTAACAGATTTATCTGCCCAGTCAGGTCCCCCAACCCCTTGGAAACAAAAGGCTAGTTAAAATATCTTCCCGAGAAATAGTGACTACCGTACACGCCACCCACCACTCAATGCTGTCAGAGTTGGCCTTCCTGAGAATACTTCCTGTTTATACCACCATGGTAAACAATAGTCTTCTATGCCCAAATAGTGTATGTGTGTGTCTCTCTCTCTCTCTCTCTCTCTCTCTCTGCACATACAAAATAGTATATTAGTGAGCCCTGCGACACCTATGTCAGTAATACCGTATCGATACTTCTAAATCAGGGTAAATTACATACGTAATTACGCTAATGACACCTATGTCAGTAATACCGTATCGATAGTTTTAAATCAGGGTAAATTACATAGGCTACTTTTCAGAATTTCCAATCTCCCGTTATCCCAATTCTCAGTGCAAAGAATGTATCTGATTCACCACATAATGCCCTCTTAACAAACTGCATAATACACCTCCCCCCTCCCCTTAAAACGTCACCACCCACCGCACTCCACCATACAATAAACAATAGGCAAGCACAGGGCCACACAATTAACAGTGCGCTGATTCAGTCACTGCTAAACAAACTGCGTAATACACCCCCCCCCCCTTAAACGTCACCACCCTCCGCACTCATCCATACAATGTCACAATAAACAATAGACCAGCACACGGCGACAATGCGCCGATTCACTTCTAAACAAACTGACCTACTTTCGCAGTCCACCATACAATTGACATGGCCACACAATCGACAGTGCGCGCTCCAGGAAATATATACATAACCTCAGACTAGTAAACAGCCACCTTCGTTCAGGCGCGTTATGATTGGACCTGTTCTGAAAAATCGTTATGCACCGAACTTGTCTTGGTATTCACCCGACTTGAGTCAATATGTACGAGACCAAACACAATATTCATACAGGAATTTTTAATTTTTTTAAATATGTACCAGACCCTACACAATATTCAAAAAGAAATGTATAATTTTTTTAATTATGTGTTCACTATATGGTTTTCTTTCATATATTCAAATAGCCAGCGGCTCCACACGCCCACAATTTTTTTTTTCTTACACAGAGAGAGCCCCGTCATAAATTCAGTAATTATATACATTACCCCTCACTCATTTAGATCTGTGTTTATAACAACATAACAAGCATTGACTAAAGATTGTGGGCGGGCGGGGGAAAAAACCCACTCTATGTATAAACACCATGAAGTCTTCACAGACACAGAGCCAAAATGAGTTTGCAACCTGTTGGAAAACAGAGAAAGCTTTAAGATAAGGCCCTTCTTGTGAGTAGACTAAAGGGTATTTAGTGTTGACTTCTGTGCAGGCCAGCCCTAACAGGACTTGTGACACATGCACTGACAAAGGGTGGTGTGTGATAGGCTAGTTTTGCCTGAAAGATTTTACAGTGCTCATGACCAGGAAGGTTGAAACGGTTACCTCAGTGGGACGACGCCTTTTATTCTCAGTTTAGTCGGTGTTTCAGCACAAGCGTGACTTGCCTACTAATACGTTCGGATTTTATAGTGATTTCGGTATTCAAAATGGGCTATGAAGGATTAAAACCAAAACAACTTAAAAGCTAAGTGAATACTTTTAATATATGTGACTACTTAGCCTGCTCTCAGCTATGTTTAATTGAGCGTCAAAAATCAGATATAGATATATATTTATTAATCCATCGGTTTCAGCTTTTTTCTGAATTTGAATTGAGATTCCGTCACTACCATTTTCGATAATACGGCCAGAGCCATGAAGGAAATTGTCGTCCGTAGAACGCAGATCTAGCCACAGTGCGTACTTGTCTGTCAGGTATTCACCGATTCTTACGTCATACAGATGCAGATCTTTGCACGCAATATTTGCTGATTTTTCTCTAAGTCTACCCCCTGCAAAATACTTTGTGATCTCATCATAGTGCTGATATCCCGTCATTCCCGACGAAAAAATTTGGTTAGGTCGGCCTTCGATTGTGCAGGATAAATGTGTAATTTTCGGATTGTAAAATTTTTCTGAATCTCTTTTGTAAGGACTTTCAGGTTCAGTAAATAACATAAGAATGCCTTTCAGTGACCTAGCAGGCGTGTTTAGGTTGATATTCCAAATCTGGTCGCTTTTGTTTTTATTAAATAAACTGTGTCTAATCACTCTGTCATAATAAATCGGAAGTCTTGACTGGTACTGATTTTGTATGAGTCTGGCTAGTTCAGTATGCGTGACAATCTCATATTCCAAGGAAATGTTAGAGATCTTATATGATGCATTGAGATCCGTTGATTTGATAACTTTGGAGTAATCATTGAAGGTTAGTTCAAAACTCAGGCGGTCATTTAGTGCCCCTTGGTAATAAGGCGAATGTCCTGTTAGGATTTCAAATTCGAGTGGAATGCAAAACCTATTTCCATATGTTTCGGCCACAATAACGTCCTTTGCTTCTGTGGTTGTTTTGTCTGATGCATTTATTCGAATTTTCATAATGCTATCTGACTGTATGCCTTGATAAATACGATCCTCTCGTTCTGGTTGTGTAAGCCACAAATCCGTGTAGCAGTAGAACACATCAGCATCGTCAAGACTAAACACTTCCTGTCCTTCAAGTTTAACTTTAATATTCTTAATAATTGCTCTACCTAGATTGTTAACTAGTGTTCTTTTGTCATCTGCGTCCGATGAAAGTTCAATATTAAAAGCAAGACGAGCAGTACCAGGAACAATAACGTCACTGGGGCCTAGGTTTGGAAACTTGACAGTAAGAGTCTGGTTTTGGTCTATAGTACTAGGATTGTTTGTGATGACAATTGATTGTCTAACTGCTTTAACACCGAAAGGTTCACGTAGTTTTCTGTGTGGGTCTAACTTTGATCCATAGGACTGTGTCATTTTTATTATGCACAATAAAAAAATTAAATTAATAAAAACAATGGCCGCGGGAGGATTTAATCATGAAGATTTTGAAATGGATGACACGTATGATTTTGGTAATACAACAGATATGACAGATATGGCAGATATGACTGGTACAAGAAATATTTACAGTTTACGTCACGAACTTTTAGAAACCAAAGTGAACTCATTTTATGATCATGTTGGTGGCCGCCCAGACAACATAGACCCTAACCAGTTTGAACTTGATGTCAAGGGTCATTTATATTTAAATACTGTTGACAAAGGAAAAGTACTATTGACTAACAAAAAAGACCCTAGTAGGTTTAGGGCTTTAAGTACAATAAAAAATGAAGGTGGTGTTGGTGCCTTGCGTCAACTTGGTATTGGTGGGTCTCCTGTCACGCCAAGACTGGTTAGTGTGCTTCAAGACACGCAAACAAAGTTACCAACAGGGCAAGAAATTGAAATGGCACCAGTAACAAGCCTACCAGAAATAGCAAACACAGTGATACAAGAAACCTCATTTACTGAAGGACAAATAAATGATGCTATGAAAACAATAGAAGATCCACCTTTGTCAATGCGGGAGATTATAGGGTTAGATAAATCACTGCAGACAATAAGAGGTGAGATGGTTAATAATCTTGCCAAACTGGGAGAGCTTGATAAACACATAGAACGTGAAAAAGAGAAACTGGCTACCGCAGACAATGGGAATCTTGACACAGAAATGAAAGAAAGAATCCAACACAGATTAAATGATTTGCAGATAGAAAGATCAGGACGGTTAGAAACGATTAGTATTGGAAGACAAAAACTGAAATCACAGGTCAACAGGATTAGAGAAACTATTCAAAAAATACTTCACGAAGACACTACTCTGGCTGAGAGACTTGAAAACACTTTTCAGAGAACAGGGTATCACAATCGCAAGTTTAATTACTGCTCTTGGGTTTATTATCAGTACTGCTGTGTTGGCTGTCTCCGGTGCTGGTGGACCCGGTGGTTCTCCACCGCCAGCACCAGCCAACCCCAGTCCCCACAGATCCAAAAGACTTACAGTCGTGGGTAAAGAAACAACTGTCTCACAAATCAGACTTGCTTAAGAAATTGGCTCTGAAAGCAGTAGACTCGTTGCCTGGCATTTTAGGCACGGTTGTCAGTTGGTTGATTAGTACAGCGGCAAAGGCAGTAGGGTTTATGGCAGAACATGTGTGGGTCTTTTTGGTGACAGTAGGAGGGTTAATGATAGGTTATTTAATGAAACAGGTAAAGAAGTAATATTCCTAATCCTGTTAATCCTATTGTCAATGCAGTTCTCTCGGATTCATGTGTGTCAGGGGTTGACTGTACTGGTTGTATAGCTGTTGGAGCAAGGGAAGTAATCACTTGTAATGTTTTTTTCAACTGAACATGCACAGTTGTTCCTCCTAAATTTACAGATTTATTGAGGCCTAATTTCTGATCACTCCCAGCAACAATGATTTCATTATTATAATTTGTTATTGTACCCATTTGGAGTTGAAGGTCAGATGGTAACATGTATAACCCGATGCCAACTACAAAGTCAACTTTTGATCTGGCATATCTGAGTACGTCTTGATAGCGTTGTATGCTAGATGGGAGATCAACTACTGAATTTACTGAATCTTCAAGATTTGCAAGAAACTGTTTTTGTGCTTCAAATTTACCACTTCCATTCAAAATGTTTGATTTTGTTAGTGATTGTGCTCCTAGTAAACACCAGACATATGTTCTGATAGACTCATTGACGCGCTCGACTCCCGCTTGAGTAAACCCGTCAGATTTATCTAAAATAAATGTGGTCCAGGCATTAGACTGTTTCTGTTCAATTGAGCCTAACCACACTTCAGATTTTGATGAGAATGAAGTGTAACCAGGGTAATAATCTTGAGGGTATTGTCTGTGACTCATAGCATAATACAATGTTCCCATGCCTTTGTGATCATCAAGTTTTTGTGTAAAGTCATACTTTGTACTGATGTTAAATTCATTACAGATCCGTTCAAATGCTTTCAAATCCATGGGATTGTTAAACTGATTAAAACTGGATTCAGTGGGCAGTGGGGTATGCAGTTCTGACAGTATTCTTCTAAGCTGGTAATACATGTGGAAACGATAGACAGACTTAATCAGTTTGTTTGGGTGATTCAAATGGTCTGTAAAAGAAACGCCACAGCCTGTAGTTGAGCATAGTATAGCAAAGTTAAGTTGGTTTTGAAACATCTGTAGTGGGCTAGATGACCACTTTCTTGCAGTAGAGTCATCTGTAATTGGAGGGTTTAGGTAATGCTCATAAGGATTTGGCACTTTCACTTGAAATAAATCTCCTTCAGACAAAGCTATATCAAGCTGATTTAGTTGAATTATTTTCTGGTCATAAGTTGGTGCAACATTATACTTGGCATCCACGTTAAATTGAAACGCGTTTACAATGGCAATTGTTGGTGATTTAAATTCCATTGTGCTTTTTTTTATGTGATAATAAAAATGTTTATTACCTTAACAAATCTTGACACAAGCAAACCAGTGTGGCTAACTAATGGAATCGATAATCGTGATGGTAACAAGGCTGTGGCTATCCATGAAATGTTCTACACAGTAAAGTGGTTTAATGTAACGGATGATGAAAATTATTCTGTAAGTGGAACTCTCGATGGTTTAGAAAAGGGTGATACTTTACGAGCTGGGTATTATGACTTTTGTACTTTAGCTGAATGGCTTCAAAATGAATTTAAAATTAAAGCAACTGTAAACCCAGCTAATTTACTTGTTACAATTGAATTTCCGAAAAGTGGTCAGTTTTCTTTATCAATTAGTCTTTTATTATTACTTGGATTTTTAGGTAAAAAAATAACACATCCAGATGAAGATTGGTCACAATCAGTTGGTAGTCTACTATCACCAAAAAAAACCAAGAATAACTGGCAGATATCCTGTTCGTTTGTCAGTACACACAGTGCTAAATGTTCATTTGAAAGAACTGAACACTACTGAAAATGTACACAATGGAAAGCCTTCAACTTTGTTAAGATGCTTGCCGACTGGAACTGCCCCATATTGTGAAAGTGTGGTTGCTAGATTTCCTAATTCTCAGTTTAAAAAATTAGGTTCTAGTTTCTTTGAGTCATTGTGCTTATCTGTAACTAATCAGAATGGTAAACCAGTTGTAATGCATGATTTTTAGTGTTGTTTTGGAAGTTAAATAATTTTATTTTTGTTTATAAAAATGAGTGGTCTTGGTCCAAAGCCTAGAATCATACCAGTTGCGTGTCCAGTAACAGAGTTGAAAGATTTGGCTGACGTACAGGATTTTGAGAAGGAAGGGGAAATTGGAGAAATATATGGTTTTGAACTTGATTCAAATGGCATGTACAAGAGGAAAGTAATTGTTGACATAAAAGACGGTGAAAAACAGATTCCTAAACTTGGTCAGCTTCGTGATGTTACTGTACCTACTCCACCTGTAAATAATGCGCCTTACAACTTAATACATGTAGGTAGTAAGTGGGTTGTTTCACCTGTACCGGCACCACCACCCACAATTGACTGGGACATAAAGATTGAATTTATTAGTCCTTATGTATACACTGATGATGAAGGCGCCTTAGTGTTTAGGAAGGTTGTTAATTCTGGGCCGCTTATTGTAAGCCTTGTTCCAAGTTTTGCCCTAGACAACAATAGCAGAGAAAAACTGAAAGTTGAAAATTATGAGAGACGGAGATATCTTCTTACAACTAGAAAGAAAGGGTAGATCAGATACTTCTGTTGTGTTTATGCCAGCAAGCTTAGTCGTGGCTAGAGAAGTGACAATAGTATTTGAAATTATCATGAAATCTGTTGCTTCTGCAAAAGAGGCTCAAATTGCACAAGGAATTAAACTTACATGGAATGAAACAGTAACAGAATCATCAAAGGTCTTTATTGCTATTACAAAAAATAATGATGTTATTAATGTTTCAAGCAGTATTCCCGCTGTCAAGGTGGTGGTCGACAAAACAACTTTTGTTCGTCTAACTTACATAAACCTTGAACACATTGATCTTGTTGCATTTTATTATGCCAGTAAATTGTATACTTTTGAAGAGTTGCAAAATGTAATTGCTGATTAAAAAAATATTTGTCATAAAAAATGGTGAACTTGTATCCACAAATACCACCTGAGCAGCTTGAGCCTATTGAGCGTGATAAAACATTAAAGGCAGATTCATTCCGTTTAATGAATATTACAGAAGCGTTGAAGTATTTGGAAGAAGAACAAGCAAAATACTCGAGGTGTAAACGCCGTTACAATACGGTTTTCAATTCTGTACACAACACATCAATGGCCATGGGGGTGGTTTCGGCCGGATTATCTGTAGGAGGTATAACTCTTTTTGCAACGGGGGTGGGAAGTGTCGTAGGAATTGCTGTTGAAGCTGTTGGCCTTGCCACAAGCCTGGCATGCTTTGGTATGGAAGCCCTTAACAAAAAATTTTATACTAAGTTGCAGAAGCATGAAGCATTAAGTACGCTCGCAGCAGCTAAGCTGACGAGTATGAAACTTATTATTAGTAAGGCTTTAAATGATAATGAAATTGATGATAATGAATTTAAGAGAGTCCAGGATGATTTGGCTAACTATAAACAACAAAAATCTGAAATACAGAATAAGATGCGTAGTCAGGCTGTAAATGTTGAAGAGATAAAGAAATCTTTTTTAGAACAAGGAAAAAAGATAGGCGTAGAAGAAACTATGAAAAAAGTTCGAGAACTTACAAGCAAGTAACGATAGGTTTTGGTAATCCATTATTTTTGTCATACACTTCGCAAAGAGATGTCATGCCTGCTCATTTGACGCCATCAGCTCCACCACCAGATTATTACTAAAAAAAAGTTTTCTTATTGTCCTTGTAACTTGAGAAATCTGTCCGAGTGTCTTATGACTTGGGTTAAGAACTTATGATAACTAACGTCAAAGTTACTTGTAAGTTGTAGGTAACTTTGAAATTAGTTATCAAGTAAGATCATAAGTTATTCACAGGTCCAAGCAAAGTTTTTTTTTAAAATTTATTTATTTATTTTTTTTTAAATTTATTTTTCATTATAAAAATGAATCAAGACGAATTACTTCTTCTAAACGATATTAATGCTGTAGAAAACAAAGACTTAGACTCAAAAAAAACAGCGTCTTTTGTCTGTGATTGTCTCAGGCAAATCAAAGACTTATCTCGGAAAACAATACATGACAGAGGATATTGAATCTCTCACCGCTGACGAGCTAATCAAGCTTCATTCTAAATATGAAAACCACATTGCCTCACTAATGACACGTGATTTAAGCAGATCTATAATATTCCTATATACAAAAGCTGTAAGTCATTTCCTACCTGTAGACACTGATAGTCTATCACACGACCTTGAAAGCAATCCTATTGTTTCAAGTTCAATTGGCAAATTAGCATGTGTCATGTTTTACAAGTTTGGAAATTACCTTGCACCTGTGGTAACATTACTAGTTACTGGTAGCCATATTGATTTTTCAAAAATAAATTTTACTGCAGAAGAAAATGGACGAAACCCAGGCGACTCCACAACTGAACCCTGTTTTGACACAGGTTCAAACTGTGACGAAGACTAAAAGTCCAGGCAGGGTTGAGGCTGGAAAAAGATTAGCTG
Source organism: Semisulcospira habei (assembly GCA_036245525.1). Classification (NCBI taxonomy): domain Eukaryota; kingdom Metazoa; phylum Mollusca; class Gastropoda; family Semisulcospiridae; genus Semisulcospira; species Semisulcospira habei. Next base: position 107,673,416 of record BTPG01000004.1, read on the forward strand.
AATATAATAGGCAAAAAAAATTACAGCTTAAGGCACAAACAGAAAAGACTCATGTAACTGATCCACCGTCAGGATCGTCAGGACCTGTGTCAGTACCGTCACACCTTCATGAAAGTGAGAGACAAACAACTAAGTCTGACCCTGACCCCGAACCTCAAACAACAAAATATGTAGTTGCCGGATTTGTTGTCGGATTTGGTTACGTAGGTTATCAATTATACAAAAAATACAAACCACAGACTCGTACAGTGACCAAAAAATCAGACACTCCAAAAACAAAACCAGAAGTCGCCACATTACCAGTAACACCCAAAGCCGTTGACCCATTTTTTATGCAGTAAATAAAAATATTATTTTAATTTTTCTTGCCTAAGAAATGAACGACTCAAAAAATTTAATGAACCTTGTGTATCACTCTGCCGTAATCAGCGGATTAGCAGTAGCTTATTCTATGCTGGGAAAAAGTCTACTCAAAATGAAATCAGCAGACCTCAGTAGACTCGATTTCGAAGACAGCACTAAGCTAATTGTAGTTGTTACAGCGTCGATTGCGACAAAAGACTTTCTTGTCAAGCAGGGAATTATTCCCGAAAATGTTTCTATGTAAATAAAAATAATATGGCGACGATAGCTATTATGATTGGTGGAGCGATGGTTAACGCATTGGCATTCAGTGGCTCTAATTATCTCTTTTCAAAAATGGGTAGAGAAGAATCTGCAGAAGAATTAAAACGTCATAATGAAGCATCTGAAAAACTTGCTCAAGCCCAGCAAGATTATGAAAAGAATAGAATTGAGAAACTTGATTTCATCAATGAAAAACTCAGGCTTGAAGGTCACGCACAGCATACGTTTTCAAATACAGACGAAGCAATCAGGGAATATTTTCTTGTCACGGGTGAAGACATGTCTATCCCAAAACCAAAACTAAGTGACTATTACAAACCAAGCACACAACAAAGAAACGGGGAGATAATCTTTGTTCTAGTGGGAATGACATTTGTTTATTTTACAGGAGTTTTCATTGCTAGAAAAAATGGCAGCCGAAAATAAACTATCAAAAATATATTACTCTCCATCAGGCTATTGGAAAGGAGCAACAGCTATTGAAAAATTACATGCCGCTGTGGGCGGAGATATAACACTCAATCAAGTCAAGCAATGGTTACAGAGACAGGCAATTTGGCAGATATATTTACCTGCTCCAAGAAAAATAACAAGACCCCATTTTGAAAACACAACACCTAATGACACACACCAAATGGACCTTTTGTTCTTACCACATGACACAATAAGAAAGAAACGATACAAGTATGCACTGACTGTTGTAGACATTGCTTCAAGGTATAAAGACGCTGAACCCATATCTGACAAAACAGCCAGTACAGTTGCTACAGCATTAACAAAAATATATGGTCGAGGCCCTTTAAGATACCCCAGACTAGTGCAGGTTGATGATGGATCAGAATTCAAAGGTGCAGTTAATCAGTTATTTGCTAAGCATGGTGTACTGGTCAGACGCGGTATTCCAGGTGTACACAGATCACAGGCAATTGTAGAAAATTTCAATAAACAGTTGTCAGAGAGACTTTTCAGTTACCAGTATTCTAAGGAACTCATGCATGACACCCGTAACACTGAGTGGGTAAAGAGATTACCACATGTGATAAAAGCAATGAATAATGAAGGACACCCTAAGCCTGCTGATGCTATTAAATTGAAAACAATTGCAGAGCCAAAAAAAGGGCCAACCCCACCTCCAGACACAAGTTTATTTACCAAACAGGTGAGATATTTATATCAACCAGGGGAAGCTGAAAATGACATAAGACGCAGGGCGACAGACCCCATCTGGTCAACATCTGTTCATAATATAAAAAAAATAATCCCTGGTCCAGACGCAACAATATATTATCTGTATGAGCCTGCGCCTCAGAGGGCATTTGTCAGAGAAGAATTACAGATTATTCCCCCAGACACCGTTACGCATTTTTAATCATTTCATCAACTAACTCATTGATTAGTTCATCAACCAGTTCATCAGCTATTTCTTCAGATAACTTGAGCCTGTAATGTCCAGGTGCATAAGCCTTTTCCTTAGTGTGAAACACGCGTTTTGTGTCCCCAACTGCAAGTGACTTCTTATGTGTTTGGATCATTTCAATATTGTGTCTATTTGATCTCAGTGACTTGTTTGGATAATCAGGCATCAGTTCTCCATCTAATACTTGCTTATAATGTTCATGTCGAATGTCTTTATTTTTTATTGCTGTTTTTTTAATTCCTTTGGCTTTCGACTGACTTCCCTTTTGGTGCAGTATAGAATACATTTTTGATCTCAGACCAACGTACTCAACTATTGGCACACCATTTAGTTCATCCTTAAACTTTCCAGGCACTTTCTTGTTTTGTGTGCTAAACAGTGGATGGTCTTTTGGGTAATCAGACGTGTCATACATGTGTAACTCTGTTTTCATGTCTTCATAAAAGTCTTCAGTACACACGTCAATGATCATAGAGTCAGTGTCAGTGTATAGCAGACGACACTCAGGATACTTTGGTTTGAAGTAATCATAATAAAATTCAAGCATCAACAGTTTTGACAATTCAAGAATTGCCATACCAATGAATACTGGATTGTCTAGTTTAACAATCTTTTTTTTTTTGAGTGACACTGCATACAATGATGAATGAAACTCTTTGTACCCTGTGTACTGGGGCTTACCTGTAAGTTTAATTGCACCTGATTCAGATTGTATACAGATTCCGTCAAATTAGACCAGAACACACCCCCAGAGAAGTCTCACATCTTTGCGGTGATGAGGATTTTCCATCGTCTTACCAAAACAGGCATTGTTCATAAGCTTAAAGAAGTCTTTGTCAAATGCAGTGTTGCCGTCTCTGGCACGCAATGTGGTGTTCTTCATTATGTAATCTTTCATGAAAGCACTCTGATCAAATTGAATACCTCTGTGAACTTTCTTTAGTACTAGCCCGTGTCTGATGTAAAACTGTAACAATCGATAGTGACACACGTAATTGAATTTGTCATTCAGATTTGGTACAAGTTTGGTGTCTTCTTTTTTCCCCGTCATACTCATTTTCTCAACTGCTAATGGATAATCATTGTGGTAATCATGTAGATGGTGTGGGTTCGCCCGCTTTGTCCGACCATCATTTTTTATGGACAAAATAAAAGGCTAAATTAATTCACTAACCCATACCCTGTGGGCTGATCTGTCTTTAAAATAAGCTTTAGGTGTTTGGTTGATTTCAGTTTATTTTTCACATCATCACGTTCATGCTTATTTGGGATGACATCATTTTCTCTGAGACAGTCTTCAAAGCTGTCACGATCCTTACAGTAAAACAAACAGATAAACTTTAACTGTTCTCGAAAATCTTTCAGTACAGCATTATATTTCTGAGTGAGAATCCATACACTTATGTTTGCATGTCTGCCACTGAAGGCAAGTTCTGCCAGTGTGTTTCTCTTCTTAACAATATCTTTATCTGCAGAACAGTCATCAACAATAAACAACGTTGGCTGTCCTTCAAATTGCTTGTAAAAATATTGTAGGTAGTCATTCAGTTTTTTTTCAGGGTCTACTAAATAGATATTGCTGTCAGTCCAAATAAATAAACGGTTGTGATAAGCTTTGTTGTGTTTGATTGTTGGACAAAATATTACAATGTTTTCGAAATGATGAAGGTATCTTGTTTGTAAGAGGTTAAGAACAAATTCAGTCTTCCCACACGAAGTGGCGCCACAAAATAGGCCGCAATGTGAATCGTGCGTCATTAAGTCCATTTTAATACAAAATATAATTTTAATACAAGTAACCGTCTGCAATATGATTAAAACAAAACTTATCTTTTGGTTTACAAGATGTTTCTTAACAAAACACATAAATCCTTCCTAGCAAAACACATCTTGCATTCAACACATCATTTTCAAAATGACTACACAGACGACTGTAAAATCTTTCAGGCAAAACTAGCCTAACATAGTTCGTTCGTCCACAGCACCGAGGCCGTGATCATGACTGGCCCTGAGGCCCTGAGCGGGTTATGCCTTGGGTGGGACAGAGAAATCTATTGCCTCATGCACAGCAGATGCGAGATTGACGTGCGGGAGGCGTTGACTGAGTTACGGGTAGTAGGCTAGCATGAGGCATAGATTTTCATGCGAAGCCCTGCGACTCAGTGCAGCAGCTCATGAGAATTTATGCCTCATGCGCAGGCCGTGGTTAGTTCGGGTGTAATCATATGGACGGCCCTCAGTGACTGACGGGCGGGTTATGGGGGCCGCGCAGACGCGACTGAGATTGACGTGCCAATAGGAGGCAGCTTTGAGTTACGGGTGAGTAGGCTAGCATGAGTGCATGTGTCACAAGTCCTGTTAGGGCTGGCCTGCGCAGAAGTCAACACTAAATACCCTTTAGTCTACTCACAAGAAGGGCCTTATCTTAAAGCTTTCTCTGTTTTCCAACAGGTTGCAAACTCATTTTGGCTCTGTGTCTGTGAAGACTTCATGGTGTTTATACATAGAGTGGGTTTTTTCCCCCGCCCGCCCACAATCTTTAGTCAATGCTTGTTATGTTGTTATAAACACAGATCTAAATGAGTGAGGGGTAATGTATATAATTACTGAATTTATGACGGGGCTCTCTCTGTGTAAGAAAAAAAAATTGTGGGCGTGTGGAGCCGCTGGCTATTTGAATATATGAAAGAAAACCATATAGTGAACACATAATTAAAAAAATTATACATTTCTTTTTGAATATTGTGTAGGGTCTGGTACATATTTAAAAAAATTAAAAATTCCTGTATGAATATTGTGTTTGGTCTCGTACATATCGAGTCAAGTGGGGTGAATACGGAGACAAGTTCGGTGCATAACGATCTTTCAGAACAGGTCCAATCATAACGCGCCTGAACGAAGGTGGCTGTTTACTAGTCTGAGGTTATGTATATATTTCCTGGAGCGCGCACTGTCGATTGTGTGGCCATGTCAATTGTATGGTGGACTGCGAAAGTAGGTCAGTTTGTTTAGAAGTGAATCGGCGCATTGTCGCCGTGTGCTGGTCTATTGTTTATTGTGACATTGTATGGATGAGTGCGGAGGGTGGTGACGTTTAAGGGGGGGGGGGGTGTATTACGCAGTTTGTTTAGCAGTGACTGAATCAGCGCACTGTTAATTGTGTGGCCCTGTGCTTGCCTATTGTTTATTGTATGGTGGAGTGCGGTGGGTGGTGACGTTTTAAGGGGAGGGGGGAGGTGTATTATGCAGTTTGTTAAGAGGGCATTATGTGGTGAATCAGATACATTCTTTGCACTGAGAATTGGGATAACGGGAGATTGGAAATTCTGAAAAGTAGCCTATGTAATTTACCCTGATTTAAAACTATCGATACGGTATTACTGACATAGGTGTCATTAGCGTAATTACGTATGTAATTTACCCTGATTTAGAAGTATCGATACGGTATTACTGACATAGGTGTCGCAGGGCTCACTAATATACTATTTTGTATGTGCAGAGAGAGAGAGAGAGAGAGAGAGAGAGAGACACACATACACTATTTGGGCATAGAAGACTATTGTTTACCATGGTGGTATAAACAGGAAGTATTCTCAGGAAGGCCAACTCTGACAGCATTGAGTGGTGGGTGGCGTGTACGGTAGTCACTATTTCTTGGGAAGATATTTTAACTAGCCTTTTGTTTCCAAGGGGTTGGGGGACCTGACTGGGCAGATAAATCTGTTAAATGTATTTGGTCAAGTGTGTTTGTTTATTTACGGAAAGGATTAAATAAATCAATTGTTTCTTAAATGGGTGGGGTTGTATTCTCCTATATACTATCTCTGGATCCGTTATATCACAGAGATGGTATATCATAATTAATACCCACAACGGTACTGGGCTGAGTGCCGGTGTCAATCACACGCCGGAATTCGTGACCCTCTCCGCCAGACTCAAGCTGCCCCGGGGCACTTTGGTGTTCGCGAAAATGACCCTTGCTCGCTCTGGCGTGATCGAGAATCATTTTAGCTCTCTACTCCCGGCCTGTTGCAAAGTTGCCACGCTAAAGTGGCCACCCGGGTACGCCAAAATGATCCCTGGTCAATCTGGCGTAGCCGGGGTCATTCTATCGTCTTACGCCGTTGAGTGTATTTCCAGTCGTTCACCTAGCCCCTTCCATCTGCGAGAGACACAGAGCGGCTTTTTTTTTTTTTTTTAAATTTTGTTATTTTTATTTTACAGCTCAAATTGAAGATGGTATGATTTTAGTGTTAACGCGTTCAGTGCCGAGAAAATCTAAACACCAGCCGACTGCAAGAGTTATAGATCCTCATGAGCCCCCGCAGTTGCGGGGGCTCATGAAGATCTATGCCTCTTGCTGACACCACTTTGGACCCGTGCTCTCGGGCCATCTGTTTTTGGCCTTGAAGTAGCGAAGACTGGGGCAGAAACACAGTCTGCGTCGGCTGGCACAGTACGGGTTAAAGCTGAGAAACAGTCAAAAAACTCCGCCCCGCACGTGTTTTAAAAAAAACTTTGCAGGACCCAGCGAGGGCCCTGTCTTCGTGAACGTTCGGCTAACTTCGGCAAACCGGTTTGCAACTCAGTTGACTGAGTTTTCAACTGCGTTTGTCGTGCTGGCAAAACTCCCGTGAAAAAGACAGGCCACTTACTGTTTGCAACGAGTGGGCACCGCGATCACTGATCTAAACCAGCGATATTTTTACTGATATCAACAGTAGCAGACGACACTCGACCACCCGACGGACAGAGCAGGCCATTTGTGTCTTGCCTGGACGCACACTGGATATGGACCAGGCCGAGCTATCCGTAAGTTACACAGTACAGCCTGAAGCTTTATTTGATATCGGAAGGGTGAGGAAGGAGGGATTATTTGTCGTTTTGTGTTTGTTGTTATAATCTCTCTCTCTCTCTCTCTCTCTCTCTCGCTCTCTCTCTCTCTCTCTCTCTCTCTCTCACATCCAATTTACTGTGTTGGATGTACATCACAATGCTTCTTTATTTATTTATATTATCCTATATTGGACTGGATGTACGTGTTGACAAAATTCGTTCACAACTACAAAGTGTCAGGAGTCATACTTACAGCATGTACAGCCGTACATTCTGCCATCATAGTCCCCAGCGCGTAAAATCCGTGGCTGTCGGTCAGTTTCAAAGTGTCACAGAATCGTCTGCTGTTGTCCGATCTGCTAATCGCGATGATTTTCGTGCAACAGGAAGTGGTCTGTCGTTTTCCGAGAGTTTTGCAAGCTCGGGATGCGCAGTTGCCAACTCCGTCAACTGAGTTACGAACCGATTTGACCCACTTAGGGGCAGGGCCCAAGCTGGGTCCTGTAGAGTCTTTTTAAAACACGCGCTGGGCAGGTTTTTCTCATTGCACCTCAGCTTTAAAGCGCGCCGGACATACCATGAATTTTACCAGGGTAAATTGACCTCTAAATGACCTCAACCTCGATTTTTCTGAGAGGGACAAAAATACATCATTGAGAATGTCTAAATCGTTCAGTTGCCGCTGATGTTCTTGTTTATATGCGGCGGGAAGCTGAGTGTTCAGTTTATTGTTCGTCGTTATAAGTCAGTTCAGTTGTCTCAGGTAAAGCTTTAGAGCTTACTGATATGAAACACCCAGTGCGCAAAAAGACATAGGGCTTACGTAGGACGCAGTCTGCGTCCAACGTAGGCCCGACGGGCTTTTACTTCCCGGATATAATTGCTGTTTGAGGCCGCAAACCCATAGGATACCTAGGAACTTGACTCTTGCAATCGAGCAGTTAACTGTATCATTAAAGGTTCCGCGGAAATGGGTTTGACGACAGAAAAGTCTCAGGATTCATAAGGACGTGCCCCAAACGAGAAACTTTATCCCTTACCGGGATTCAAATGTGTGTGTATTTTTTTTTTAAAGGCTCGATCGACGTTTTTGCCGACGTTGGGTTCTTGTTCAAGAGACAGGTAGCTTGGAGACAGTGCAAAGTCCTTGAGTCACGGATCGTCCACCGGAGTTAACCTAATTAGGCACTACAATTGCGCGTATTAGTTAACCCCTTCACTGCCGGCGGATCCAGAATTTGTTTCTGAAATCTTCGTATAAATATTCAAAGATTAAAAAAAAAAAAATCCCTAGCTGTCCGAGGAACATGGATACAAATTGGAGTCAGCAAGAGGCATAGATTCTCATCCGCCCCTGCAAATGCTCGGCTGTTAATTAGGGTTTTAGCTGGATGATTTCCATGAATTACTACAGTTGACAGCTAACACAAGCTCAGGCGTAACAAAAGCAACGTATTAACCCCTTCACTACCGAGAAAACTGAACACCACCCAACTGCAAGAGATAAAGATCCTCCGCATGAGGGTCTATGCCTCTTGCTGTAACCGCTTTTTGGTCCATCCATGTTTCTTTGATGGCTGGGGACGGCTTTTACAATGTATGCTATATCACCGACAACAAACGTTATACATAACAATAAAAACATGTGGGTCCTTTTGTATTTGCTACATTCGAAGTTTACCTTTCCGCATGATCACGCAGTATGCTATATCACCGACAACAAACGTTATAATATATATCAATAAATTCCAGTAAACAAAGGTCCATACCGTCCAAGGGAGGTAAACATTCCAATTGTGTTTTAAGCCAGCATAGTTCAGTCCCTTACTGACAGGAGAACAAGCGTGACCACAAGGGGAGAAAACCAATGTTATGTCAAGAGTTGTTTCCCCTGACTCGGAACCTCAGGCCAAAGAGCACAGTGCCGTTTCCGTACTGTCCAGTCTCTTAGCCTTAGTCAGTCCCAGTCATCCCCTAATTTTTCAATCCCCTCAAAAACACTACAGCCTACCAGCTGCCCATTTGCCATGCACAAAAAAAAAAAAAAAAAAAAAAAAAGCACCAAAAAACAGCACGTTGACTGTCTTATTTCTTGGCTATGAACCTGATTCCTTACCAACCCCACACCCAAGCACAGCTGAAATCAGCGTGCCCCTCAAATCACCATGGCAGGGGCAACTCAACATAGGCCCACAATTGTCCACTGGATAAGCTCAGAATGGTATGAATCGAAGCACTCATCATGTCCCTTCTTATCTAACCAGAAATTTCCAGCAAATTCCCACATTCAGCCCTACCATAAATTTTGAAACAAATCATAAGTTATTTTAAAATCACATTGGTCCTTGTACTGTCTCACCTACCTCATTTGAATATGTAACATGACCGTCAGGACTCGATGGAATATACAAGTTAAGGCTTCCTCACACGGAGACACGAAACGGAACATTTCGTCGAAATTAGCACATTTCTGACATTTCTCCAACATTTCACCTTTTCAAGTCACGAAATGCAAAACGGCACATTTCGAGCAATAGAACCTGTCTCTATTCCCTGGCGAAACATTTCGCTTAAATATTTCTACCCGCTGCCCAATCAGTGTCGTTCGCTCAGTCACGTGTTAATGTTAATCTGAAGACACTTCAAGCCAAAACACTCAAGATGGCGGGTAAAGCGATGGCGTGGAGTCCATGGCTAAAAACGCTTGATGTGACGCACGATTCTGTAAGATTTAAGCGGGAGGATCATTCAGTTTTCGAAATGGGATCTGTAAAGAATCATCACTAAAGTACCACCAAAATATGAGTTTAGGTCAGTTTTCTGAACCCCACTTTCATCGGCTACAACTATAATGGCGGCTATCTCTTCGAGCCGAGGGCAGCCTCGATTCACTTGAACCATCCCTGTTTACACATTCAAAACCTCTTATGTTTATTCGATATGGTCGGGAATTCAGTTGTATTGTGTAAGCGAAGGCACACATGACGTATATGTTTAATTTTTAAGCGTCAGTAGTCAGAAATTTGACCCGGCCGATATCTACCGATACAACCAGAGCATGTGTCTGTGAAGAGTTACCTCCCCTGTACCAATCAAAATGAATTTTCACCGCGTTTCTGCGTGTGCGGAGGAGGCATTCGATGCAATGAAAATGTTTCGTCTCTTGTGTATTTCGTTTCTCCGTGTGAGGATGCTCTTAGTATTTTTTTCTCAGTAGTACTCTGGCGGTGGTGCAGATGGGGTTAAATAATCAGGCACAAGTGGTGTAAGTGGCATGGCATTTTTCTGTGAAGTGTATGACATTAATAAACGATTACCAAATCTGATTTTTATTTGTTTAAAAGAATGTGTAGTTTTTCTGTGGTTTCCTGTACACCGATCCTTTTTCCCTCTGCTAAAAAACTGGCCTTCAGTTCTTCAACATTCACGGGATTGTACATTGCTTAACGTCCCGACAGCAACAAGGCTTTCTCAGGACGTGCCTGCACTGCTTGTGAAAAAAATACTAAACAGAACATTGAATGTATGTCGCCAGCCGGTCAAATACATTAAATAAACCTAACACATGGGGCCTAAATAAAGCTAAGACCATTTAGCAACACACATCCAATATCAAGAGCTATAGGCAGTGCAGACAGTAGGGAGAATTTTAAAAAGGCAAATACAGGTGAATGGACAAAGGGTAGACAGAAACACATGCCCCAGAATAGAGAGAAAAACCCACCCTGTGGGGCTGACCAGGGTGACCCTGGGAACTAAAAAATACCTAACCCCACCCAAGTCCCCCAGGGCAGACCCGGGTGGGGGTAACATTCACGGGAGATTGACTACGCATTTTATTCTGGATTTCAGACTTTTGCTGTTTGTAGTTATTTAAATCATCCTGGACTCGCTTAAATTCTTCGTCATCAATAAAATTATCGTTCAATGCCTTACTGATAATAAGTTTCATACTGCTCAACTTTGCACCAGCGAGCGTACTCAATGCTTCATGTTTCTGTAATTTTGTGTGAAACCTCTTGTTTAAGGCCTCCAAACCAAAGCATGCTAGGCATGTAGCAACGCTAACACCCTCAATTGCTATTCCAGCCAAACTTCCAATTCCTGTGGCAAACAGAACAATACCCTCTACAGAACATCCAGCTGAAACTGCACCAATAGCCATAGAAGTGTTTTGAACAGAATTAAATACTGACTTATACCTCCTTTTACATCTGGAGTACCTAGCCTCTTCACTTTCCAAATATTTTAAAGCTTCTGTAATATTTATTAATCTGAATGCGTCTGCTGGTAATGTTTTATCTGAAGCAATTGGCACAGCTGTCACCTGTGGATCAGGCGCAAGTGTTGTTTTTGTCGTCACATTTGTTTCAGTCGGCTCAAGCGTCGGTAGTTGCGGATAGAAGTTTACCATTTTTTTATTCACAAATATTTTTTTTTTATTTAATCAGCAATTACATTTTGCAACTCTTCAAAAGTATACAATTTGCTAGCATAATAAAATGCAACAAGATCAATGTGTTCAAGGTTTATGTAACTTAAGATGAACAAAAGTTGTTTTGTCGACCACCACCTTGACAGCGGGAATACTGCTCGAAACATTAATAACATCATTATTTTTTGTAATAGCAATAAAGACCTTTGATGATTCTGCCACTGTGTCATTCCATGTAAGTTTAATTCCCTGTGCTATATCTGCCTCTTTTACAGAAGCTACAGATCTCAAGATAATTTCAAATATTATTGTCGCGTCTCTTGCGATAAGAAAGTTTATTGGTGCAAACACGACCTTCGCATCAGACCTACCCTTCCTATGTGTAAGAAGATATCTCCGTCTCTCATAATTTTCAACTTTCAGTTTATCTCTGCTATTGTCATCTGAAGCAAAGCTTGGAACAAGGCTTACAATAAGCGGCCCCGAGTTAACAACTTTCCTAAACACTAAGGCACCTTCGTCATCAGTGTATACATAAGGACTAATAAATTCAATCTTTATGTCCCAGTCAATTGTTGGCGGTGGTGCAGGCGCAGGCGGCACAGGTGAAACAACCCACTTATTACCAACATGTATTAAGTTGTAGGGCACATTATTTACAAGATTAGGCGCAACTGGTACAGTAACATCACGCAGCTGACCAAGTTTAGGAATCTGTTTTTCACCGTCTTTCATGTCAACAATTACTCTCCGCTTGTACATGCCAGTGGAATCAAGTTCAAAACCATATATTTCTCCAATTTCTCCCTCTTTCTCAAAATCCTGTACATCTGCCAAATCTTTCAACTCTGTTACTGGACATGCAACTGGTATGATTTTCGGCTTTGGACCACCACTCATTTTTTATAAACAAAAATAAAATTATTTAACTACTAACACAACACTAAAATCATGCATAACAACTGGTTTGTCATCCTGATTAGTTACAGATATACACAGTGACTCAAAGAAACTAGAACCTAATTTCTTAAACTGTAAATTAGGAAATCTAGCAACAACACTTTCACAATATGGAGCAGTTCCAGTCGGCAAGCATCTCAACAAAGTTGAAGGCTTTCCATTGTGTACATTCTCAGTCGTGCTTAGTTCTTTCAAATAAACATTTAGTACAGTATGTACTGACAAATGAACAGGATATCTTCCAATTATTTTTTCTTTTTTTGGTTTTAGTAGTTGTTGCCTGTCTGGACTTAACCATTTTGCCCAATCTTCATCTGGAAAATAAAATACATTACCCATAAACCCAAGTAATTTATAAGACTTAATGATAATGAATACTCAGTACCTTTTGGAAAATCTAATGTAACAAGTAAGTTAGCTGGATTTAAAGTTGCTTTAATTTTAAATTCATTTTGTAGCCATTCAGCTAAAGTACAAAAGTCATAATACCCAGCTCGTAAAGCATTAACTCTCTTTAAATCAGCAGTAAAAGATCCATCTATATAATAATCTGTATCATTTGTAACATTAAACCATTTTACTGTATAGAACATTTCATGGATAGCTACAGCCTTGCTACCATCACGATTATCAATCCCATTAGTTAACGACACTGGTTTGCTTGTGTCGAGGTTTGTTAAAGTGATAAACATTTTTATTATCTCATATAAAAAGAAGGATGGAATTTAAATCACCAACCATTACCACAACAAACGCATTTCAATTTAATGTGGATGCCAAATACAATGTTGCACCTACTTATGAACAGAAAATAATTCAACTAAATCAGCTCGATATTGCTGTGTCTGAACAAGATTTATTTCAAGTCAAAGTACCAAATCCGTTTGATCATTACCTAAACCCTCCAATAACAGATGACTCTACTGCAAGAAAGTGGTCTTCAAGTCCACTACAGATGTTTCAAAACCAACTCAACTTTGCTATACTGTGTTCTACTACAGGCTGTGGTGTTTCATTTACAGACCACTTGAATCACTCAAACAAACTGATTAGGTCTGTTTACCGTTTTCACACTTACTACCAGCTTAGACGTATACTGTCAGAACTGCATACACCATTACCAACTGAATCCAGTTTCAGCAGGTTTAATAACCCCATGGATATGAAAGCATTTGAACGCATCTGTAATGAGTTTAACATCAGCCCCAAGTATGGCTTTACACAAAAACTTGATGATCACAATGGTATGGGTACACTGTATTATGCTATGAGTCACAGACAATACCCACAAGATTACTACCCCGGTTACACTTCATTCTCATCAAAATCTGAAGTCTGGTTAGGCTCAATTGAGCAGAAACAGCCTGGACCACATTTATTTTAGACAAGAGTGACGGATTTACTCAAGCAGGAGTGGAGCGCGTAAATGAGTCAATCAGAACATACGTTTGGTGTATACTAGGTGCACAATCACTAACAAAATCGAATATTTTGAATGGAAGTGGAAAATTTGATTCGCAAAAACAATTTCTCGCTAATCTTGAAGATTCAGTAAATTCATCAGTTGATCTCCCATCTAGCATACAGTGCTACCAAGACGTACTCAGATATGCCAGATCAAAAGTTGACTTTGTAGTTGGCACTGGGTTATACATGTTACCATCTGACCTTCAACTCCAAATGGGGACAATAACAAATTATAATAATGAAATCATTGTTGCTGGTGTTGGTCAAAAACTAGGTCTCAATAAATCTGTAAACTTGGGGGCCACAACCACACATGTACAGTCATTAAAACCATTACAGACGGTAACACCCACGGCACCAGTAACATCATCACCTGTACAGATAGTAACAGCTCCATCTTTGACACCGGTACCCATAGCGATAACACCATCACCAACCCTTGACACACATGAGTCAGAGAGAACAGCATTGGTAATAGGCCTCACAGGATTAGGAGTATTACTTCTTTACCTGTTTCATTAAATAACCTATCATTAACCCTCCTACTGTCACCAAAAAGACCCACACATGCTCCGCCATAAACCCTACTGCCTTTGCCGCTGTACTAATCAACCAGCTGACAACCGTGCCTATAATGCCCGGTAACGCGTCTACTGCTTTCAGGGCCAATTTCTTAAGCAAGTCTGATATGTGAGACAACTGTTTCTTTACCCATGACTGTAAATCTTTTGGATCTGTGGGGGCTGGTGGAGGTGCCGGGGCTGGCGGTGTCAGGGCTGGACTACCACCAGGTCCACCAACACCGGAGACAGCTAACACAACAGTACTGATAATAAATCCCAGAGCTGTAATTAAACTAGCAATTGTGATACCCTGTTCTCTGAAAAGTGTTTTAAGTCTCTCAGCCAGAGTAGTGTCTTCGTGAAGTATTTTCTGAATAGTTTCTCTTATTCTGTTAACTTGTGTTTTCAGTTTCTGTCTTCCAATACTAATCGCTTCTAACCTTCCAGATTTTTAATCTATATTTACATCTTGTCTTAAGACCTTACTTTTAGTCTGGCTGACCAGATTTTTACCCATCCCGCCGTGAGATGGCCTTAGTCGCCTGCTCGGCGTTAAACCCAAATAACTAACTAATCTAACCTTCCAGATCTTTCTAACTGCAAATCATTTAATCTGTGCTGTATTCTTTCTTTCATTTCTGTGTCAAGATTCCCATTGTCTGCTGTAGCCAGTTTCTCTTTTTCACGTTCAATGTGTTTATCAAGCTCTCCCAGTTTGGCAACATTGTTTACCATCTCACCTCTTATCGTCTGCAGTGATTTATCCAACCCCACAATCTCCCTCATTGTCAAAGGCGGGTCATCTATTGTTTTCATAGCATCATTTAATTGTCCTTCAGTAAATGAGGTTTCTTGTATCACTGTGTTTGCTATTTCTGGTAGGCTTGTTACTGGTGCCATTTCAATCTCTTGCCCTGTTGGCAACTTTGTTTGTGTGTCGTGAAAAACACTAACAAGTCTTGGGGGGACAGGAGACCCACCAATACCAAGTTGACGCAATGCACCAACACCACCTTCATTTTTTATTGTACTTAAAGCCCTAAACCTACTAGGGTCTTTTTTGTTAGTCAATAGTACTTTTCCTTTGTCAACAGTATTTAAATATAAATGACCCTTGACATCAAGTTCAAACTGATTAGGGTCTATGTTATCTGGGCGGCCACCAACATGATCATAAAATGAGTTCACTTTGGTTTCTAAAAGTTCATGACGTAAACTGTAAATATTTCTTGTACCAGTCATATCTATCATATCTGTCATATCTGCTGTATTACCAAAATCATGCATATCATCCATTTCAAAATCTTCATGATTAAATCCTCCCGCTGCCATTGTTTTATTAATTTATTATTTTTTATTGTGCATAATAAAAATGACACAGTCTTATGGATCAAAGTTAGACCCATACAGAAAACTACG
>BTPG01000004.1:107689639-107717139 GCA_036245525.1 Semisulcospira habei
TGCTGAGGTGTCAGCTGGCGATATCGACAACCTGAGGAAAAAACTAAATAAACAACCTGCTGGCATTTTCTGCAATTATGCGTGATCTACTTACAAGTAGAATTTACACGCACGGTTATACAAAGCACCGATGTCTTCATAGACGAAATCTACGCGCCGAGTCGACAGCGGCGGTATGCGGCATCAGTTGTCGTCTGCCATTCGCCTGTTTTGTCTGAACACCGCAATCAGCTGCAAAATGAAAGACGCGAGACTTTGTTTTGGACTGGGTACATAAATTATATTGAGCAACATTTTCCTTGCTATAGTGCGGATGACCGACAGATGTGATTACTTGACCCGAATCAAATGTCATCGTCTTACGACTCTGACATTTTGATTTGGGTCTCGTAATCACATCTGCCAGGCTGTTATCGGCACTATATCAAGCAAAATGTTGCTCAGTGTAATAATAATATAACACTATATTATTATGAGGGGTGGAGGGGGAGGAGGGGGGTAGGGCGGGGGACGGAGGGTCTTTTCGCTTATGACGATGTTGGTTTTTCCATGCAAATGTAAAGTTACTTTGCTTATGAAGAGAACTTCAGAAACTTCGGATGCAACAAAAAAAACAAGATTTGCCCCGGGGTGTTTCTTTACACCCCAAGTTTACAGTATTAAAATAATCTGTTAATCTCCTATAGACTGCTTCACCTTACACGGGCCTGAGGAGTTTAATCCAACATTGTAATCTTGTGTCAGCAAATGGCAGCGGAAGTCCAACACAATTCTAATATCGTATGGTTTTTAATCTCTTCCAGTTGGAGTACAGTATACAACTTGCAAGAGTCTTTTTTTTTTTGTTTGTTCGGATTTCAGATTAAAAAAAAAAGAAAAAAAAAGAAGAGAAAGAGTCATAGATATACATGAGCCCCGCAATTGCAGGGGGCACATGTAGATCTTTATCTCTTGCTGGCAATTTATATCTGTTTTTTTATGCGGAGGGATTTTCTTCTGGTCGAACTGCAGCGATTTCAGTCACGGCCATCCGAGGTTAAGGCCTTACTCCCCGATGAACGCAATATAATTGTGAAGAACGTGTCATCTGCAGCGAAACCGGATGTCTAGAAAAAAAGGCAAGATTGCTAATCTGAAGAAAACAAAAACAGCAAAGGCGGTCTGTATTTGATCTGCTCATTAAAAAATAACCGAAAAAAGACCACGGCGGTAATCCGTAATAGATTAAAATCACCTGATCCTTATTTAATTTTGATCGTATCGGAGCTCTGGCACGGACGTCACGATCTCCAGTCACGGAAAGGAAACAATAATTTGCAGCAGTGAAGGATTACGACTTGGAGAGGTTAGGAAGGGGTTGTGTCCTTCCCCCACCCCCCTTCCCCAAGGACTGTGCGATTACTATTCTTTCTGTGCCAGGTGGGACCAGAGCGTAGACCTTACCTTGCCTAAAAGAGACAGGACCAGTGGTTCTAAGGCGAAAGACCGTATCAATTGCATGTTCTTATTTTGTCCTCTAGCCCCGACGTACTACAGCGGGAGATGGGTCGACCATGATAATTCAAGGGTAGTGCCGGTGTAACGCACGCAGACTTGCCCTCAGTCGTATGCACAGACTCTCACGCAACAGACGCATACACCGCCACTGACTCAGACGGGCGCATTCATGCGGTAAAACACAACACACGGGCTCCCTTTCTAAAGTAACCTTTATACACTATAACAGAAAAAGAAACGCTTTAAAGACTATCAAACTATATATACAAGGCTCCCTATCACACACTCAAATCACAGTATCTTTGCCAGGCTAGGTTTTAGTCTCTCAATGTCTCCAACCTGTTTGATGTTGTTGCCTGGTTACGTTGGTCCTTCTCACGTCTAGGCGTGAAAGTCCTTCGTCGTACGCGTATTGCCGTCCTGTCTCTTTGGGCACGGACGTCCTCGTTCTCGTACGGTACACTCAGTTCTCGCTTGGACTTGGGTGTCTGGGTTCCCAGTCAGACTCACTCTCAGAAGAGCTGGAGGGATGACCTCACGTAGGTCCCACCTGCGACTCGACGTCTCGGCGTCGGTCTTTCCGCTCTCGTTCAAGAACTCTGAAATCTAGGCTTCAGAGTCTTGGAATGCGGGCTAGGTAACTCGAACCAACCGTTCCATACAACAAAACAGCCCGCAATAACCAAACTAGACCTCTGACAGTCACAGCTTCCGCCTAGAACTCACTAAACAGAACTCACTACAAAAAACCCGTACTAACCATGTCTTACAGATTCCACATGGACAGCAGGCCCCACGGACTATCGGCACACAAACCGTTAACAAAAACCGTACCGTACTAATCCTACTCGTTAACAAAAACCGTACCGTACTAATCCTACTGTGTGAGCACTATGCACGAGCATAGAGCTTCATCACAGCCGGATTAGCTTGGCGCCTTGAATTATCATGGTCGAGCCAAATTCTGCAACGGTTACAACGCTGTAAGGCGACACCTCGAAAACATTTGAGAACTGGGACTCTGGGGTCAAACAGGTTAATGTACGGACTAATTTATGCACAGATCTGACCAGAAATGTACAGTTTTCTATGCAGGCAATAACAAATATTTTATCTCGTTTTCACGCACGCTGCCATGCATGGAAAAAGGTGAGTCGTTTAGTGCTTTTGTCCACCGCGAAGGTCGACTTCAAAGACGGATGACATGCATGGACTTTAAAACAGTAGTTGCAAGATACCCCCCTCCCCCCCCCCCCCCCCCCAATAAGAGTATGCGTCTCAAACCTGGGTTTTGACAGACTTCAAGGTCAAGTCTTTCCCGCTGAGCAAGCACTGGAGATCACTGGGCATTCAACAATGGCGTGGTCTGCCTCGCTAGGGTCTGCGCCACACGAAGTGTTTTTGTTGGCATGAAGACAAAGCAGACGACCGCTTCACGCGACACCTTAAAGAAATCGGTGACAATGTGTGCAAGGAAAAAACCCTCAGACCCCAGTGACTAACACAGGAGCTTGATAGTTCAAAGGTTGCGCCAGAATAGCTTGGCGCCTGAAGGCGCCAAGCTATTCTGGCACAACCCTTAACTATCATGCTCGATCTTTTCCTAAAGTACAGTTTTCAAAGAACAAATTGACTGAGCTCAACTTCTATCTTTTTCTTGGGCTCCTTCATGTGCCCCCGTTCTGTGTCAACGATGTGTCGAGCAGCTTGTTCTTCTAAGCGTGTTTCTTTCTTTGTCTGTGTTCAACATAAATTAACGTGCTACTTACAAGAAAGCACACACACACACACACACACACACACACACACACACACACACACACACACACACACACACACGAGTGAGTACAGGTGTACAAGCTAGGCTACCGATCGTGAGTCACTGTGTCAGTTTCGGGAACAACCACTAAACAGAAAATCCTCCAATCGTCACAGTATAGTCAAGTGTCACAAAAATGTCGAACCACAAAACCGTGTGATAAACCTCTCTCTTGGCTTGACTTCGCGAACAAAGATTTTATAGGAGTTGCCCGCCACGACGTCTGCAGGCTTGTTCATGGCTGCGGAAGCCAATCCGAGACAGGCAGGTTCGACCGCAGTGGCTGCAGGGGAAGGTATGGCCAGGGTTCTGAGCTGCGGCATCTCTGTTTTTTCTCCTGAGCCGCTTGTCCTTAAGGCTAGCTCTGTGAGAGTCCTCAAAGGAGACAGCTGCCTTGTAAATGGTGGAGCGCCAGGTGTCACGGTCCGCAGCAAGCGAAGACCACTGGTGGTGGTCGATTTGGCAGGCACTAAGTGACTTATGTCATGGTCCGTGGACGTTTCCTAAAGCCTGCGCGGTGGAGCTTTTTGGTGGAGTGCAGTGTGCGCAGTACTGGCCCCACCCTTTAAACCCTTGGTTCATCTGCCATGGCCTAGCAAGCTGGGACGATGGCATCGATGTCCTCGGGTCGTAGGTTTTATATCAGACTGTCCTTGTCCTAGTCTCTGGCTCAAAAGCCTTCCCCGGAGACACGGGGGCTTTGATGTCAGGGGTTTCCTCCCTTAGCCTTTCCACAGCCAAGCGGCCAGGTCTGCAAGGCAGCAGGCGACTCGTGGAGGGCGGGGTCGTCTATGTCCCGTGCAGATGTGAACATCTGCCCACTGCCCACATAGAGTGCAGACCTACTCTGTGTGAATCTACACAGCATAAATACATAAACAGTACAGCTACAAAGTACGAAAACCATTATCACACTGTCAGCTGTGATAAACAGTACAGCTACAAAGTACAAAAACCATTATCACACTGTCAGCTAGCATTTTTCTCTCAAGCAGTATCAACCTGTCAAGCCGACCACCCGTACACACAAACTAGCCAGTTTTGACTCGGTGGTCTTCTAGCGTAGAGGATGGTCTTTTCGGGCTGCGCCGTACCTATACTCAGTGTACATGCTTCGGACAAGAGAGAAAACCAACCCTTTGTTCTTGGCACTCTTTATGATACTTGAAAGTTAAGTCAGTCATTACAAATTTTATTTTTATTCGTTCCGAAAATACTTGTGTTTTTATTACACACTGTATTGTGTCCCCAAAATACTTTGTAGTGTTTACTTTGCTCATTTTCACAATCGGGCACCAAGAAAATCAATAATGTTTGCAGCTGCCGAAATTTTCACCAGTGTTTCTTCGCGCGTCGTAACTCTCTCGGATTTTCGGCACCAATTAATCTACAAAATCATTCAGCCAGAATGTCGTCTGCAAGAGGTGAGAGATAGATAATATGAGCGAATTTGGGCAATTTATATCGATCCCAAATTTCCATTGTTTTTCGACCACAAACTTCCACGCCTTCACGCCGCCCAATTTTCTTGGTTTTCTCCTTTTTTTTTAATAAAATAAAGATTTCCAAAATCAATGACATTAAAATTAATATTTTTTATTATAAAATGAATCAAGACGAATTACTTCTTCTAAACGATATCAATGCTGTAGAAAACAAAGACTTAGACTCGAAAAAACAGCGTCTTTTGTCTGTAATTGTCTCAGGCAAGTCAAAAGGTCACAAGGTCAAGGTCATGGTCACCAAGGTCAATGTCACCAAGGTCAAGGTCACCAATCACAAGGTCATCGATCACAAGGTCAAGGTCACAATGTCACAAGGTCAAGGTCATGGGTCAAGGTCACAAGGTCACAAGGCCATGGGTCAAGTCACAAGGTCATGGGTCAAGGCCATGGGTCAGGTCACCAAGGTCAAGACCAAGGCCACCAGGTCGAGGTCATGGGTCAAGGTCACATGAGCCAAGGCCACCAAGGTCACTAGGTCAAGGTCATGGATCAAGGTCACCAAGGTCGTGGGTCAAGGTCGTGGGTCAAGGTCATGAGCCAAGGTCATGGGTCAAGGTCATGGGTCAAGGTCATGGGCCGAGGTCATGGGTCAAGGTCAAAGGTCACGAGGTCAATGACACTGGAACCAAAAAATGGTAAAAGTCCGCTCCTGGTCTTTTTCCAGTTGCTCTCACAGAGTCAGCTATAACCCAGGTGCACAATTCGCCTTCCCTGTGAGAGCTTTTGGTGTGGCCTAGCTTTTGGTTTGTTCCGCCCACCCCAGACGGGAATCTACCGACTCCTCAATTCGGCTGCCCGAAACGAAAGTGTGGAGATGTCCCAGAGGTGCTTGGAACAGACAAAGAGAGTTACAACCTTAGGTTAATGTGCACAACTCACTCTCTTTGTTTGTTTGCCAGGCCACTGGACCAGGACAACGGACCCACAATGAATAGAAACATTTTCATTTATATAACCCTACATTCTCCTAAAAAAAAAAAAATAAGCTGGTGAAGCAAAAGTAAAAAAGTAATACCAAAAAAATTATATTTGTATTAAAAGACAACAATAATCACACATTTTTAAACAAAAATCAAATAATAACATCTTTATACTATTATCTATCATAATTATTGACACATCTTGCCTTTTATTTTTTATGAAAAAATATATATTTTAGTCAAAAATTAAAACATAATTTAATAAAGCAAGGGAAGTAACTTTTTGTCTTACCAAAATTTTCTCAAAATTACTTCCCTTGTATAAACTTATATTCAACAAAGGGAAGTAATCTAAAATTTTGTTACTGAACAGGTGGTGATTCCTTCCCTTTTACTGAACAAAGGGAAATAGTCTGTTATTATTTCTTATGCTGATACTGAACAGAGCAAATTCTCTCCCATGTTGTTACTGAGTCTAGATTATTTTCTGGTGTTCAAGTCATGGGTAAAATTATTAAGTTACTGTCTATGTTACTGTCTAGATGTTTCTAAGTAAATTACAAGTACTTAATAAGGTAATTTATAAACCAGCAAGTAACTTTGTAAGTACCTTTGAAGTTAGTTGGCGTAAGTAATTATAAGTGACTTAAAACAAGTTCTTATAAGTGTCTTAACATAAGATCTTGTAAGTTCTTGATGCAAGTCAGCAAGATACTCGGACAGATTTCCCAAGTTACAAGGACAATAAAAAAAACTTTTTTTTAGTAATAGTCAGGTGGTGGTGCTGATGGGGTTAAATAGTTAGGCGGCATGTCATCTTTCTGCGAAGTGTATGACATTAATAAACGATTACCAAATCTGATTTTTATTTGTTTAAAAGAATGTGTAGCTTTTCTGTGGTTTCCTGTACCCCTATCCTTTTTCCATCTGCTAAAAAACTGGCCTTAAGTTCTTCAACATTCACAGGAGATTGACTACGCATTTTATTCTGTATTTCAGATTTTTGTTTCTTGTAATTATTCAAATCATCCTGGACCCGCTTAAATTCTTCGTCATCAATAAAATTATCGTTCAATGCCTTACTGATAATAAGTTTCATACTGCTTAGCTTTGCACCAGCCAGCGTACTCAATGCTTCATGTTTCTGTAATTTTGTGTGAAACCCCTTGTTTAAGGTTGTATACTATACCTACATTTTTTAATTGAAAACTGCCTCTTATAGGGTTTTTTGAGAGCCTTATTGAGTCTGGAGGCTATTGCCACCCTGAAAGACCCATGGTCCCGGGCATATTTGTAAGTTTGAGCCTTTTGCGTGACCTACCCCATCAGCAAAAACACGCAAAATAGCTGATTTCAGAACACAATAAAAATTTATCGAATAGTGTGTTAAAATGATAAAGAAACATTTCAAGTGCAATCGAGAAAAGTTTATGTTGTAAATTCGCAAATTGCCCGGATGTTATCAATACATTACAAGTGTTTGCAATGTTGGGCAATTGCTCAGGCCCTTTTTATTCGATAAAGTCGTACTTTATGTTATAACTATCACATTGATTATGAAGAAAATATGGGGTCCCGCACAAAATTTGGCACTTTGGGTCGTTTTCGAGTGCGTATTCAATAAGGGATACAAGCGATGTCTGACTTCCGGCAGATCATATCTCCGCCGTAGCTGGTCACAAGCCTGCATCAGAAAGAAGGAAAAACCTAAGCCCAAACTGTTGCAAACTACGCCCAAACTGCTAGTCCTCAACTACTATTTGTGACAGTAAACTGGAACAAACAACAACGGCAGATACGGGATGAAAACGTTTACCTATAAGTAATTAAATGCACGAGCTTTTTCTTAGTAATTTAGTTAGTGCAGTGGTAAGATACCTTTTTTGCCACGCAGGTGACTAGGGTTCGAGTCCCGTAGATGGCGACATTTTTTTCCTGCTCACATTTGAAACCCATACAGTTTCTACTTCGCTAAATGAAACAAACACACTTTAAACCCAAAGCAAAAAAACAAAAATTAACGCGTGGTATTTTTTTTAATTTATTTTTTAAATATGCGATTATCATCACTGTGGTAATGTGAGTGAATGTTAAACTATAAACCAAACAACCAGATTCAGTCTTGGATAAAAATGCACACTGGTTACCTCGGTACATTTGTTCATTCATTTTTTCAGCCAGGCATTGTGTGAGCATGTTTACATTACATGTTTACATTCATTCAATCATTCACAGCTTCACTGATGAAAAAGCACACCAAAGAGTGTTGTCAGTTTTTTTTTTTAATTTTTACTGGCATCATCTACAAACATTAATTGATGTGAATTTGTTTTAATATACCTGCTGCAAGAAATGCTACATGCTCCTTTGGTGTCTCCGTGAAAGCAGGTCGATGAACATCTCTGGTTGAAAGATGTTTGTAAACAGATTGGTAGTGGATGTACCTATCTCTCTAGCTGAATCTCAGTTTCCCAGCAGTTTTTGGTGACAAATTATAAGGAAACAAAAACACACTACCACCGAGCCACCCAGCTCCCCCTCAAAATACAGCTTTACTGCAGAACATATTTCAACTACATGTAACATTATTCACATTTACATTGACAAAGTGCTGGCTGTATACAAGCTATTTGGGAGAAAAGTGGAGCTGATGTCATTTTTAGTTGTGTGCATGCCAACGGAGACCGACACCGGCAACCACTTGCTCATGAGGTATTTATGTGGGAGCCAACTACACAGTATATAAAAAAGGGGGATATGAGAGAAGGAATGACAGACTTATCATTTAGAGCCTTCCACTACATATATTATTTTGCTCATATATATATATATATATATATATATATATATATATATATATATATATATATATATATATATATATATATATATATATATATATATATATATAGAGAGAGAGAGAGAGAGAGAGAGAGAGAGAGAGAGAGAGAGAGAGAGAGAGAGAGACCATCACTGTAGTCCTGATATAATTCAACATTGCACATCCCACAACATAACAGTGAAATGCAGTATCCAGCCACCAAATACATTACACAGATACTGTGCACAATGTTGGCATGAAAATCAAACAATACTGTTACCAGTACCACACTGTGTCCAATTGCAGCACAACAAAGTGAAATGCAGTCTCAAGCCCCATAACTTGCACTGCACAATGCTGATGTCAACACAAAATACCATAACAACTGAATAACAAGGGTACAATGCACTGTGTCACCTAGTCTGCATAATATAGGCATGCACACCAAACAATACCTGTACTGCTCTTGATACAAAATCGACCATATAACAATACAAAATACGCATGTTCCTTAGCACAAATCACAAATGGACACGGATCATAGTCAGGTCATTCTGTTTGCTGGCGTGTGTCATGTACAGTACATCTGTAAAACTTGTGAAATGAACCATGTGGTTAGCAATTCTGATACGATAAGTAAAGCCACACAGCTGAAAGTCAAAGATTGACAGTGGAAGAAAAAAACAAAACAAACACAAAGTACAGTACATATCATATGCCTATGATCAGTTATCATCTGCTGATAAATCTGCTGCTTAAATCTGCTGTGACAGCTGGAGGGTAATGCAAGAACTGCATGGTCAACTCCCTCTTGAGAAGTATTGCGTTTTTCATTGAGCAAGTCCACATTTGCACAACATTTTAAGCTGAGGGTTTAATGACATAAATATACATCCCCACGTTTCTATATTTCCGCACATCCCCTCTTCAGAAAGGACCCGTGGGTTTTATACTCTGAGGCCACTGACCATTAAAATTTTCAGAATGAACCCTGTATATCATTTTGAATCATGCAAAGCGGAGCAGTGATAAGTTTTCTCCTTGTCTCACACCGATGCTGCACAAAATCTATCTGTACCACTGTTTCCTACCCCATAAGTGTCAGCTGTGGAGTACATATTTTGAATGACTGATGTATGCCAGTATTTAGGAACTTGTCACAAAAAAGACCTGTTCATATGATGAAATGTCTTCGAAAAATGAACACATTGTCAGTAAAGGGGTTTCCCTTGGATAATCAAAAACTAATACATATTAAGCTGCATTTCCAAATTGCGACATGACAGGAGAGTGACAAAAAGTAACTTTTATGAGGGGGTCAACCAAATAAATATGCATAGGAAGGTCTTACCATCAGGTATCTCTTTACCAAGTTTAGGGTTACAGTTAGGAATACTTGGGAAAAAAACATCTTTGGGCAATATATGGCCATCTTGTACCTATTTTCCGATTTCTTGTGACCCTTGACCTTTCTGACCTTTCATGCATACGAAATTAGTATGCATGAAAAGTTCTTACCACCTTGTACCAAGTCTGGGTTTGAAGTTGTGTATACTTGAGAAAACATCTTTTTGGTCAAAATACAGATATTTTTCACCTTTTTACTGCACTACAAATTACAACATGGGTGTCAAATCGCTTTGTCACATTGTTATATAAAAACACACAAAGCACACCCCCATCACTGTACAATAGCCCCTGAACTGCTCGACTGCACGTTACAATTTTGTTGCCCCGCTGCTTCTATGTCAGGCTTATGGAAACACTCCCTCTTTATTTCTATTTTCTCGAGTTTTGTCATTGTCACTTTGTTGTCACTGCCCCACTGTTGTTGTGTCTGCAGTTGAATAGCCAGGCCTAAAGCCTGCTTGCCCTTCTCCTAATATATGGCTATGCATCAGCTCAGGCAGTAAGGCACAGGCTTTTGCTGCATTGCGAATGATGTGACTGTCCAAAACCTTGACACTGTGGCCAGCCTGGTGGATGGACATCAAAATAACAGGACGTCTGCCCTCCTACACAGGACAATCAGTTCACTTCCTTTGCCTTCTCGTCGGTTGGCCATTGCGGAGAGATGTACCCGCTGAACTTTTCTTCCCTCAGCTTTCACAACCTGCAAAAGATAATTTTGTATCAAAAAAATTTCTGACATGCACATATTGCGTGCATATATGTTTGCAAGTATTTATACAAAGTACATACATGCATAATATGACAGTAGTCAGAACATGAACAAGAAAGGCAATGTCCTTATGGTTCACGTGTATGACCAATCCACATAATATGTCTGTCCTTTTTGACCTTGGCTTGACTTCTCCAACAGGTCTCTGAAAATGTCTAAACATAAGTATAGGGCTGGATTTTGTACCAGCGAAACCTGAGTATTTTTCCAAATCCCTTCATTTTTCACACATTTGTCAACCCTCTGTGACCCTTGACCTCTATGAGGGGCTGATTACATTAGTAGCACAGAAAAGTGTTATCATCATGCCAAATTTTATTGAAAAGTTTGCAAAAACATTGATAAAAACTACAACTCTACCCGAAACTAACTTTTGTCACCCTTATCATGTGGTATCTCCATAGCAAGTTTGAGTTTGAAGTTGAAAATACTACTTGAGATGACCTTTGAAAGGTCACAGAAATTGGTATGTTTAGAATTATTTTACCACAAAGTACCCTTGTGCCAAGTTTGAAGTCTGAGGCTTGCATAGTCTTCGAGGAAATGCCAATGTTAAAGTTGCCCACAGGTAACAGACAGTTGACGGACGACCCATTACAAACACTTACTTTTGCTATCACACTTGCGCCAAAAATTAGACGCCATTGAGCTTGAAATGACCACAAAAGGTGTATACATATATCTAGAATCAGCATCAATATTCAAAGTGTAACTTGCAGAAATTGTTTCAAACAGGACACAACACATTGCTGTTTAGCAACTGCACACACTGGACCAAATGGGTAGTATTCAGATTTTTCTAGTCCTTTTGTATGCACTAAGTGCTTATTAAAGAAAACGACAGTATTTGGAGACTTGCCCAACCCTCTAGTTTTCAAATCAAATGCAATATGGTGCCACTTGTTGACAGCAAGTGATTTTAGCATTCGGTGTTGTTGAGAATGCTGGTACTACTACTACACCATCTTCAAAATAAAAGAAAGCATTACAGTGTGATGTGTTTATCCCAACCAGTTGTGTTTTGTTATGAACCTGATTCTATTCACAAATCAATCGGTATGCTTTACCTCGAGTCCAGGACAATAAGTGTCGCATTCTCTCACTTTAGTTGATCCGCTGGAACTGGAATTGCCTGCTTTTAGCTGTGGCCTTCTCCTGTGAGCAAACATGACCTGACTAGCTCTTGCCTCTTCTTGGTGTAGGCGTCATACTTCTGTGCTTGTTTGCAAGTATACCCTCTGGGCGTGACTCTGCAGTGAGACGTCAACAGCAGCACTGACCTGAAATGAAATACATGTGTATTGTGTTATTCGGCAGTATGGCAATTTCACTTCTGATCTTATTTCAGGGTGGGTCGGTTCCAAACTCCACAAACAGGGACTTTGTTATAGCATTATAAACAATTCGGGGCCGGTGGGGGGAGTCCCCCCCCCCCCACCCACCCACCCAATTCATCCCTACATTTAGTTTACACATTACTACCTTCAAACTAATGTGAAATAAACTGTGAACACCACAAACAAGAATGGTGAAGCCTGGATCGCTCGTGTGCATTTAAAACTGATCATTTTCTTAATCTGAACTGTGTGACCTTTCCAAAAGGTGACTGAAATTTAAGTGCCATGAGGCTAAGCATATGTAAAGTGCTGGCTTATGTACAGTTGTGAATAGTATTGGAGAAAAAAATATCTTTTGTCAAAATATGGCTATTTTTTTTTAACCTATTTCTTGATTTCTCATGACCCTTGGCCTGAACTCAAACTGGTAGGCTAAGAGTAAGAAAGGTCTTGCCACAAAGTATCCTTCGGCTACGTTTGAAGACTGTGGATTGAATAGTCTCCGAGAAAATGCCAACATTAAAGTTTATCATGGACGACCAATGGCCCAGAACATAGCCTTGCACTTGCTTCACACATGAGCCAATGAAAGAAGGCATTACAGTATGATGTGTTCATTCACACCATAGTTGTGTTGTGTTCTGCACCTGATTCTCATCACAGATCTACTGGTATGATTTACCTTGAGTCCAGGAGAATAAGTGTCACATTCCCTCACTTCACTTGATCTGTGAGTGTGACCTTGGTCAGTTGGTGTAGACGTCATACTTCTGCACTTGTTTGCAAGTATGTACTCTGGGTGAAAGTACTGAGACTCCACAGCGAGAGGTCAACAGCAGTATTAGCCTGAAATGAAATACATGATTATTACTGTGCTGTTCGGCAGCATGACAATTTCACTTTGCGTGAACTAAATGCAGGGGCAGATTATTACTTTCAAAATAAATGCGACAAAAACTGTGTAAACCACAAAGAACAAACAACAATGGCAAAGTCACGTCTGTACGCCTCATGCGCATAACTGATTCACAACCTGTGTGACCTTTCCAAACGGTAGCTGAAATAAGTGTCACAAGTGTCACGAGTCTCAACATACAGGCTTGCTTTTGTACTAGTCAAATTTGTATTTTTCACACATTCTACGGTCATCCAAAATGGTAGTCAACAAATATTAGGGTTTCAGTCAAAGTAGCGTGTTACTAGGTAACCCTTTTAATCCTGATACACCCACTGCTTGAAATAAATGTGACTATGATAGTTCAAGGGTGGTGCCAGAATCGATTGGCGTCTCATCCGCCAAGCTATTCTGGCACCATCCTTGAACTAAAAAAATGCTGGACCTATCTCCTAATCTGTAATAACTAATATAGCCTTCATAAGACAGAGAATGGATGAGAAAACTAAGTTACTAAGTACTGAAAGCAGTTACTGAGTTAGTAATGCAAAATTCTCCCTTAGCAGGACTTTATACTACACACAGTACGTTTTCCTAAATAATAAGCACTGGCACTGGTTTAATATCACTACAATGTGGACTACATTCCTTCCACGGTATTAGTAAAGGCTCTCTGAGAATGTATGGAAATGTTCTACTTCTAGGTGGTGACTGACATACATGGAATGCATGCCCCTGTCAACCCACAATAAAATGTAGTCTTCTTCATTGCAGGTAGGCTGTAAATTTCCATGCATAAAAAGACAGTTAGCTATTGGGGTTTTACGCCGTGCAGGTGACATCTCACGGCGGTGCATAAAACTTTCTTTTTTTTAAGAGTTGGAAAACTAGTCAGATATGCCACTTACGTACGACATTTTTCTTTCACTACTAGTAACTCGTGTTCTAGTCACTTAGCAAACACCACCAACCTCTTTTTCTACTTTACTTTACCTTCCTGATGTTTAAAGAGATTTTGTTGTTTTCCTGGCTCCCGTTCGGTTGGCCCGTTCATTTTTTTTTCTTCTTCTGAGAAATGGTTATGCGTTACTACTGACGCTCGATGACTTGTCGCAACTTATGCAAAAGTATCTTATTTCTGAGGAAACACAACATTTTATGCATAGAAACAGTCAGCATACACACCTATTTCAGACAGTATATATCTTTTGTCAATTATCGATAAATTGAGCTTGTTTGCAATACGACTTGCCGTACGGCGGTTTTTTTCGGTGACCTCTAGTCTCAGGTCATGGCAGACGCAAGATAGCGGTATCTAAATGCGCAGAAAAGATGCGCGAAAGAGGTGTGTCCTACAACCTTAACCCTCTTCTGCATAGAGCGCCCACCAGCGCCCGCTGAAAACACACAGCGTTTGTGCATAGAACGCCCGGTAACGCCCGCTGAACCACGTGTATACTGTGGAGGCTGCCATGTTTACCATGGTAATAGAAATCTTGCGAGACCACAAGCCTCATTTTCGAGATTCTTTCCACTTCCTGTCAATACACACCATGTGCATTTTGGACGTTTCCTTACGGAGCAACAAATTTTTGAAGTTTCAAGTGTGAATCGAGTGTCAGTAAGAATGGCTGGCCTCGAACTGTGGT
Organism: Semisulcospira habei; assembly: GCA_036245525.1. Taxonomy (NCBI): domain Eukaryota; kingdom Metazoa; phylum Mollusca; class Gastropoda; family Semisulcospiridae; genus Semisulcospira; species Semisulcospira habei. The sequence continues at coordinate 107,704,265 of BTPG01000004.1, forward strand.
GATCATTGGTGGGGGAAAGCAGTGACTATGAAGATTTTGAGGGATTTACAGAGCAAGACTTGGTGGAAGAGGGGAAGAATATGACTTAGATTTGGAATGGGATGACTTGGGGATCGTTTTTTTTTAGTCAACATCATCGTCTGAGGATAAAGCTTGTGATCATCAGCAACCGAGATTCACAGTATGTAAAACAGCAGTTCATTCAACTTTAGATTTTTCCCCTTTATTTCCTTACACATTTTACAGCTCCAAAAATGTTTATTTTATATCTTTATTGATTTAACACTTTAGAAAAAATAATTGCTCTTTCTCAAGATTTGTCTAAATATTTTTTAACATTTTTTTTTAAATGTCACCCATTCAAAATTACGGAGTTGATTCCCTTTGGTGATATTTTCAAGAGCCGCCTGGCATATGCACTTGCATGCAGAAGAGGGTTAAGGCCTCCAAACCAAAGCATGCTAGGCATGTAGCAACGCTAACACCCTCAATTGCTATTCCAGCCAAACTTCCAATTCCTGTGGTGAACAGAGCTATACCTCCTACAGATAATCCGGCCGAAACTGCACCAATAGCCAAAGAAGTGTTTTGAACAGAATTAAATACTGACTTATACCTCCTTTTGCACCGTGAGTACTTAGCCTCTTCACTTTCCAAATATTTAATTGCCTCTGTAATATTATTTAATCTGAATGCATCTGATGGTAATGTTTTATCTGAAGCAATTGGCACAGCTGTCACCTGTGGATCAGGCGCAAGTGTTGTTTTAGTCATCACATTTGATTCAGTTGGCTCATGCGTCGGTAGTTGCGGATAGAAGTTTACCATTTTTTTTATTCACAAATATTTTTTTTAATTTAATCAGCAATTACATTTTGCAACTCTTCAAAAGTATACAATTTGCTGGCATAATAAAATGCAACAAGATCAATGTGTTCAAGGTTTATGTAAGTTAGACGAACAAAAGTTGCTTTGTCAACCACCACCTTGACAGCGAGAATACTGCTTGAAACATTAATAACATCATTATTTTTTGTAATAGCAATAAAGACCTTTGATGACTCTGTCACTGTGTCATTCCATGTAAGTTTGATTCCCTGTGCAATATTTGTCTCTTTTACAGAAGCAATAGATCTCAAGATAATTTCAAATACTATTGTCGCTTCTCTTGCTATGACTAAGCTTGCTGGCATAAACACAACAGAAGTATCTGATCTGGCCTTCCTAGTTGTAAGAAGATACCGCCGTCTCTCATGATTTTCAACTTTCAGTTTATCTCTGCTATTGTTGTCTGGGGCAAAACTTGGAACAAGGCTTACAATCAGCGGCCCAGAGTTAACAACTTTCCTAAACACTAAGGCACCTTCGTCATCAGTGTATACATAAGGACTAATAAATTCAATCTTTATGTCCCAGTCAATTGTGGGTGGTGGTGCAGGCACAGGCGGTACAGGTGAAACAACCCATTTATTACCTATATGTATTAAGTTGTAGGGCACATTATTTACAGGAGTAGGTACAGTAACATCACGAAGCTGACCAAGTTTAGGAATCTGTCTTTCACCGTCTTTTATGTCAACAATTACTCTCCGCTTGTACATGCCAGTCGAATCAAGTTCAAAACCATATATTTCTCCAATTTCTCCTTCTTTCTCAAAATCCTGTACGTCTGCCAAATCTTTCAACTCTGTAACCGGACATGCAACTGGTATGATTCTAGGCTTTGGACCAAGACCACTCATTTTTTTATAAACAAAAATAAAATTATTTAACTTCTAATACTACACTAAAATCATGCATAACAACTGGTTTGTCATCCTGATTAGTTACAGATATACACAGTGACTCAAAGAAACTGGAACCTAATTTCTTAAACTGTAAATTAGGAAATCTAGCAACCACACTTTCACAATACGGAGCAGTTCCAGTTGGCAAGCACCTCAACAAAGTTGAAGGCTTCCCATTGTGAACATTCTTAGTTGTGTTCAGTTCTTTCAAATAAACATTTAGTACAGTATGTACTGCCAAATGAACAGGATATCTTCCAGTTATTTTTCCATCATTCATCTCTATTTTCCAAAGCTTTGTTTTAGCTTCAGTTTCATTTATTAAACCAAGTAATAATAGAAGATCTTCTGAAAATGTTATCTTTCGCTCAGAAGAAAAATCTAATGTAACAAGTAAGTTAGCCGGATTTAAAGTTGCTTTAATTTTAAATCCATTTTGTAGCCATTCAGCTAAAGTACAAAAGTCATAATACCCAGATTGTAAAGTAACATCAATCTTAATCCCATCAGATACATAATAATCTGTATCATTTGTAACATTAAACCACTTTACACTATAAAACATTTCATGGATAGCTCCTTGCAACCATCTCGATTATCAATCCCATTAGTTAACCACACTGGTTTGCTTGTGTCAAGATTTGTTAAGGTAATAAACATTTTTATTATCTCATATAAAAAGAAGGATGGAATTTAAATCACCAACCATTACCACAACAAACGCATTTCAATTTAATGTGGATGCCAAATACAATGTTGCACCTACTTATGAACAGAAAATAATTCAACTAAATCAGCTTGATATAGCTGTGTCTGAACAAGATCTATTCCAAGTCAAAGTACCGAATCCGTTTGACCATTACCTAAACCCTCCAATAACAGACGACTCTACTGCAAGAAAGTGGTCCTCTAGCCCACTACAGATGTTTCAAAACCAACTCAACTTTGCTATATTGTGTTCTACTACAGGCTGTGGTGTTTCATTCACAGACCACTTGAATCACTCAAACAAACTGATTAGGTCTGTGTATCGTTTTCATGTTTACTACCAGCTTAGACGTATACTGTCAGAACTGCATACACCATTACCAACTGAATCTAGTTTCAACAGGTTTAACAACCCCATGGATATGAAAGCATTTGAACGCATCTGTAATGAGTTTAACATCAACCCTGGCCCCAAGTATGACTTCACACAAAAACTTGATGATCACAATGGTATGGGAACACTGTATTATGCTTTGAGTCACAGACAATACCCTCAAGATTACTGGCCTCCCTACACTTCATTCTCATCAACATCAGAAGTCTGGTTAGGCTCCATTGAACAGAAACAGTCTAATGCCTGGACCACATTTATCTTAGACAAGAGTGACGGATTTACTCAAGCAGGAGTGGAGCGCGTAAATGAGTCTATCAGAACATATGTCTGGTGCATACTAGGTGCACAGTCACTAACAAAATCGAATATTTTGAATGGAAGTGGAAAATTCGATTCGCAAAAACAGTTTCTCGCTAATCTTGAAGATTCAGTAAATTCATCAGTTGATCTCCCATCTAGCATACAACGCTACCAAGACGTACTCAGATATGCCAGATCGAAAGTTGACTTTGTAGTTGGCACTGGGTTATAATGTTACCATCTGACCTTCAACTCCAAATGGGTACAATAACAAATTATAATAATGAAATCATTGTTGCTGGTGTTGATCAAAAACTTGGTCTCAATAAAACTGTAAACTTAGGAGGAACAACTGCGCATGTACAGTTGAAAAAACCATTACAAGTGATTACTTCCCTTGCTCCAACAATCATACAACCAGCCCCTGACACACATGAATCCGAGAGAACTGCATTGACAATAGGATTAACAGGATTAGGAATATTACTTCTTTATCTGTTTCATTAAATAACCTATCATTAACCCTCCTACTGTCACCAAAAAGATCCACACATGCTCCGCCATAAACCCTACTGCCTTTGCCGCTGTACTAATCAACCAGTTGACAACCGTGCCTATAATGCCAGGCAACGCGTCTACTGCTTTCAGAGCCAATTTTTTAAGCAGGTCTAAAATGTGAGACAGTTGTTTCTTTACTCATGACTGTAAGTCTTTTGGGTCTGTGGGAGCTGGTGGGCCCGGGGTTGGTGGTGCTGGAGGTGGAGAACCACCACTGCCACCAGCACCGGAGACAGCCAACACTACAGTACTGATAATAAATCCTAGAGCTGTAATTAAACTAGCAATTGTGATACCCTGTTCTCTGAAAAGTGTTTTAAGTCTCTCAGCCAGAGTAGTGTCTTCGTGAAGTATTTTCTGAATAGTTTCCCTTATCCTGTTAACTTGTGATTTCAGTTTCTGTCTCCCAATACTAATCGCTTCTAACCTTCCTGATCTTTCTATCTGCAAATCATTTAATCTGTGTTGTATTCTCTCTTTTATTTCTGTGTCAAGATTCCCATTGTCTGCAGTAGCCAGTTTCTCTTTTTTACGTTCAATGTGTTTATCAAGTTCACCCAGTATGGCAACATTGTTTACCATCTCACCTCTTATTGTCTGCAGAGATTTATCCAACCCTATAATTTCCCTCAGTGTCAAAGGCGGGTCATCTATTGTTTTCATAGCATCATTTAATTGTCCTTCAGTAAATGATGTTTTTTGTATCACTGTGTTTGCTATTTCTGGTAGGCTTGTTACTGGTGCCATTTCAATCTCTTGTCCTGTTGGTAACTTTGTTTGCGTGTTGTGAAGCGCACTAACAAGTCTTGGGGGAACAGGAGACCCTCCAATTCCAAGGTACCTTGCCAACCCAGAGTTACCACCAACTTCACCTTTAATTGTACTTAAAGCTCTAAACTTAGAAGGATTATTTTTATGTGTTAGATATATTTTCCCTCTCTCTGTATTTACAAATAAGTGACCTTTATCATATTCAAAATGATTAGGATCCAAGACTTCTGGGTGTGCACCAACACTGTCATAAAATGAGTTTACTTTGTCTTTTAGCAGTTCGTGATACATACTAGAACTAGTTACCATTCCAGTCATATCTGTGATACTGGTATCTGAGGCATCCATGACATCCATTTCAAAATCTTCATGATTAAATCTCCCGCTGCCATTGTTTTATTAATTTATTATTTTTTATTGTGCATAATAAAAATGACACAGTCTTATGGATCAAAGTTAGACCCATACAGAAAACTACGTGAGCCCCTGGGTGTTAAGGGCGTTCGTCAAACAATCGTCATCACGAACAATCCAAGTACCATAGACCAGAACCAAACACTTACAGTCAAGTTTCCAAACCTAGGTCCCAGTGACGTTATTGTTCCTGGCACTGCACGCCTAGCATTTAATATTGAACTATCATCAGACGCAGATGTGAACAGAACTCTAGTTGACAATCTTGGCAGAGCAATTGTTAGAACTATTAAAGTAAAACTTGAAGGACAGGAAGTGTTTAGTCTTGATGACTCAGATGTGTTCTACTGTTACAAGGATTTGTGGCTAACAAGAGAAGAACGAGAAGATCGTATTTATCAAGGCATACAGCCAGATAATGTTTGTAAACTTCGAATCAATGCTGGAGACAAAACAACTACTGGGGTACCAAAGGAAGTTATTATAGCTGAAACATATGGAACCAGGTTTTACATTCCACTTGAGTTTGAAATCCTCACAGCTCATCTGCCTTATTATCAAGGGGCACTGAATGACCGTCTGAGTTTTGAACTAACCTTCAATGACTACTCCAAAGTTATTAAATCATCTGCCACAGATGCAACATACAAGATCTCTAACATTTCCTTGGAATATGAAATTGTCACACACACTGAACTAGCCAGACTCATACAAAATCAGTACCAGACAAAACTTCCAATTTATTATGACCGGGTGATTAGACATAGTTTAATACCCAAAGATAAGAGTGACCCAATGTGGAACATAAACTTAAACACACCTGCTAGGTCACTGAAAGGTATTTTTATGTTGTTTGTTGAACCGGCGGCTCCATACAAACGGGATTCAGAAAAATTCTACAATCCTAAGATTACACATTTGTCCTGTACAATCGTCACAAACAATCCTAGTACCATAGACCAGAACCAAACACTTACAATCAAGTTTCCAAACCTAGGTCCCAGTGACGTTATTGTTCCTGGCACTGCACGCCTAGCATTTAATATTGAACTATCATCAGACGCAGATGTGAACAGTACACTAGTTGACAATCTTGGCAGAGCAATTGTTAGAACTATTAAAGTAAAACTTGAAGGACAGGAAGTGTTTAGTCTTGACGACTCAGATGTGTTCTACTGTTACAAAGACCTTTCGCTAACAGGAGAAGAAAGAGAAGACCGTATTTATCAAGGCATACAGTCTGTTAATGTTGGTAAACTTCGAATCAATGCTGGAGACAAAACAACTACAGAAGCCAAGGACGTTATTATAGCAGAAACATATGGAACTAGGTTTTACATTCCACTTGAGTTTGAAATCCTCACAGCTCATCTGCCTTATTATCAAGGAGCACTGAATGACCGTCTGAGCTTTGAACTAAATTTTAATGACTACTCCAAAGTTATTAAATCATCTGCCACAGATGCAACATACAAGATCTCTAACATTTCCTTGGAATATGAAATTGTCACACACACTGAACTAGCCAGACTCATACAAAATCAGTACCAGACAAAACTTCCAATTTATTATGACAGGGTGATTAGACATAGTTTAATACCCAAAGATAAGAGTGACCCAATGTGGAACATAAACTTGAACACACCAGCTAGGTCACTGAAAGGTATTTTTATGTTGTTTGTTGAACCGGCGGCTCCATACAAACGGGATTCAGAAAAATTCTACAATCCTAAGATTACACATTTGTCTTTTACAATCGAAGGCCGCCCTAATCAAGTGTACGCTTCAGGAATGCTGCCTTATCAGCACTACGATGAGATCACAAAGTATTTTGCAGGAGGTAGGATTAGAGATAAACCAGCAAACATTGCGTGCAAAGATCTACATCTGTATGACGTTAGGATTGGACAATACCTTACAAACAAATATGCACTGTGGCTAGACCTTCGCAGTACAGATGACGACTACCTGCATGGGTCAGGACGATCTGTCGAGAATGGTAGTGATGGAATAACAATTCAGATACAAAAGAAGGTTGAAACTGCTGCAGCCATAAACATATATTTGTACCTGATATATGACGCACAACTCAATATTGTAGAAAGCAGACTAAGTGGACACATATATTAAAATTATATTGTGTATTAAAATGAACCGGGGCTTAATGACACTCGATCCACACTGTGGCTTATTTTGTGGTGCCACAGGGTGTGGGAAAACTCAATTTGTACTTGACTTATTACAAACAAGATACATCCACCATTTTGAAAACATTGTAATATTTTGTCCTACAATCAAACACAACAAAGCTTATCACAACCGTTTATTCATTTGGACTGACAGCAACATTTATTTAGTCGACCCTGAGAAAAAACTGAATGACTACCTACAATATTTTTACAAGCAATTTGAAGGACAGCCAACGTTGTTCATAGTCGATGACTGTTCTGCAGAGAAAGACATTGTCAAAAACAGAAACACTTTAGCAGAACTGGCTTTCAGTGGCAGACACGCAAACGTTAGTGTATGGATTCTCACTCAGAAATATAATGCTGTACTGAAAGATTTTCGAGAACAGTTAAAGTTTATCTGTTTGTTTTACTGTAAGGATCGTGACAGCTTTGAAGACTGTCTCAGAGAAAATGACGTCATCCCAAATAAGCATGAACGGGATAATGTAAAAAATAAACTGAAATCAACTAAGCATCTAAAGCTCATTTTAAAGACAGATCAGCCCACAGGGTATGGGTTAGTAAATTGATGTAAATTAATTTATTCTTTTGTTTGTCTAATAAAAATGACAGACGGACAAATCATACAGGTGCTTGATCTCACACACCTTTTCAAAGATGTTATGCACTTTACTGATTTAATAACATCACCCAAACAGACTTACATAAGCCTTTCAGCACCATCAGAAATATATGTTACATATAGTGTGACTTTGGATTATGTCGATCAGCATCCAGATGTGGAGCACATGACAGTTGATTTAAAGACACCTACTTTTAAAGTTAATGATACCAACTATGGTTGGATAGGGGATGTTTGTTATAGCATATTTAAACAACTATGCAAACTAAATGTTTATATTGACAGTGTTAAAGTTAATAAAGTGGTATTACACAAGGCGAGCAAGCAGAGTTAACATTATTATTTTTAATTACATTATAAATGAACCAAGACGAACTCCTTCTATTGAATGATATCAATGCGGTAGAGAACAAAGACTTAGACTCTAAGAAACAGCGTCTTTTGTGATTGTCTCAGGCAAGTCAAAGACTTATCTCGGGAAACAATACATGACAGAGGATATTGAATCTCTTATGGCTGACGAGCTAATCAAGCTTCATTTAAAATATGACAACCACATCGCTTCACTAATGACTCGTGATTAAAGTCGATCTCTTGTATGTCTATACACAAAAGCAGTGAGTCACTTTCTACCTGTAGATAGTGACAGCCTATCACACGACCTTGAAAGCAATCCTATTGTTTCAAGTTCAATTGGTAAATTAGCATGCGTCATGTTTTACAAGTTTGGAAATTACCTTGCACCTGTGGTAACTTTGCTGGTAACTGGGAGTCACATCGATTTTTCGAAAATAAATTTTACTGCAGAAGAAAATGGACGAAACCCAGATGACTCCACAACCGAACCCCAGTCCAGTTTTGACGCAGGTTCAAACTGTGACTAAGACTAAAAGTCCAGGCCGAATTGAGGCGGGGAAAAAATTAGCCGAATGGAACAGGCAAAAAAAATTACAGCTTCAAGCGCAAACAGAAAAGGCTCATGTGACTGACCAGGCATCAACACCGACAGGACCTTCAGGACCAGTGTCACTACCATCACACCCTCATCAAAGTGAGAGACAAACAACTAAGTCTGACCCTGAACCTCAAACAACAAAATATATAGTTGCCGGATTTGTTGTCGGATTTGGTTACGTAGGTTATCAATTATACAAAAAATACAAACCACAGACTCGTACAGTGTCCAAAAAATCAGACACTCCAAAAACAAAACCAGAAGTCGCCACATTACCAGTAACACCCAAAGCCGTTGACCCATTTTATATGCAGTAAATAAAAATATTATTTTAATTTTTCTTGCCTTAAAAAATGAATGACTCAAAGAACATAATGAACCTTGTCTAACACTCTGCCGTAATCAGTGGACTAGCAGTAGCTTATTCTATGCTGGGAAAAAGTCTACTCAAAATGAAATCAGCAGACTTGAGCAGACTTGACTTTGAAGACAGCGCTAAGCTAATTACAGTCGTTACAGCGTCAATTGCAACAAAAGATTTTCTCGTTAAGCAAGGAATTATTCCTGAAAATGTTTCTATGTAAATAAAAATAATATGGCGACGATAGCTATTATGATTGGTGGGGCCATGGTTAATGCATTGGCTTTCAGTGGCTCTAATTATCTCTTTTCAAAAATGGGTAGAGAAGAATCTGCAGAAGAAATGAAACGTCACAATGAAGCGTCAGAAAAACTCGCTGAAGCCCAACAGGATTATGAAAAGAATAGAATTGAAAAACTTGATTTTATCAATGAAAGATTGAGGCTTGAAGGTCACGCACAACATACGTTTTCAAATACAGACGAAGCAATCCGTGAATACTATCTTGTCACAGGTAATGACATGTCTATCCCAAAACCAAAACTAAGTGACTATTACCAACCAAGCACACAACAAAGAAACGGAGAGATAATCTTTGTTCTAGTGGGAATGACATTTGTTTATTTTACTGGAGTTTTCATTGCTGGAAAAAATGGCAGCCGAAAATAAACTATCAAAAATATATTACTCTCCATCAGGGTATTGGAAAGGGCAAACAGCTATTGAAAAATTACATGCCGCTGTGGGTGGAGATATAACACTCAATCAGGTCAAGCAATGGTTACAGAGACAGGCAATTTGGCAGATATATCTCCCTGCTCCAAGAAAGATAACAAGACCTCATTTTGAGAACACAACACATAATGACACACACCAAATGGACCTCCTGTTTCTTCCACATGACACAATAAGAAAGAAACGATACAAGTATGCATTAACTGTTGTAGACATTGCTTCAAGGTACAAAGACGCTGAACCCATATCTGACAAAACAGCCAGTACAGTTGCTACTGCTTTATCAAGTATCTATAAAAGAGGCCCTTTAAGATACCCCAGACTTGTACAAGTTGATGACGGATCAGAATTCAAAGGTGCAGTTAATCAGTTATTTGCGAAGCATGGCGTACTGGTCAGACGCAGTATTCCAGGTGTACACAGATCACAGGCAATTGTTGAAAACTTTAACAAACAGTTATCAGAGAGACTTTTCAGTTACCAGTATTCTAAGGAACTCATGCATGACACCCGGAACACTGAGTGGGTAAAAAGATTACCACATGTGATAAAAGCAATGAACAATGAAGGACACCCTAAGCCTGCTGATGCTATTAAATTGAAAACAATTACAGAGCCAAAAAAAGGGTCAACCCCAACCCCACGTCCAGACACAAGTTTATTTACCAAACAGGTGAGATATCTATATCAACCAGGTGAAGCTGAGAATGACATAAAGCGCAGGGCAACAGACCCCATCTGGTCAACATCCGTTCATAATATAAAAAAAATAATTCCCGGTCCTAACGGTCCAGACGCAACAATATATTACCTGTATGACCCTGCACCCCAGAGGGCATTTGTCAGAGAAGAATTACAGATTATTCCCCCAGACACCGTTACTCATTTCAGTAACTAACTCATCGATTAATTCATCAACCAGTTCATCAGCTATTTCTTCAGATAACTTGAGCCTGTAATGACCAGGTGCATAAGCTTTCTCCTTACTGAAAAACACTCTTTTCGTGTCTCCAACTGCAAGTGACTTCTTATGTGTTTGGATCATTTCAAGATTATGTTTGTTTGATCTCAGTGACTTGTTTGGATAATCAGTCATTAATGCACCATCTAACACTTGTTTGTAATGTTCATGACGAATGTCTTTATTTTTTATTGCTGTTTTCTTGATTCCTTTGGCTTTTGACTGTCTACCCTTCTGGTGCAGTATAGAATACATTTTTAATCTCAGCCCAACGTACTCAACTATTGGCACACCATTTAGTTCATCCTTAAACTTACCAGGCACTTTCTTGTTTTGTGTGCTGAACAGTGGATGGTCTTTTGGGTAGTCAGATGTGTCATACATGTGTAGTTCTGTTTTCATGTCTTCATAAAAGTCTTCAGTACACACGTCAATGATCATAGAGTCAGTGTCGGTGTATAGCAGGCGGCAGTCAGGATACTTTAATTTGAAGTAATCATAATAAAATTCAAGCATCACCAGTTTTGACAACTCAAGAATTGCCATACCAATGAATACTGGCTTGTCCAGTTTGACAATCTTTCTTTTGAGTGACACTGCATACAATGATGAATGAAATTCTTTGTACCCTGTGTACTGAGGCTTACCAGTAAGTTTAATTGCACACAATTCAGTTGTGACCAGTCTCACATCTTTTCTGTGATGAGGATTTTCCATTGTCTTACCAAAACAGGCATTGTTCATAAGCTTAAAGAAGTCTTTGTCAAATGCAGTGTTGCCGTCTCTGGCACGGAGGGTTGTGTTCTTCATTATGTAATCTTTCATGAAAGCACTCTGATCAAATTGAATTCCTCTGTGAACTTTCTTTAGTACTAACCCATGTCTGATGTAAAACTGTAACAAGCGGTAGTGACACACGTAATTGAATTTGTCATTTAAATTTGGTACAAGTTTGGTGTCTTCTTTTTTCCCTGTCATACTCATTTTCTCAACAGCTAATGGATAATCATTGTGGTAATCATGTAGATGGTGTGGGTACTCTAGGTCTACTTCAAAGATCCAACCCTTCGCGTCGTTTCGGTCAAGATTAATAATATTGTTTGTTATGTCTGTTATGTCATACTGTGACAAATCATACAGACAAAAGTTTTTCAAGGGCAATAACTCACACATCGCGAACCCATAAAGGTTATTAGCGTCAAGGTACGTAATGAATGACCTTGACCTCGAGGGGTCAAACCCCCGGCCAAGGTCAAGGTCCGGGCTGTCCAGATATGTATTATTTGCCTTTGCGTAATTGTTCGCTGCAATACTAATGCCCCCCCTCAATCCACGTTCCACCATTTCACCCATCGTATGATCAGACAACAGGTCTATAAATATCTTACTGGATTTCAAAAATGCATCCCATGTCATGCCAGGACTAGTGATGTAGCAAGCTGGGTCAAGAATGTAGTGTAACAAACCCTTCTCACGGTAACTTTCAAATACATCTGCTAGCAAACAAACGTCTGCTTTCAAGTACTGGTCGTGGTAATCACCAATTGTCTGACATCCTAACTTCCCCCATGCATCAAGTGCATGTTGATATTCAGAGTCAGAAATACCTTTGCCAGTTAGTGTGGAATAAAATTTCTCTTTTGGTGGCAGTCTCCTTTCCTCAAACACAACCCAGTGATCAATGTACTCATACGGATACACACCTTTTTTTAACCAAGTCTGGCTCAAAATATTTACTTGTTATTGGATACTCAGTCAGTCCTTCTGCAAGACTAGCCAACCCTAAAGACAAATGTTGCATGGAGTCATAAAATGCTAATTTGTCCAGCCTAAAAGTCAAGTACTTCTCAGTTGTCTGCGCAATACAACTAATGTTTTTGTAAGATTCATCAACAGCCTGCATGATGATGTGTGAATCATATCCCTTCAGATTGTGAAAAAAGATTGGTAACTTGTATGTCTTAGGATCTATTTTTAATAATAAGTTACAATTGTTATGTGCAGCACCTCTGTAATGCCCAGTTATGTGATCATGGTCACGAACTTTATCACCCCCTAAAGGTTGTTTACAAATCCAACACGTCACAGCTGTATCAAATTTTAGTTTGTCTTCTTCT
>BTPG01000004.1:107722139-107786874 GCA_036245525.1 Semisulcospira habei
CATAACAATTGTAACTTGTTATTAAAAACAGATCCCAAGACATATAAGTTACCAATCTTTTTCCACAATCTGAAGGGATATGATTCACACATTATCATGCAGGCTGTAGATGAGTCTTACAAAAACATTAGTTGTATTGCCCAGACAACTGAGAAATACTTAACTTTTAGGTTAGATAAATTAGCATTTTATGACTCCATGCAACATTTGTCTTTAGGTCTTGCTAGTTTGGCAGAAGGACTTACTGAGTATCCAATAACAAGTAAATATTTTGAGCCAGACTTGATTAAGAAAGGAGTGTATCCGTATGAGTACATTGATCACTGTGTTGTGTTTGAAGAAACAAGACTGCCACCAAAAGAGAAATTTTATTCCACACTAACTGGTAAAGGTATTTCTGACTCTGAATATCAACACGCACTTGATGCGTGGGGGAAGTTGGGGTGTCAGACGATTGGTGACTACCATGACCAGTACTTGAAAGCTGACGTTTGTTTGCTAGCAGACGTATTTGAAAGTTACCGTGAGAAGGGTTTGTTACACTACAAACTTGACCCTGCTTGTTACATAACTAGTCCTGGCATGACATGGGATGCATTTTTGAAATCCAGTAAGATATCTATAGACCTGTTGTCTGATCGTACGATGGGTGAAATGGTAGAACGCGGATTGAGAGGAGGCATTAGTATTGCAGCGAACAATTACGCCAGAGCCAACAATAAATATCTTGATGACCTTGACCAGGGTTTTGACCCCTCAAGGTCAAGGTCATTCATTACGTACCTTGACGCTAATAACCTTTACGGATTTGCGATGTGTGAGTTATAGCCCTTGAAAAACTTTTGTCTGTATGATTTGTCACAGTATGATGTAACAGAGTCAGGGTTAACAAACTATATTATGACTCTTGACCAAAACGACGCGAAGGGTTGGATCTTTGAAGTCGACCTGGAGTACCCACACCACCTACACGATTACCATAATGATTATCCATTAGCTGTTGAGAAAATGAGTATGACAGGAAAAAAAGAAGACACTAAACTTGTACCAAATTTGAATGACAAATTCAATTACGTTTGCCACTATCGATTGCTGCAGTTTTACATCAGACATGGGTTAGTACTAAAGAAAGTTCACAGAGGAATTCAATTTGATCAGAGTGCTTTCATGAAAGATTATATAATGAAGAACACAACCCTTCGTGCCAGAGACGGCAACACTGCATTTGACAAAGACTTCTTTAAGCTTATGAACAATGCCTGTTTTGGCAAGACAATGGAAAATCCTCATCACCGCAAAGATGTGAGACTGGTCACAACTGAATTGGGCGCAATTAAACTTACAGGCAAGTCACAGTACACAGGGTACAAAGAGTTTCATTCATCATTGTATGCAGTGTCACTCAAAAAAAAGATTGTTAAACTGGACAAGCCAGTATTCATTGGTATGGCAATTCTTGAGTTGTCAAAACTGTTGATGCTTGAATTTTATTATGATTACTTCAAACCAAAGTATCCTGAGTGTCGATTGTTATACACTGACACTGACTCTATGATCATTGATGTGCCTACTGAAGACTTTTATGAAGACATGAAAACAGAGTTACACATGTATGACACGTCTGATTACCCTAAAGACCACCCGCTGTTCAGCACACAAAACAAGAAAGTGCCTGGTAAGTTTAAGGATGAACTAAATGGTGTGCCAATAGTTGAGTATGTTGGACTGAGATCCAAAATGTATTCTATACTGCACCAAAAGGGAAGTCAGTCGAAAGCCAAAGGAATTAAAAAAACAGCAATAAAAAATAAAGACATTCGACATGAACATTACAAGCAAGTATTAGATGGTGCATTAATGCCTGACTATCCAAACAAGTCACTGAGATCAAACAAACATAATCTTGAAATGATCCAAACACACAAGAAATCACTTGCAGTTGGGGACACGAAACGTGTGTTTCATAGTAAGGAAAAAGCTTATGCACCTGGACATTACAGGCTCAAGTTATCTGAAGATATTTGTGATGAACTGGTTGATGAATTAATTGACGACTTAGTTACTGAAATGAGTAACGGTGTCTGAGGGAATAATCTGTAATTCTTCTCTGACAAATGCCCTCTGTGGCGCAGGGTCATACAGATAATATATTGTTGCGTCTGGACCGGGAATTATTTTTTTTATATTATGAACGGACGTTGACCAGATGGGGTCTGTTGCCCTGCGCTTTACGTCATTTTCAGCTTCACCTGGTTGATATAAATATCTCACCTGTTTGGTAAATAAACTTGTGTCTGGTGGCGGGGTTGGTCCTGTTTTTGGCTCTGTAATTGTTTTCAATTTAATAGCATCAGCAGGTTTTGGGTGTCCTTCATTGTTCATTGCTTTTATCACATGTGGTAATCTCTTTACCCATTCAGTGTTACGGGTGTCATGCATGAGTTCCTTAGAATACTGGTAACTGAAAAGTCTTTCTGATAACTGTTTGTTAAAGTTTTCAACAATTGCCTGTGATCTGTGCACACCTGGAATGCCTCGTCTGACCAGTACACCATGCTTAGCAAATAACTGATTAACTGCGCCCTTAAATTCAGATCCATCATCAACTTGTACAAGTCTGGGGTATCTTAAAGGGCCTCGACTATATATTTTTGATAAAGCAGTAGCAACTGTACTGGCTGTTTTGTCAGATATGGGTTCAGCGTCTTTATACCTTGAAGCAATGTCTACAACAGTCAGTGCATACTTGTATCGTTTCTTTCTTATTGTGTCATGTGGTAAGAACAAAAGGTCCATTTGGTGTGTGTCATTTGGGGTAGTGTTTTCAAAATGGGGTCTTGTTATTTTTCTTGGAGCAGGAAGATATATCTGCCAAATTGCCTGTCTCTGTAACCATTGCTTGACTTGATTGAGTGTTATATCTCCGCCCACAGCGGCATGTAATTTTTCAATAGCTGTTTGTCCTTTCCAATAGCCTGATGGAGAGTAATATATTTTTGATAGTTTATTTTCGGCTGCCATTTTTTCTAGCAATGAAAACTCCTGTAAAATAAACAAATGTCATTCCCACTAGAACAAAGATTATCTCCCCGTTTCTTTGTTGTGTGCTTGGTTTGTAATAGTCACTTAGTTTCGGTTTTGGGATAGACATGTCTTCACCTGTGACAAGAAAATATTCCCTGATTGCTTCGTCTGTATTTGAAAACGTATGTTGTGCGTGGCCTTCTAGCCTCAGTTTTTCATTGATGAAATCAAGTTTTTCAATTCTATTCTTCTCATAATCCTGCTGGGCTTGAGCAAGTTTTTCTGACGCTTCATTATGGCGCTTCAATTCTTCTGCAGATTCTTCTCTACCCATTTTTGAAAAGAGATAATTAGACCCACTGAAAGCCAATGCATTAACCATTGCACCTCCTATCATAATAGCTATCGTCGCCATACTTATTTTTATTTACATAGAAACATTTTCTGGAATAATTCCCTGCTTGACAAGAAAGTCTTTTGTCGCAATCGACGCTGTAACGACTGCAATTAGTTTAGCACTGTCTTCGAAATCGAGTCTACTGAGGTCTGCTGATTTCATTTTGAGTAGACTTTTCCCCAGCATAGAATAAGCTACTGCTAATCCACTGATTACGGCAGAGTGATACACAAGGTTCATTAAATTTTTTGAGTCGTTCATTTTCTAATACAAGAAAAATTAAAATAATATTTTTATTTACTGCATATAAAATGGGTCAACGGCTTTGGATGTTACTGGTAATGTGGCGACTTCTGGTTTTGTTTTTGGAGTGTCTGATTTTTTGGTCACTGTACGAGTCTGTGGTTTGTATTTTTTGTATAATTGATACCCTACGTAACCAAATCCGACAACAAATCCGACAATTATATATTTTGTTGATTGAGGTTCGGGGTCGGGGTCAGGGCCAGACTTAGTTGTTTGTCTCTCACTTTGATGAAGGTGTGACGGTACTGACACAGGTCCTGACGATCCTGACGGTGGATCAGTTACATGAGTCTTTTCTGTTTGTGCCTTAAGCTGTAATTTTTTTTGCCTATTATATTCAGCTAATCTTTTTCCAGCCTCAACCCTGCCTGGACTTTTAGTCTTCATCACAGTTTGAACCTGTGTCAAAACAGAGTCGGGGTTCAGTTGTCGAGTCGTCTGGGTTTCGTCCATTTTCTTCTGCAGTAAAATTTATTTTCGAAAAATCAATATGACTCCCGGTATCAAGCAATGTTACGACAGGTGCAAGGTAATTTCCAAACTTGTAAAACATGACACATGCTAATTTGCCAATTGAACTTGAAACAATAGGATTGCTTTCAAGGTCGTGTGAAAGACTGTCACTAACCACAGGTAGAAAGTGACTCACTGCTTTTGTGTATAGGCATACTAGAGATCGACTTAAATCACAAGTCATTAGTGAAGCGATGTGGTTTTCATATTTTGAATGAAGCTTGATTAGTTCGTCAGCCGTAAGAGATTCAATATCATCTGTCATGTATTGTTTCCCGAGATAAGTCTTTGATTTGCCTGAGACAATTACAGACAAAAGACGCTGTTTTTTTGGAGTCTAAGTCTTTGTTCTCTACAGCATTGATATCATTCAATAGAAGGATTTCATCAGGGTTCATTTATATTGTTATTTTAAAAAAACAAAAATTAATTTACTAACCCATACCCTGTGGGCTGATCTGTCTTTAAAATGAGCTTTAGATGCTTAGTTGATTTCAGTTTATTTTTTACATCATCACGTTCATGTTTATTTGGTATGACATCATTCTCTCTGAGACAGTCTTCAAAGCTGTCACGATCCTTGCAGTAAAACAAACAGATAAACTTTAACTGTTCTCGAAAATCTTTCAGTACAGCATTATATTTCTGAGTGAGAATCCATACACTGACATTTGCGTGTCTGCCACTGAAGGCAAGTTCTGCTAGAGTGTTTCTCTTCTTGACAATGTCTTTCTCTGCTGAGCAGTCATCAACAATAAACAACGTTGGCTGTCCTTCAAATTGCTTGTAAAAATATTGTAGGTAGTCATTCAGTTTTTTCTCAGGGTCAACTAAGTATATGTTGTTGTCAGTCCAAATAAATAAACGGTTGTGATATGCTTTGTTGTGTTTGATTGTAGGACAAAATATTACAATGTTTTCAAAGTGGTGTATATATCTTGTTTGTAATAGGTTAAGTACAAATTCAGTTTTCCCACACCCTGTGGCACCAACAAATAAGCCACAGTGTGGGTCAAGGGTCATTAAGCTCCGGTTCATTTTAATACACAATATAATTTTAATATATGTGTCCACTTAGTCTGCTTTCTGCAATATTGAGTTGTGCATCATATATCAGGTACAAATATATGTTTATGGCTGCAGCAGTTTCAACCTTCTTTTGTATCTGAATTGTAATTCCATCACTGCCGTTCTCGACAGTTCGTCCTGACCCATGAAGGTAATCATCATCTGTACTACGAAGGTCTAGCCAAAGTGCATACTTGTTTGTCAGGTATTGTCCGATCCTAACATCATACAGATGTAGATCTTTGCACGCAATGTTTGCTGGTTTATCTCTAATCCTTCCACCCGCAAAATACTTTGTGATCTCATCGTAGTGTTGATAAGGTAACATTCCAGACGCGTACACTTGATTAGGACGGCCTTCGATTGTGCAGGACAAATGTGTAATCTTAGGATTGTAGAATTTTTCTGAATCCCATTTATATGGATCTGCTGGTTCAACAAACAACATAAGAATACCTTTCAGTGACCTAGCTGGTGTGTTCAAGTTTATGTTCCACATTGGGTCACTCTTGTCTTTTTGCATTAAACTATGTCTAATCACCCTGTCATAATAAATTGGCAGTCTTGACTGATACTGATTTTGAATGAGTCTGGCTAGATCAGTGTGTGTGACAATTTCATATTCCAAGGAAATGTTAGAGATCTTGTATGTTGCATCTGTGGCAGATGATTTAATAACTTTGGAGTAGTCATTGAAAGTTAGTTCAAAGCTCAGACGGTCATTCAGTGCCCTTGATAATAAGGCAGATGAGCTGTTAGGATTTCAAACTCAAGTGGAATGTAAAATCTGGTTCCATATGTTTCAGCTATAATAACTTCCTTTGGTACCCCAGTAGTTGTTTTGTGTCCGGCATTGATTCGAAGTTTACCAACATTATCTGGCTGTATGCCTTGATAAATACGATCTTCTCGTTCTTCTCTTGTGAGCCAAAGATCTTTGTAACAGTAGAACACATCTGAGTCGTCAAGACTAAACACTTCCTGCCCTTCAAGATTTACTTTAATAGTTTTAACAATTGCTCTGCCAAGATTGTCAACCAGTGTTCTGTTTACATCTGCGTCTGATGATAGTTCAATATTAAATGCTAGGCGTGCAGTGCCAGGAACAATAACGTCACTGGGACCTAGGTTTGGAAATTTGACTGTAAGTGTTTGGTTCTGGTCTATGGTACTTGGATTGTTTGTGATGACGATTGATTGTCTTATGCCCTTAACACCCAGAGGCTCACGTAGTTTTCTGTATGGGTCTAACTTTGATCCGTAAGACTGTGTCATTTTTATTATGCACAATAAAAAATAATAAATTAATAAAACAATGGCTGCGGGAGGATTTAATCATGAAGATTTTGAAATGGATGAAATGAATGTCTCAGATACCAGTATCACAGATATGACTGGAATGGTAACTAGTAGTAGTAGTATGCATCATGAACTGTTAAAAGACAAAGTAAACTCATTTTATGACAGTGTTGGAGCACGCCCAGATGTAATAGATCCTAATCAATTTGAATATGATAAAGGGCACTTATTTGTAAATACAGACAGAGGGAAAATATATCTAACACATAAAAATAATCCTTCTAAGTTTAGGGCTTTAAGTACAATTAAAGGTGAAGTCGGTGGTAACTCTGGGTTGGCAAGGTATCTTGGAATTGGAGGGTCTCCTGTCACGCCAAGACTGGCTAGTGTTCTTCACAACATGCAAACAAAGTTGCCAACAGGGCAAGAGATTGAAATGGCACCAGTAACAAGCCTACCAGAAATAGCAAACACAGTGATACAAGAAACCTCATTTACTGAAGGACAAATAAATGACGCTATGAAAACAATAGACGACCCACCTTTGTCAATGAGAGAGATTATGGGCTTGGATAAATCATTGCAGACGATAAGAGGTGAGATGGTAAACAATGTTGCCAAACTAGGTGAGCTTGATAAACACATAGAACGTGAAAAAGAGAAACTGGCTACAGCAGACAATGGAAATCTTGACACAGAAATGAAAGAAAGAATCCAACACAGATTAAATGATTTGCAGATAGAAAGATCAGGACGGATAGAAAAAATTAGTATTGGAAGACAAAAACTGAAATCACAGGTCAACAGAATTAGAGAAACTATTCAGAAAATACTTCACGAAGACACTACTCTGGCTGAGAGACTAAAAACACTTTTCAGAGAGCAGGGTATCACAATTGCTAGTTTAATTACAGCTCTTGGATTTATTATTAGTACTGTTGTGTTAGCTGTCTCCGGTGCTGGTGGACCCCCGGCCCCAGCACCACCAACCCCGGGCCCGCCAGCCCCAACTGACCCAAAAGATTTACAGTCATGGGTAAAGAAACAGTTGTCTCACATATCAGACCTGCTTAAGAAATTGGCTGTGAAAGCAGTGGACGCTTTGCCTGGCATAATTGGCACTGTTGTCAGTTGGCTGATTAGTACAGCGGCAAAGGCAGTAGGGTTTATGGCAGAGCATGTGTGGATCTTTCTGGTTACAGTAGGAGGGTTGATGGTGGGTTATTTAATGAAACAGATAAAGAAGTAAAACCCCTAACCCTGTTAGACCTATTACCAATGCAGTTCTTTCTGACTCATGTGTGTCAGGGGTTGGTGTAGGGGTTACCGCTTGTATGAGTGCCGGTGTTGGGGCCGGGGCCGGGGCCGGGGTCGGGGCTGGGGCCGGGGGTGTTACCGTCTGTAATGATTTTAACGGCTGTACGTATGTGGTTGTGGCCCCCAAGTTTACAGATTGATTGAGACCGAGTTTTTGACCAACACCTGCAACAATGATTTCATTATTATAATTTGTTATTGTCCCCATTTGGAGTTGAAGGTCAGATGGTAACATGTATAACCCGATGCCAACTACAAAGTCAACTTTTGATCTGGCATATCTTAAAACGTCTTGGTAGCGTTGTATGCTTGATGGGAGATCGACTGTTGAATTAATTGAATCTTCAAGATTTGCAAGAAACTGTTTTTGTGCTTCAAATTTACCACTTCCATTCAAAATGTTTGATTTTGTTAGTGATTGTGCTCCTAGTAAACACCAGACATATGTTCTGATAGACTCATTTACGCGCTCAACTCCCGCTTGAGTAAACCCGTCAGATTTATCTAAAATAAATGTGGTCCAGGCGTTTGACTGTTTCTGCTCTATTGATCCTAACCAGACTTCAGATTTAGATGAGAATGAAGTGTACCCAGGGTAGTAATCTTGAGGGTATTGTCTGTGACTCATAGCGTAATACAATGTACCCATACCATTGTGATCATCAAGTTTTTGTGTAAAGTCATACTTGGGGCTGATGTTAAATTCATTACAGATGCGTTCAAATGCTTTCATATCCATGGGGTTGTTAAACCTGTTGAAACTGGATTCAGTGGGTAATGGTGTATGCAGTTCTGACAGTATACGTCTAAGCTGGTAATAAACATGAAAACGGTAGAGAGATCTAATAAGTTTGTTTGAGTGATTCAAATGGTCTGTAAATGAAACACCACAGCCTGTAGTAGAACACAGTATAGCAAAATTGAGTTGGTTTTGAAACATCTGTAGTGGACTTGAAGACCACTTTCTTGCAGTTGAGTCATCTGTTATTGGAGGGTTTAGGTAATGGTCAAACGGATTCGGTACTTTGACTTGAAATAGATCTTGTTCAGACACAGCTATGTCGAGTTGATTTAGTTGAATTATTGTCTGTTCATAAGTAGGTGCGACATTGTATTTGGCATCCACATTAAATTGAAATGCGTTTGTAGTGGTAATGGTTGGTGATTTAAATTCCATCCTTTTTTATATGAGATAATAAAAATGTTTATTACCTTAACAAATCTTGACACAAGCAAACCAGTGTGGTTAACTAATGGGATTGATAATCGTGATGGTAGTAAGGCTGTAGCTATCCATGAAATGTTCTACACAGTAAAATGGTTTAATGTAGAGGATGATATATATAATAAAGTAAATTTAGATGGTAAGACTGAAGCTTTACCACCCGGGTATTATGACTTTTGTACTATAGCTGAATGGTTTCAAAGTAATTTTAAAATTAAAGCAACTTTAAATCCAGCTAACCTACTTGTTACATTAGAATTTCCGACACAAAATTGGTTAAAGATCTCAGATAGATTTGCATATTTACTTGGATTTTATATTGATGAAGATTGGTGGAGATCAGATGATTTAGGTGAATTAAAGTTTGGTATTATAACAATGAAGACAAAAAAACTTAAAATAACTGGAAAACGTCCTGTCAATTTGTCAGTACACACAGTGCTAAATGTTTATTTGAAAGAACTAAACACATCTGAGAATGTTCACAATGGAAAGCCTTCAACTTTGTTGAGATGCTTACCTACTGGAACTGCTCCGTATTGTGAAAGTGTAGTTGTTAGATTTCCTAATTTGCAGTTTAAGAAATTAGGTTCTAGTTTCTTTGAGTCACTGAGTATATCTGTAACTAATCAGGATGACAAACCAGTTCTTATGCATGATTTTAGTGTAGTGTTAGAAGTTAAATAATTTTATTTTTGTTTATAAAAAATGAGTGGTGGTCCAAAGCCGAGAATCATACCAGTTGCATGTCCAGTAACAGAATTGAAAGATTTGGCAGACGTACAGGATTTTGAGAAGGAAGGGGAAATTGGAGAAATATATGGTTTTGAACTTGACTCAACTGGTATGTACAAGAGGAAAGTAATTGTCGACATGAAAGATGGTGAAAGACAGATTCCTAAACTTGGTCAGCTTCGTGATGTTACTGTACCTACTCCACCTGTAAATAATGTGCCCTACAACTTAATACATGTAGGTAGTAAGTGGGTGGTTTCACCTGTGCCTGTTCCACCACCCACAATTGACTGGGACATAAAGTTGGAATTTATTAGTCCTTATGTATACACTGATGATGAAGGTGCCTTAGTGTTTAGGAAGGTTGTTAATTCTGGGCCGCTTATTGTAAGCCTTGTTCCAAGTTTTGCTTCAGACGACAATAGCAGAGAAAAACTGAAAGTTGAAAATTATGAGAGACGGAGATATCTTCTTACACATAGGAAGGGTAGGTCTGATGCGAAGGTCGTGTTTGCACCAATAAACTTTCCCATCGCAAGAGAAGCGACAATAGTATTTGAAATTATCATGAGATCAGTAACTACTGCTAAAGAGGCTCAAATTGCACAAGGAATTAAACTTACATGGAATGACACAGTATCAGAATCAACAAAGGTCTTTATTGCTATTACAAAAAAATAATGATGTTATTAATGTTTCGAGCAGTGTTCCAGCTGTCAAGGTGGTGGTTGACAAAGCAACTTTTGTTCGTCTAACTTACATAAACCTTGAACACATTGATCTTGTTGCATTTTATTATGCCAGCAAATTGTATACTTTTGAAGAGTTGCAAAATGTAATTGCTGATTAAATAAAAAAAAATATTTGTGAATAAAAAAAATGGTAAACTTCTATCCGCAACTACCGACGCTTGAGCCGACTGAAACAAATGTGATGACTAAAACAACACTTGCGCCTGATCCACAGGTGACAGCTGTGCCAATTGCTTCAGATAAAACATTACAGGCAGATGCATTCAGATTAAATAATATTACGGAAGCTTTGAAATATTTGGAAAGTGAAGAGGCTAAGTACTCACAGTGCAAAAAGAGGTATAAGTCAGTATTTAATTCTGTTCAAAACACTTCTATGGCTATTGGTGCAGTTTCAGCTTCATGTTCTGTAGGGGGTATTGTTCTGTTTGCCACGGGAATTGGAAGTTTGGCTGGAATAGCAATTGAGGGTGTTAGCGTTGCTACATGCCTAGCATGCTTTGGTTTGGAGGCCTTGAACAAGAGGTTTCACACGAAATTACAGAAACATGAAGCATTGAGTACGCTTGCTGGTGCAAAGCTGAGCAGTATGAAACTTATTATCAGTAAAGCGTTAAATGATAATTTTATTGATGACGAAGAATTTAAGCGAGTCCAGGATGATTTGAATAATTACAAAAAACAGAAGTCAGAAATACAGAATAAAATGCGTAGTCAATCTCCCGTGAATGTTGAAGAACTAAAGGCTAGTTTTTTAGCAGAGGGAAAAAGGATCGGTGTTCAGGAAACCACAGAAAAACTACACAATCTTTTAAACAAATAAAAATCAGATTTGGTAATCGTTTATTAATGTCATACACTTCACAGAAAAATGCCATGCCACTTACACCACTTGTACCTGATTATTTAAACCCATCTGCACCACCGCCAGAGTATTACTGAGAAAAAAAAGTTTTTTTATTGTCCTTGTATCTTGTTAAATCTGTCTCAGTGTCTTTGGGACTTGAGTCAAGTTGTTGTAAGAACTTAGGGTAAGTACTTGTAAGAACTTAGGGTAAGTACTTGTAAGAACTTAGGGTAAGTACTTGTAAGAACTTAGGGTAAGTAATTAATAAGTTCTTATGACAACACACTTAAAGGTTACCTCTGCAGGTTCCTAAAAGTTAGTTGCAACTTGTTAATAAGTATTACGTTTCACTTGGCATCACTTGATCAGGTTCATGATTAGGTTTTTATAGAGACAATAGTTATAGAGAAAGATAATAGGAGACCCGTAAGATAATCAGATCAATAAGGCCGCATCCGTCATGCTCATCACTTTTTAAAAATCAAAGGGTTGATTCAGAATTAACGGGGGTAAAATTGGGGTCAAAAATTTGATATTAAAAAATGGCGTAAATTAATGATGGATGCGGCTCTATTGAATTCATTGTCTTACGGGTCTCCTATTATCTTTCTCTCCCCCCCGTCGTTTGATTTTTCGACCAAGGTTTAGCTACTAACCCCCCCCCCCCCCCCCCCCCGCGGCCAATTTCCTTTTTTTAAAATTCCAGACCTTTACAAGCCTTGAGGTTGTTAATTAAGATAATTAAAGACAAAAAAGTTTCCAAGAAATTTCATTACTTCAATATCTACAGTTTCAAAAATATGTTGGTTTTATTTTCATAAAGTGCAACATTAGGTGACCTTGACCTTTAAATAACACCTTTCAAAGTCACAGTGGAAAACATTGAATCATTTACATTCCACTAATGATATATTATAACATTGATGTATATGTTTTCATCATGGTATGTTAAAGATGGTCTCCTATTGTCCGCAGGGAGAGGGGGGGGGGGCGTGTTCATTTCCTATCTGCTGACCTAATATGTCGGGCAGAAGCGCTACATAATACCAGCGTATTTTACCTGACATGCATGTCTTTCTTTCCTCATAGGTGATGTAGGTAAAGTAGCCCCTGCTCCTGTGCCCGCTGCTCTGGTTGCTGTCTTCGATAAACCAGCAGAGGCACCCATTGCTATCTTCTGTGATGAAAATGCCGATCAAGAGAACAGGTGGGCTGTGCTTATGTTTTGACAGTCTAGGTTTCAGTTGTCCGTGAGCAGTCACTTGGTATCTATATGGTATATTATATATACAGTTCTGGCGTAGAATTAGAAACAAAGTCCCTCAGAGAGATATTGTGGCAGCTGTGGGTTGGCGGACCGAGTCTACCTTCGCCCGCTTCTACCTACGAAACCTATCTGGCCAGCACACCAACCTTTACCTTGTGGGGGACATCTCGGCGGTGCAGCACTCTCTCAGTCCCGACGCCTCAGACGCCATAGGTTCGCCTAGCTAAAATTGTTGGGAGTGGGCGCGTAGGGAGAGGCCTCGCTAATGGCTTCCCTACACGGAGAAACAAGAAACGAAACATTTTCATTGCATCGAAATGCCTTTTCCACACACTGTGTTTGTATCGATGGATATCGGGTCATATTTCTGACTACTGACGCTTAAAAACTAAACATATAAGACATGTGTGCCTTCACTTACACAATTAAAGTGAATTGCCGACCATATCGAATAAACGTAAGCGCTTTTGAATGCGTAAACAAGGCTGGTTCAAGTGAATCGAGGATGCCGCCGTCTCGAAGCAATAGCCGCCATCTTGTAGGCGGCTTCGAAGAGCAGCCGATGAAAGTGGGATTCAGAAAACTGACCTAAAATCATATTTTGGTGGTACTTTAGTGATGATACTTGATAGATTTCATTTTGAAAATGATTTCTCCGCTTAAAACGTACAGAATCGTGCGTCACATCACAAATGTCTAGCCATAATAGACCTGACTCCACGGCATCGCTTTACCGTTGCAATCCTCAGTGTTTGGGCTTGAATGACGTCAGATTGGCGTGTGACCAAGCGGACGGCGCTGATTGGGCGACGTGTAAAATGTTTCGGCGAAATGTTTCACAAAATAGGGACAAGTTCTATTTCGTGAAATGTGTCGTTTCGCATTTCGTGAAACGGTGAAATGTTGGAGAAATGTCTGAAATGCAGACATTTCGACGAAATGTTTCGTTTCGTTTCTCCGTCTGAGGAAACCTTAATGCGCGGTTAGCGCGGGCAATGGGAAGTGTTCTAAGCTTGCGTCACCCACCTCCTATTCGCTATTATTCCTAGTAGTAATGTCATCAGTAATTATTTTGAGAAAATAAATACATTTTTCTCTAAAATGTATTTTTTTCCGAAATATACTTACTGATGATGTTACTCAGAGGTCCCTCCCTCCTACCCCGCTTGTCACAGTGGAGCTAAGGCGCGAAAGGGTGATTGTGCCACCGGAAATGGAAGTGCAGGAGGCCACTTGGGGTGTCCTGGTAACGGCACCCCAGTGATTGCCTCCCCTGTGGTGAGGGACACAGTAAGTTTTTTGGGGCTTAAATTGATAAGCTAAGCGAAGCTTTCTGTTACTCAAGTACATGCACCACTATTAGGAATGTCATCGGTAAGTACTTTTCGAAAAAAATATACATTTTTGAGAAAAATAAATTTTTATGAACAGATCCGTGCGGGCAAGATCCGATGAGGAGATGGAGGGTCCTGGAGACCACATTCAGCCTGGCCAGTCGTCCATGCAGCAGCGTAAGCAGCTTATGTGTGTGTGTGTTTGTTTGTTGGTTGGTCAATAAGAGAGTGAGTTTCATTTTTCGACCAAGGTATATTTCTCCCCCCCCCCCCCTTGTCGTTTGATTTTTCGGCAATGACGCAGCTAATTGCCCCCCCCCCCCCCCCCCCCCCCCCCGTTGTTTCCTTTTTTAAAAAAAATTCTAGACCTTTACAAGCCTTGAGGTTGGTAAATTAAAGACAAAAGAGTTTCCGAGAAATTTCATTACTTTAATATCTACAGTTTCAAAAATGTTGGTTTTATTTTCATAAAGTGCAACACTAGGTGACCTTGACCTTTAAATTACACCTTTCAAGGTCACAGTGAAAAACATTGAATCATTTACATTCCACTGTTGATATATTATAACATTGATGTATATGTTTTTATCATGGTATGTTAAATATTGGACACCTATGGAAGGTTTATTTCACGGATAATGAAAGGTAAAAAAGATGGTAACATGATGTCACCATTTTGCTTTATAGATATTGAATCATTGTAAATGGTAGGTAAGTGTATTTTGTTTTCAAAGATACCAATCATTTAGTTTTGTGTGCTTTGTTACGGGAACTGTATTGTTAACACCAATCCTTAGTACCCCAAAGAGCAAAATATATGGCCCAAAGAAGGAAAATATGACCACAGCACAAGCCCTCTTATATTCAATACAGTATTTATTTTTGGCAAACACCTACGGTTCGTCTTCATATGTGAAAGGCTTCTGAAAAAAAAGGTCTCCAATTCCCCGCAGGGAGAGGTTGGGGGGTGGGGGGTGGGGGGTGGGGGCGTGTTCATTTCGTATCTGCTGACCTAATACCATGTCGGGCAGAAGCGCTACATAATACCAGCGTATGTTACCTGACATGCATGTCTTTCTTTCCTTATAGGTGATGTAGGTAAAGTAACCCCTGCTCCTGTGCCCGCTGCTCTGGTTGCTGTCTTCGATCAATCAACGCAGAAACCAGCAGAGTCAACCATTGCTGTCTTCTGTGATGAAAATGCCGATCAAGAGAACAGGTGGGCTGTGCTTATGTTTTGACAGTCTAGGTTCCAGTTGTCGTGAGCAGTCACTTGGTATCTATATGGTATATTATATATACAGTTCTGGCGTAGAATTAGAAACAAAATCCCTCAGAGAGATTTTGTGGCAGCCGTGGGTTGGCGGGCCGCGTCTGCCTTCGCCCGCTTCTACCTACGAAACTTATCTAACCAGCACACGTCCCAACCTTTATCTTGTGGGGGACATCTCGGCGGTGCAGCACCCTCTCCCAACGCCTCTGACGCCATAGGTTCGCTTAGCTAAAATTGTCGGGAGTGGGCGCGTAGGGAGTGGCCTCACTAAATGCTAGCGCGGGCAATGGGAGGTGTTCTAAGCTTGCGTCACCCACCTCCTATTCGCTATTTTTCCTAATGATTTTGAGAAAATAAATAATTTTTTCTCTAAAATGTATTTTTTTCCGAAAATACTTACCGATGATGTTACTACGAAACGTATCTGGCCAGCACACCAACCTTGGCCTTGTGGGGGACATCTGGGTGGTGCAGCACTCTCTCCCAACGCCTCAGACGCCATAGGTTCGTTTTGCTAAAATTGTCAGGAGTGGGCGCGTAAGGAGAGGCCTCGCTTAATGCGCGGTTAGCGCGGCCATTGGGAGGTGTTCTAAGCTTGCGTCACCCACCTCCTATTCGCTATTCTTCCTAGTAGTAATGTCATCGGTTTAAATTGATAAGCTAAGCGAAGCTTTCTATTACTCAAGTACACGCACCACTATTAGGAATGTCATCGGTAAGTATTTTTCGAAAAAAAAACATTTTAGAGAAACATACATGTTTATGAACAGATCCGTGCTGGCAAGATCCGATGAGGAGATGGAGCGTCCTGGAGACCACATTCAGACTGGCCAGTCGTCTATGCAGCAGCGTAAGCAGCTTATGTGTGTGCGCGTGTGGTTGTTGGTTGGTCAATAAGAGAGTGAGTTTGATTTTTCGAACAAGGTATAACTCCCCTCCCCCCCCCCCCCCCCCCCCTGTCATTTGATTTTTCGGCGTGAAGACATAGCTAATTCCCCCCTCTCCCCCCGTCGTTTGATTTTTCGACCAAGGTTTAGCTACTTAACCCCCCCCCCCCCCCCAGCGGCCAATTTCCTTTTTTTAAAATTCCAGACCTTTACAAGCCTTGAGGTTGTTTAATTAAGATAATTAAAGACAAAAAAGTTTCCAAGAAATTTCATTATTTCAATATCTACAGTTTCAAAAGTATGTTGGTTTAATTTTCATAAAGTGCAGTATTAGGTGACCTTGACCTTTAAATAACACCTTTCAAAGTCACAGTGGAAAACATTGAATCATTTACATTCCACTGATGATATATTATAACATTGATGTATATGTTTTCATCATGGTATGTTAAAGATGGTCTCCTATTCTCCGCAGGGAGAGGGGGGGGGGCGTGTTCATTTCCTATCTGCTGACCTAATATGTCGGGCAGAAGCGCTACATAATACCAGCGTATGTTACCTGACATGCATGTCTTTCTTTCCTCATAGGTGATGTAGGTAAAGTAGCCCCTGCTCCTGTGCCCGCTGCTCTGGTTGCTGTCTTCGATCAATCAACGCAAAAACCAGCAGAGGCACCCATTGCTATCTTCTGTGATGAAAATGCCGATCAAGAGAACAGGTGGGCTGTGCTTATGTTTTGAGAGTCTAGGTTTCAGTTGTCCGTGAGCAGTCACTTGGTATCTATATGGTATATTATATATACAGTTCTAGCGTAGAATTAGAATTAGAAACAAAGTCCCTCAGAGAGATATTGTGGCAGCTGTGGGTTGGCGGACCGAGTCTACCTTCGCCCGCTTCTACCTACGAAACCTATCTGGCCAGCACACCAACCTTTACCTTGTGGGGGACATCTCGGCGGTGCAGCACTCTCTCAGTCCCGACGCGTCAGACTATAGGTTCGCCTAGCTAAAATTGTTGGGAGTGGGCGCGTAGGGAGAGGCCTCGCTAATGGCTTCCCTACACGGAGAAACAAAATGTACAAGAAACGAAACATTTTCATTGCATCGAAATGCCTTTTCCGCACACTGTTCACTGACACATGCTCTGGTTTGTATCGATGGATATCGGGTCATATTTCTGACTACTGACGCTTAAAAACTAAACATATAAGACATGTGTGCCTTCACTTACACAATTAAAGTGAATTGCCGACCATATCGAATTAACGTAAGCGCTTTTGAATGCGTAAACAAGGCTGGTTCAAGTGAATCGAGGATGCCGCCGTCTCGAAGCAATAGACGCCATCTTGTAGGCGGCTTCGAAGAACAGCCGATGAAAGTGGGGTTCAGAAAACTGACCTAAAATCATATTTTGGTGGTACTTTAGTGATGATACTTGATAGATTTAATTTCGAAAATGATTTCTCCGCTTAAAACGTACAGAATCGTGCGTCACATCACAAATTTCTAGCCATAATAGACCTGACTCCACGGCATCGCTTTACCGTTGCAGTCCTCAGTGTTTGGGCTTGAATGACGTCAGATTGGGGTGTGACCAAGCGGACGGCGCTGATTGGGCGACGTGTAAAATGTTTCGGCGAAATGTTTCACAAAATAGGGACAAGTTCTATTTCGTGAAATGTGTCGTTTCGCATTTCGTGAAACGGTGAAATGTTGGAGAAATGTCTGAAATGCAGACATTTCGACGAAATGTTAAGTTTCGTTTCTCCGTCTGAGGAAACCTTAATGCGCGGTTAGCGCGGGCAATGGGAAGTGTTCTAAGCTTGCGTCACCCACCTCCTATTCGCTATTCTTCCTAGTAGTAATGTCATCAGTAATGATTTTGAGAAAATAAATACATTTTTCTCTAAAATGTATTTTTTTCCGAAATATACTTACTGATGATATTACT
This sequence comes from Semisulcospira habei, assembly GCA_036245525.1. Taxonomy (NCBI): domain Eukaryota; kingdom Metazoa; phylum Mollusca; class Gastropoda; family Semisulcospiridae; genus Semisulcospira; species Semisulcospira habei. The sequence continues at coordinate 107,740,334 of BTPG01000004.1, forward strand.
CAGAGGTCCCTCCCTCCTACCCCGCTTGTCACAGTGGAGCTAAGGCGCGAAAGGGTGATTGTGCCACCGGATATGGAAGTGCAGGAGGCCACTTGGGGTGTCCTGGTAACGGCACCCCAGTGATTGCCTCCCCTATGGTGAGGGACACAGTAAGTTTTTGGGGGCATAAATTGATAAGCTAAGCAAATCTTTCTGTTACTCAAGTACATGCACCACTATTAAGAATGTCATCGGTAAGTATTTTTCGAAAAAAATATACATTTTTGAGAAAAATACATTTTTATGAACAGATCCGTGCGGGCAAGATCCGATGAGGAGATGGAGGGTCCTGGAGACCACATTCAGCCTGGCCAGTCGTCCATGCAGCAGCGTAAGCAGCTTATGTGTGTGTGTGTGTGTTTGTTTGTTGGTTGGTCAATAAGAGAGTGAGTTTGATTTTTCGACCAAGGTATACCCCCCCCCCCCTTGTCGTTTGATTTTTCGGCAAAGACGCAGCTAATTCCCCCCCCCTCTCCCCCCCCCCCCCCGTTTTTCGGCCAAGGTTTAACTACTTCACCCCCCCCCCCTCCGCGATCAATTTCCTTTTTTTAAAAAAAAATTCTAGACCTTTACAAGCCTTGAGGTTGTTAATTAAGATAATTAAAGACAAAAAAGTTTCCGAGAAATTTCATTACTTCAATATCTACAGTTTCAAAAATATGTTGGTTTTATTTTCATAAAGTGCAACACTAGGTGACCTTGACCTTTAAATAACACCTTTCAAGGTCACAGTGGAAAACATTGAATCATTTACATTCCACTGATGATATATTATAACATTGATGTATATGTTTTTATCATGGTATGTTAAATATTGGACACCTATGGGAAGTTTATTTCACGGATAATGAAAGGTAGAAAAGATGGTACCATGATGTCACCATTTTGCTTTTTAGATATTGAATCATTGTAAATGGTAGGTAAATGTATTTTGTTTTCAAAGATACCAGTCATTTAGTTTTGTGTGCTTTGTTACGGGAACTGTATTGTTAACACCAATCCTTTGTACCCCAAATAGCAAAATATATGGCCCAAAGAAGGAAAATATGACCACAGCACAAGCCCTCCTATATTCAATACAGTATTTATTTTTGGCAAACACCTACGGTTCGTCTTCATATGTGATAGGCTTCTGAAAAAAAAAATATGGTCTCTAATTCCCCGCAGGGAGATCGGGGGGTTGGGGGGGGGGGTGGTGGTGGTGATGGTGGGGGGGGGGGGGTGGGGGGGGGCGTGTTCATTTCCTATCTGCTGACCTAATACCATGTCGGGCAGAAGCGCTACATAATACCAGCGTATGTTACCTGACATGCATATCTTTCTTTCCTTATAGGTGATGTAGGTAAAGTAGCCCCTGCTCCTGTGCCCGCTGCTCTGGTTGCTGTCTTCGATCAATCAACACAGAAACCAGCAGAGGCACCCAGTGCTATCTTCTGTGATGAAAATGCCGATCAAGAGAACAGGTGGGCTGTGCTTATGTTTTGACAGTCTAGGTTCCAGTTGTCGTGAGCAGTCACTTGGTATCTATATGGTATATTATATATACAGTTCTGGCGTAGAATTAGAAACAAAGTCCCTCAGAGAGATTTTGTGGCAGCCGTGGGTTGGCGGGCCGCGTCTGCCTTCGCCCGCTTCTACCTACGAAACTTATCTAACCAGCACACGTCCCAACCTTTAGTCTTGTGGGGGACATCTCGGCGGTGCAGCACCCTCTCCCAACGCCTCTGACGCCATAGGTTCGCTTAGCTATAATTGTCGGGAGTGGGCGCGTAGGGAGAGGCCTCACTAAATGCTAGCGCGGGCAATGGGAGGTGTTCTAAGCTTGCGTCACCCACCTCCTATTCGCTATTCTTCCTAGTAGTAATGTCATCGGTAATGATTTTGAGAAAATAAATAATTTTTTCTCTAAAATGTATTTTTTCCGAAAATACTTACCGATGATGTTACTCAGAGGTCCCTCCCTCCTACCCCGCTTGCTGGAGTGGAGTTTAGGAGCTAAAGGGTGATTGTGCCATCGGATATGGAAGTACAGGAGGCCACTTGAGGTGTCCTGGTAACAGCACCCCAGTGATTGCCTCCCCTGTGGTGAGGGACACAGTAAGTTTTTGAGGGCTTAAATTGATAAGCTAAGCAAAGCTTTCTATTACTCAAGTACATGCACCACTATTAGGAATGTCATCGGTAAGTATTTTTCGAAAAAACTACATTTTAGAGAAAAATACATGTTTATGAACAGATCCGTGCGGGCAAGATCCGATGAGGAGATGGAGGGTCCTGGAGACCACATTCAGCCTGGCCAGTCGTCCATGCAGCAGCGTAAGCAGCTTATGTGTGTGTGTGTGTGTTTGTTTGTTGGTTGGTCAATAAGAGAGTGAGTTTGATTTTTCGACTAAGGTATAACTCCCCCCCCCCTCCTCCCTGTCATTTGCTTTTTCGGCGAAGACATAGCTAATTCCCACACCCCTTCTCCCGTTGTTTAGAAGGTTTATTTAATAATAATAATAATAATAATAATAATAATAATAATAATAATAATAATAATAATGCATAGTTCTTGTATAGCGCTGTTCTTTAGGAAAATACTGGACTCACTGCGCATGAACAACAGCACACCATCTCTCTCAGACACACGCACGATTATACACTACTTTAAACCACCCCCTCTCTTCCCAACACCTTGCATTTCACGGATAATGAAAGATAAAAAAAATGGTACCATGATGTCACCATTTTGCGTTTTAGATATTAAATCATTGTAAATGGTAGGTAAATGTATTTTGTTTTCAAAGATAGCAGCCATTTAGTTTTGTGTGCTTTGTTACGGGAACTGTATTGTTAACACCAATCCTTAGTACCCCAAAGAGCAAAATATATGGCCCAAAGAAGGAAAATATGACCATAGCACAAGCCCTCCTTTATTAAATACAATATTTATTTTTGGCAAACACCTACGGTTCGTCTTCATATGTGATAGGCTTCTGAAAAAAAAAATGGTCTCCAATTCCCCGCAGGGAGATCGGGGGTGTGGTAGGGGGGGGGGTGGTGGGGGGCGGGGCGTGTTCATTTCGTATCTGATGACCTAATACCATGTCGGGCAGAAGCGCTACATAATACCAGCGTATGTTACCTGACATGCATGTCTTTCTTTCCTCATAGGTGATGTAGGTAAAGTAGCCCCTGCTCCTGTGCCCGCTGCTCTGGTTGCTGTCTTCGAGCAATCAACGCAGAAACCAGCAGAGGCACCCATTGCAATCTTTTGTGATGAAAATGCCGATCCGAGAGAACAGGTGGGCTGTGCTTATGTTTTGACAGTCTAGGTTTCAGTTGTCCGTGAGCAGTCACATGGTATCTATATGGAATATTATATATACAGTTCTGGCGTAGAATTAGAAACAAAGTCCCTCAGAGAGATATTGTGGCAGCTCAGTGTGGGTTGACGGGCCGAGTCTACCTTCGCCCGCTTCTACCTACGAAACGTATCTGGCCAGCACACCAACCTTGGCCTTGTGGGGGACATCTGGGTGGTGCAGCACTCTCTCCCAACGCCTCAGACGCCATAGGTTCGTTTTGCTAAAATTGTCGGGAGTGGGCGCGTAAGGAGAGGCCTCGCTTAATGCGCGGTTAGCGCGGCCATTGGGAGGTGTTCTAAGCTTGCGTCACCCACCTCCTATTCGCTATTCTTCCTAGTAGTAATGTCATCGGTTTAAATTGATAAGCTAAGCGAAGCTTTCTATTACTCAAGTACATGCACCACTATTAGGAATGTCATCGGTAAGTATTTTTTGAAAAAAAAAACATTTTAGAGAAACATACATGTTTATGAACAGATCCGTGCTGGCAAGATCCGATGAGGGGATGGAGCGTCCTGGAGACCACATTCAGACTGGCCAGTCGTCTATGCAGCAGCGTAAGCAGCTTATGTGTGTGCGCGTGTGGTTGTTGGTTGGTCAATAAGAGAGTGAGTTTGATTTTTCGAACAAGGTATAACTCCCCTCCCCCCCCCCCCCCCCCCCCTGTCATTTGATTTTTCGGCGTGAAGACATAGCTAATTCCCCCCTCTCCCCCCGTCGTTTGATTTTTCGACCAAGGTTTAGCTACTTAACCCCCCCCCCCCCCTGCTGCCAATTGCCTTTTTTTAAAATTCCAGACCTTTACAAGCCTTGAGGTTGTTTAATTAAGATAATTAAAGACAAAAAAGTTTCCAAGAAATTTTATTACTTCAATATCTACAGTTTCAAAAGTATGTTGGTTTTATTTTCATAAAGTGCAGCATTAGGTGACCTTGACCTTTAAATAACACCTTTCAAGGTCACAGTGGAACACATTGACTCATTTACATTCCACTGATGATATATTATAACATTGATGTATATGTTTTCATCATGGTATGTTAAAGATGGTCTCCTATTCTCCGCAGGGAGAGGGGGAGGGGGGCGTGTTCATTTCCTATCTGCTGACCTAATATGTCGGGCAGAAGCGCTACATAATACCAGCGTATGTTACCTGACATGCATGTCTTTCTTTCCTCATAGGTGATGTAGGTAAAGTAGCCCCTGCTCCTGTGCCCGCTGCTCTGGTTGCTGTCTTCGATCAATCAACGCAAAAACCAGCAGAGGCACCCATTGCTATCTTCTGTGATGAAAATGCCGATCAAGAGAACAGGTTATGTTTTGAGAGTCTAGGTTTCAGTTGTCCGTGAGCAGTCACTTGGTATCTATATGGTATATTATATATACAGTTCTAGCATAGAATTAGAAACAAAGTCCCTCAGAGAGATATTGTGGCAGCTGTGGGTTGGCGGACCGAGTCTACCTTCGCCCGCTTCTACCTACGAAACCTATCTGGCCAGCACACCAACCCGGCTTTACCTTGTGGGGGACATCTCGGCGGTGCAGCACTCTCTCAGTCCCGACGAGTCAGACTATAGGTTCGCCTAGCTAAAATTGTTGGGAGTGGGCGCGTAGGGAGAGGCCTCGCTAATGGCTTCCCTACATGGAGAAACAAAATGTACAAGAAACGAAACATTTTCATTGCATCGAAATGCCTTTTCCGCACACTGTTCACTGACACATGCTCTGGTTTGTATCGATGGATATCGGGTCATATTTCTGACTACTGACGCTTAAAAACTAAACATATAAGACATGTGTGCCTTCACTTACACAATTAAAGTGAATTGCCGACCATATCGAATAAACGTAAGCGCTTTTGAATGCGTAAACAAGGCTGGTTCAAGTGAATCGAGGACGGCCGCCGTCTCGAAGCAATAGCCGCCATCTTGTAGGCGGCTTCGAAGAGCAGCCGATGAAAGTGGGGTTCAGAAAACTGACCTAAAATCATATTTTGGTGGTACTTTAGTGATGATACTTGATAGATTTCATTTCGAAAATGATTTCTCCGCTTAAAACGTACAGAATCGTGCGTCACATCACAAATGTCTAGCCATAATAGACCTGACTCCACGGCATCGCTTTACCGTTGCAGTCCTCAGTGTTTGGGCTTGAATGACGTCAGATTGGGGTGTGACCAAGCGGACGGCGCTGATTGGGCGACGTGTAAAATGTTTCGGCGAAATGTTTCGCAAAATAGAGACAAGTTCTATTTTGTGAAATGTGTCGTTTCGCATTTCGTGAAACGGTGAAATGTTGGAGAAATGTCTGAAATGCGGATATTTCGACGAAATGTTTCGTTTCGTTTCTCCGTCTGAGGAAACCTTAATGCGCGGTTAGCGCGGGCAATGGGAAGTGTTCTAAGCTTGCGTCACCCACCTCCTATTCGCCATTCTTCCTAGTAGTAATGTCATCAGTAATGATTTTGACAAAATAAATAAGTTTTCTCTAAAATGTATTTTTTTCCGAAAAATACTTACTGATGATGTTACTCAGAGGTCCCTCCCTCCTACCCCGCTTGCCACAGTGGAGCTAAGGCGGGAAAGGGTGAGTGTGCCACCGGATATGGAAGTACAGGAGGCCACTTGGGGTGTCCTGGTAACGGCACCCCAGCGATTGCCTCCCCTGTGGTGAGGGACACAGTAAGTTTTTTTGGGCTTATAAATTGATAAGCTAAGCGAAGCTTTCTGTTACTCAAGTACATGCACCACTATTAGGAATGTCATCGATAAGTATTTTTCGAAGAAAAAAATACATTTTTGAGAAAAATACATTTTTATGAACAGATCCGTGCGGGCAAAATCCGATGAGGAGATGGAGGGTCCTGGAGACCACATTCAGCCTGGCCAGTCGTCCATGCAGCAGCGTAAGCAGCTTATGTGTGTGTGTTTATTTGTTGGTTGGTCAATAAGAGAGTGAGTTTCATTTTTCGACCAAGGTATATTTCTCCCCCCCCCCCCCCCCTTGTCGTTTGATTTTTCGGCAATGACGCAGCTAATTGCCCCCCCTCCCCCCCCCCCCCCCCGTTGTTTCCTTTTTTAAAAAAAATTCTAGACCTTTACAAGCCTTGAGGTTGGTAAATTAAAGACAAAAGAGTTTCCGAGAAATTTCATTACTTTAATATCTACAGTTTCAAAAATGTTGGTTTTATTTTCATAAAGTGCAACACTAGGTGACCTTGACCTTTAAATTACACCTTTCAAGGTCACAGTGAAAAACATTGAATCATTTACATTCCACTGTTGATATATTATAACATTGATGTATATGTTTTTATCATGGTATGTTAAATATTGGACACCTATGGAAGGTTTATTTCACGGATAATGAAAGGTAAAAAAGATGGTAACATGATGTCACCATTTTGCTTTATAGATATTGAATCATTGTAAATGGTAGGTAAGTGTATTTTGTTTTCAAAGATACCAATCATTTAGTTTTGTGTGCTTTGTTACGGGAACTGTATTGTTAACACCAATCCTTAGTACCCCAAAGAGCAAAATATATGGCCCAAAGAAGGAAAATATGACCACAGCACAAGCCCTCTTATATTCAATACAGTATTTATTTTTGGCAAACACCTACGGTTCGTCTTCATATGTGAAAGGCTTCTGAAAAAAAAGGTCTCCAATTCCCCGCAGGGAGAGGTTGGGGGGTGGGGGGTGGGGGGTGGGGGCGTGTTCATTTCGTATCTGCTGACCTAATACCATGTCGGGCAGAAGCGCTACATAATACCAGCGTATGTTACCTGACATGCATGTCTTTCTTTCCTTATAGGTGATGTAGGTAAAGTAGCCCCTGCTCCTGTGCCCGCTGCTCTGGTTGCTGTCTTCGATCAATCAACGCAGAAACCAGCAGAGTCAACCATTGCTGTCTTCTGTGATGAAAATGCCGATCAAGAGAACAGGTGGGCTGTGCTTATGTTTTGACAGTCTAGGTTCCAGTTGTCGTGAGCAGTCACTTGGTATCTATATGGTATATTATATATACCGTTCTTGCGTAGAATTAGAAACAAAGTCCCTCAGAGAGATATTGTGGCAGCCGTGGGTTGGCGGGCCGAGTCTGCCTTCGCCCGCTTCTTTGACCTACGAAACTTATCTGGCCAGCACACCAACCTTTACCTTGTGGGGGACATCTCGGCGGTGCAGCTCTCTCACCCAACGCCTCTGACGCCATAGGTTCGCTTAGCTAAAATTGTCGGGAGTGGGCGCGTAGGGAGAGGCCTCACTTAATGCGCGGTTAGCGCGGGCAATGGGAGGTGTTCTAAGCTTGTGTCACCCACCTCCTATTCGCTATTCTTCCTAGTAGTAATGTCATCGGTAATGATTTTGAGAAAATAAATAATTTTTTCTCTAAAATGTATTTTTTTCCGAAAATACTTACCGATGATGTTACTCAGAGGTCCCTCCCTCCTACCCCGCTTGCTGCAGTGGAGCTTAGGCGCGAAAGGGTGATTGTGCGACCGGATATGGAAGTACAGGAGGCCACTTGGGGTGTCCTGGTAACGGCACCCCAGTGATTGCCTCCCATGTGGTGAGGGATACAGTAAGTTTTTGGGGGCTTAAATTGATAAGCTAAGCGAAGCTTTCTATTACTCAAGTACATGCACCACTATCAGGAATGTCATCGGTAAGTATTTTTCGAAAAAAAAATACATTTTAGAGAAAAATACATGTTTATGAACAGATCCGTGCGGGCAAGATCCGATGAGGAGATGGAGGGTCCTGGAGACCACATTCAGCCTGGCCAGTCATCCATGCAGCAGCGTAAGCAGCTTATGTGTGTGTGTGTGTGTGTGTGTGTGTGTGTGTGTGTGTGTGTGTGTGTGTGTGTGTGTGTGTTTGTTGGTTGGTCAATAAGAGAGTGAGTTTGATTTTTCGATCAAGGTAGAACTCCCTCCCCTCCCGCCCCCCCCCCTCTGTCGTATGATTTTTCAAATTGTTCCACCCCCCCCCCTACCCCCGTCATTTGATTTTTCAGCCAAGGTTTAGCTACTTCATCCCCCCCCCACTCCCCGCGGCCAATTCTTTTTTTAAATTCCAGACTTTTACAAGCCCTGAGGTTGTTTAATTAAGATAATTAAAGACTTTGATCAGGTTGGCATTGATAGTGTATAGCTTCATGGTGGACCAAAGGGCTGCATGCCACACCCCGTCAAACGCTTTCTTAATCCACAAATTTCACGGATAAAGGAAGGTAAAAAAAGATGATACCATGATGTCACCATTTTGCATTTAAGATATTGAATCATTGTAAATGGTAGGTAAATGTATTCTGTTTTCAAAGATACCAGTCATTTAGTTTTGCGTGCTTTGTTACGGAAACTGTATTGTTAACATATAACACCAATCCTTAGTACCGCCAAGAGCAAAATATATGGCCCAAAGAAGTGCCTAGGAGTGTGTTCATGGTAGCATAGAGGGTTTTGTAAGAAGTGGATTCCAGGATTTTGTTTTGAAGGAGTTTACGTTTGGAGTCGGAGATCATTCTGCAGACTTTGGATCTAGTTGCTTGGAAGATCTGTCTGTGAACGGTGAGGTCGGATGAGCGCCAGCGGCGTTCCGCTTGTCGCGTTCACGCTTGGCCTCAGCTATGTCGTCAGTGAGCCAGGGGGAGGGGGGTCGGTTGGGTATGAAGCAGGTGGTGACAGGGGCATGGGTGTCTAGGCGTTTTCGAAGGGAGGAGTCGAAATGGGATGCAAGATCAGGAGAGGAGGTGGGGTCAAAAAAAAGGTCGACAGCTTCGTCGAAGCAGCTCTCTCGGTTGACAGATTTTAGTTTGCGACGAGAGACAAGGATCTTGTTTTTTTTCGGGGGAGGTAGGTTGTGGGAGACGAGAATAGCAAATTGGTCAGAGGGAAGCACAGAGGTGTCGGAGTCGAGAAAGAGTTGATCGGAGGTGCGGGTGATGATCCAGTCGAGGGTGTGGCCGAGTCGGTAGGTGGGTTTAGTGATGTGATGTGTAAGATTGTGGTTTGAAAGAAATGTGCAAAGGCGTTTTGTGTCATGGTGGTCAGGTTTGTCGAAGTGCGCCAAGAAGGATGTGTTTTCCGGGTCGTGTGCTGTAGTGGTTGAGGAGGAGGTCAAACTCGGTGAGGAACATGGAGTTTGTGAGTTTGTTTTGAGAGCTTGGATGGGGACGATAGATACATGTGAAGATGAGGGACTGGCCAGGGAGTGTTGCTACGACCTCGACAGATTGAAAAGAGGGATGAGCAAAAGGGAGAGACTGAGAGAAGGAGAGGTGAGCGGAAAGACAGTCCCTGTAGATGATGGCAATGCCACCCCCTCTGGAGGCACGCGGGAAGGAGGCCAGGCGGTAGCCACTCGGAGGTATGCTGGCGATGATGGGTTTGATTGCCAGCTGGGCGGAGCCACGTTTCGGTGATCACGACAACATCCAAGTCATTGTCTATAATAAAATCTGAAATGACGTCAGCTTTGCCATCTCTGCAAACAGACTGTGCATTGAACAGACACAGTTTAAAGTTGGATGAGGCACTGCAGAAGAGGAACAGGGAGAAGCAACAGACGAAGAGGAAGTCAAAGGAGGAGGAGGGTAGGGAGGGGGGGGGGAAGAGGATGGAGGGGGAAAAGATGAGGGAGAGAAAGGGGATGTGCGAGGAGGGTGAGGGGAGGGGGAAAGGGGGAGTAAGGAGAGTAGAAAAAGAATAGGGAGGGTGAAGGGGAGGAGAAAGGGGGAGGAGGAGACGAGAAGGAAAAAGCAGGCGAAGGAGGAGGGGGTGAGGGGATGGAGGGGGAGGAAGCGGCCGAGGAGAGCAGGGAGCGATAGTTGAGGAAGATAAGAGAAGAAGTGGGAGAAGAAGGAAGGGAGGGGGAGAAGACCGGGAAGCGGGGGGAGGCGGAGGGGGTGGAAGGACATGGGAAAAAGAGAAGAAGTGTGTGGGTGTGGTCCTGAGTCGTGTCTTCTGCTAATTCCACCCCTGCGGCCTCATTTTTCCGACAAATATGACCATAGCACAAACCCTCCTATATTCAATACAGTATTTATTTTGGGCAAACACCTACGGTTCGTCTTCATAATTATGTGATAGGCTTCTGAATAAAATATGGTCTCCGATTCCCCGCAGGGAGAGGGGGGAGTGGTGTGTGTGTGTGGGGGGAGGGGGGGGCGTGTTCATTTCCTATCTGCTGACCTAATACCATGTCAGACCGGGCACTACCATGTCTTGACCGGGCAGAAGCGCTACATAATACCAGCGTATGTTACCTGACATGCATGTCTTTCTTTCCTGTAGATAAAGTAGCCCCTGCTCCTGTGCCCGCTGCTCTGGTTGCTGTCTTCGATCAATCAACGCAGAAACCAGCAGAGGCACCCATTGCTATCTTCTGTGATGAAAATGCCGATCAAGAGAACAGGTGGGCTGTGCTTATATTTTGACAGTCTAGGTTTCGGTTGTCCGTGAGCAGTCACTTGGTATCTATATGGTATATTATATATACAGTTCTGGCGTAGAATTAGAAACAAAGTCCCTCAGAGAGATATTGTGGCAGCCGTGGTTTGGCGGGCCGAGTCTACCTTCGCCCGCTTCTACCTACGAAACTTATCTGGCCAGCACACCAACCTTGGCCTTCTGGGAGACATCTCGCTCGGCGGTGCAGCACTCTCTTCCGACGCCTCTGACACCATAGGGTCGCTTAGCTAAAATTGTCGGGAGTGGGCGTGTAGGGAGAGGCCTCGCTAATGCGCGGTTAGCGCGGGCAATGGGAGGTGTTCTAAGCTTGCGTCACCCACCTCCTATTCGCTATTCTTCCTAGTAGTAATGTCATCGGTAATGATTTTGAGAAAATAAATAAATTATTCTTTAAAATGTATGTTTTCCGAAAAATACTTACCGATGATGTTACTCAGAGGTCGCTCCCTCCTACCCCGTTTGCCGCACCGGAGCTTAGGCGGAAAAGGGTGAGTGTGCCACCGGATATGGAAGTACAGGATGCCACTTGGGGTGTCCTGGTAACGGCACCCCAGTGATTGCCTCCCCTGTGGTGAGGGACACAGTAAGTTTTTGGGGGCTTAAATTGATAAGCTAAGCGAAGCTTTCTATTACTCAAGTACATGCACCACTATCAGGAATGTCATCGGTAAATATTTTTCGAAAAAAATACATTTTAGAGAAAAATACATGTTTATGAACAGATCCGTGCGGGCAAGATCCGATGAGGAGATGGAGGGTCCTGGAGACCACATTCAGCCTGGCCAGTCGTCCATGCAGCAGCGTAAGCAGCTTATATGTGTGTGTGTGTGTGTGTGTGTGTGTGTGTGTTGGTTGGTCAATAAGAGAGTGAGTTTGATTTTTCGATCAAGGTAGAACTCCCCCCCCCCCCTCTGTCGTATGATTTTTCAAATTGTTCCCCCCCCCCTACCCCCGTCGTTTGATTTTTCAGCCAAGGTTTAGCTACTTCATCGCCCTCCCCCCTCCCCGCGGCCAATTCCTTTTTTTTAAATTCCAGACCTTTACAAGCCCTGAGGTTGTTTAATTAAGATAATTAAAGACTTTGATCAGGTTGGCATTGATATTGTATAGCTTCATGGTGGACCAAAGGGCTGCATGCCACACCCCATCAAACGCTTTCTTAAAATCCACAAATTTCACGGATAAAGGAAGGTTAAAAAAAAGATTGTACCATGATGTCACCATTTTACATTTTAGATATTGAATCATTGTAAAAGGTAGGTAAATGTATTCTGTTTTCAAAGATACCAGTCATTTAGTTTTGCGTGCTTTGTTACGGAAACTGTATAACACCAATCCTTAGTACCGCCAAGAGCAAAATATATGGCCCAAAGAAGGAAAATATAAATAATAATAATAATAATTACGGAGTGATGTGGTCGGATCTTTTCTTTCTTTCTGAGGACGAGGCGGGCAGCATTGTTCTGGACGCGCTGGAGAGTAAAAGTGGTAGAGTGAGGGAGGCCGGAAAGGAGAGATTTGCGAGATAGGATGAGAGAGACAGCAAGTTTGGCGGCAGCTTCGGTAGTGAGGTATTTTCTAATCTGACTGATGCGGGGGAGGTGGAAATAACATGCCTGGGCCATGGCGGAGACGAAGCTGGTCATAGAAAGAGAGGAATCAAGGATAACGCCGAGGTTTTTGGACGAGTCAGAGAGTGAGATGGGGTGCTGTCAAGTTGAAGGTGGAGAAAGGGAGGGAGCTGGGAAAGTTTCTGGCGAGTGCCTACCAGCATGGCTTCCGTTTTGTCGTCATTCAGTATAAGCTTGTTTGCTGTCATCCAGTTTTTCACGTCTTCGTAGCAGTCAGCCGTGCGAGTCAGTAGTGACTGCGTGTTGTCGAGTTTGTCTTTGTCTAGTAGTTGTGAGTCGTGTATGTGATGAGACTGGGTGATGTTGGACAGGGGAGAGGTGTAGAGTGTGAAAAGGACCGGCCCCAGGACGGACCCACCCCTGTTAAACGCCACAGGAGAGCGTGACTGGGTTGGAGGAGACGCCGTCGATGGTGACGGACTGCTGTCTGTCGGAGAGGTAGGAGAGAAACCAGGAGTGGGCAGAGTCAGTGATGCCAAAGGAGTGGTGAAGGCTGTGGAGGAGGATAGAGTGGTCTATAGTGTCGAAGGAGGCAGAGAGGTCGAGTAGCGTAAGAAGGGAGATGTTGCCCGAGTCGGTGGAGAGAAGCAGGTCGTTTAAGATATGTAGAAGGGCTATTTCAGTGCTGTGATGTTTGCGATAGGCGGACTGGAAGGGACCGAGGAGGTTGTTGTCGGCGAGGTGGAGGTTGAGCTGGTTGAGAACAACCTTCTCAAGAAGCTTGGACAGGAAAGAGAGATTGGAGACTGGGCGTTAGGTTTTGAGTTCGTTTGGGTCGAGGTTGTGTTTTTTTAGGAGAGGACGGACGATGGCGGACTTGAAGATATCAGGGACGGAGCCGGTCTCTAGAGATGTTTTGATGATGTTGGTAATGAAGGGCAGAAGTTTTGGAAGCCCGTCTCGGTAGAGAGAAGCTGGGAGCGGGTCTAGTTTGCAGGTTTTGAGGGGCATGGACTTTATGGTCTTGAGGACTTCATCCTGAGAGACGGGGCGGAAGGACGAGAGTGGGGTGCCGGAAAAGGGGGTGTCGGTAGGGCAAGGCGGAGAAGGCAGAGTGTCGAGTGTGTTGCGCAGAGTTTGGATTTTGTCGGAAAAAAATTAATAGGTGGAAAAGGCGGACGGTAGTTTTTCTTTGCTGTGTGTGTTGGGGAGAGGAGAGTCTTTAGAAGTGCCTAGGAGTGTGTTCATGGTAGCATAGAGGGTTTTGTAAGAAGTGGATTCCAGGATTTTGTTTTGAAGGAGTTTACGTTTGGAGTCGGAGATCATTCTGCAGACTTTGGATCTAGTTGCTTGAAAGATCTGTCTGTGAACGGTGAGGTCGGATGAGCGCCAGCGGCGTTCCGCTTGACGGCGTTCACGCTTGGCCTCAGCTATGTCGTCAGTGAGCCAGGAGGAGGGGGTCGGTTGGGTATGAAGCAGGTGGTGACAGGGGCATGGGTGTATAGGCGTTTTCGAAGGGAGGAGTCGAAATGGGATGCAAGATCAGGAGAGGAGGCGGGGTCCAAAAAAAGGTCGACAGCTTCGTCGAAGCAGCTCTCTCGGTTGACAGATTTTATTTTGCGACGAGAGACAAGGATCTTGTCTTCTTTTTCGGGGGAAGTAGGTTGAGGGAGACGAGAATAGCAAAGTGGTCAGAGGGAGGCACAGAGGAGGTGTCGGAGTCGAGAAAGAGTTGATCGGAGGTGCGGGTGATGATCCAGTCGAGGGTGTGGCCGAGTCGGTGGGTGGGTTTAGTGATGTGATGTGTAAGATTGTGGTTTGAAAGTAATGTGCAAAGGCGTTTTGTGTCGGGGTGGTCAGGTTTGTCGAAGTGAGCCAAAAATGATGTGTTTTCCGGGTCGTGTGCTGTAGTGGTTGAGGAGGAGGTCAAACTCGGTGAGGAACATGGAGTTTGTGAGTTTGTTTGGAGAGCATGGATGGGGACGATAGATACATGTGAAGATGAGGGACTGGCCAGGGAGTGTTGGTACAACCTCGACAGATTCAAAAGAGGGATGAGCAAAAGGGAGAGACTGAGAGAAGGAGAGGTGAGCGGAAAGACAGTCCCTGTAGATGATGGCAATGCCACCCCCTCTAGAGGCACGCGGGAAGGAGGCCAGGCGGTAGCCACTCGGAGTGATGCTGGCGATGATGGGTTCATCGCCAGCTGGGCGGAGCCACGTTTCGGTGATCACGACAACATCCAAGTCATTGTCAATAATAAAATCTGAAATGACGTCAGCTTTGCCATCTCTGCAGACAGACTGTGCATTGAACAGACACAGTTTAAGGTTGGATGAGGCACTGCAGAAGAGGAACAGGGAGAAGCAACAGACGAAGAAGAAGTCAAAGGAGGAGGAGGGTAGGGAGGGGGTGGGGGGAAAGAGGATGGAGGGGGAAAAGATGAGGGATGGAGGGGGAGGAGGAAAAGATGGGGAAGGAGGACCAGGCAAGAAAGGGGATGTGCGAGGAGGGTAAGAAGTGTGTGGGTGTGGTCCTGAGTCGTGTCTTCTGCTAATTCCACCCCTGCGGCCTCATTTTTCCGACAAATATGACCATAGCACAAACCCTCCTATATTCAATACAGTATTTATTTTGGGCAAACACCTACGGTTCGTCTTCATAATTATGTGATAGGCTTCTGAATAAAATATGGTCTCCGATTCCCCGCAGGGAGGGGGGGGGGAGTGGTGGTGGTGGGGGGGGGGGCGTGTTCATTTCCTATCTGCTGACCTAATACCATGTCAGACGGGGCACTACCATGTCTTGACCAGGCAGAAGCGCTACATAATACCAGCGTATGTTACCTGACATGCATGTCTTTCTTTCCTGTAGATAAAGTAGCCCCTGCTCCTGTGCCCGCTGCTCTGGATGCTGTCTTCGATCAATCAACGCAGAAACCAGCAGAGGCACCCATTGCTATCTTCTGTGATGAAAATGCCGATCAAGAGAACAGGTGGGCTGTACTTATGTTTTGACAGTCTAGGTTTCAGTTGTCCGTGAGCAGTCACTTGGTATCTATATGGTATATTATATATACAGTTCTGGCGTAGAATTAGAAACAAAGTCCCTCAGAGAGATATTGTGGCAGCCGTGGTTTGGCGGGCCGAGTCTACCTTCGCCCGCTTCTACCTAAGAAACTTATCTGGCCAGCACACCAACCTTGGCCTTCTGGGAGACATCTCGCTCGGCGGTGCAGCACTCTCTTCCGACGCCTCTGACGCCATAGGTTCGCTTAGCTAAAATTGTCGGGAGTGGGCGTGTAGGGAGAGGCCTCGCTAATGCGCGGTTAGCGCGGGCAATGGGAGGTGTTCTAAGCTTGCGTCACCCACCTCCTATTCGCTATTCTTCCTAGTAGTAATGTCATCGGTAATGATTTTGAGAAAACAAATAAAGGTTTCTCTAAAATGTATTTTTTCCGAAAAATACTTACCTATGATGTTACTCAGAGGTCCCTCCCTCCTACCCCGCTTGCCACAGTGGAGCTTAGGCGGGAAAGGGTGAGTGTGCCACCGGATATGGAAGTACAGGAGGCCACTTGGGGTGTCCTGGTAACGGCACCCCAGTGATTGCCTCCCCTGTGGTGAGGGACACAGTAAGATTTTGGGGGCTTAAATTGATAAGCTAAGCGAAGCTTTCTATTACTCAAGTACATGCACCACTATCAGGAATGTTATCGGTAAATATTTTTCGAAAAAAAAAATACATTTTAGAGAAAAATACATGTTTATGAACAGATCCGTGCGGGCAAGATCCGATGAGGAGATGGAGGGTCCTGGAGACCACATTCAGCCTTGCCAGTCGTCCATGCAGCAGCGTAAGCAGCTTATGTGTGTGTGTGTGTGTCTGTGTGTGTGTGTGTGTGTGTGTGTGTGTGTGTGTGTGTGTGTGTGTGTGTGTGTGTTGGTTGGTCAATAAGAGTGAGTTTGATTTTTCGATCAAGGTAGAACCCCCCCCCCCCCCCTCTGTCGTTTGATTTTTCAAATTGTTCCCCCCACCCCACCCACCCTACCCCCGTCGTTTGATTTTTCAGCCAAGGTTTAGCTACTTCATCGCCCTCCCCCCTCCCCGCGGCCAATTTCCTTTTTTTAAATTCCAGACCTTTACAAGCCCTGAGGTTGTTTAATGAAGATAATTAAAGACTTTGATCAGGTTGGCATTGATATTGTATCGCTTCATGGTAGACCAAAGGGCTGCATGCCACACCCCGTCAAACGCTTTCTTAAAATCCACAAATTTCACGGATAAAGGAAGGTAAAAAAAGATGGTACCATGATGTCACCATTTTGCATTTTAGATATTGAATCATTGTAAATGGTAGGTAAGTGTATTCTGTTTTCAATGATACCAGTCATTTAGTTTTGCGTGCTTTGTTATGGAAACTGTATTGTTAACAGTATAACACCAATCCTTAGTACCCCCAAGAGCAAAATATATGGCCCAAAGAAGGAAAATATAAATAATAATAATAATAATTACGGTACTTTTAATGCACATATCTTATAATAAGTATAACTCTAAGCGCGCACTCACAGACAACAAATCACATACCACAAAATAGTGAAATACGACAGTCAGCTTGGGGTGGGGAGTGTGGTGATCTAGTGCTAAAACTGTTGAAAGAGGTGAGTTTTGAGGGTGGACTGGAAGGAGGAAAGAGATAGAGTGGGAGTGTGTTCCAGGTGAATTGACCATATACCGAGAAGGAGCGGGGGCCAAAAGTGCTGAGTTTGGTGCACGGGATGTGGAGGCGGAGAGGGTCAGAGGCGGAGCTGAGAGAGCGAGGAGGAGTGTAGGGGTGAAGTAAGTTAGAGAGATAGGCAGGAGCGCAGTTGTTCAGGGATTTGTAGCAGAGAGACAGAATCTTGTACTAGATGCGTTGGGGGATGGGAAGCCAGTGAAGGAGTTTGAGCAGGGGAGTGATGTGGTCGGATCTTTTCTTTCTTTCTGAGGACGAGGCGGGCAGCATTGTTCTGGACGCGCTGGAGAGTAAAAGTGGTAGAGTGAGGGAGGCCGGAAAGGAGAGATTTGCAGTAGTCGATGCGAGATAGGATGAGAGAGACAGCAAGTTTGGCGGCAGATTCGGTAGTGAGGTATTTTCTAATCTGACTGATGCGGGGGAGGTGGAAATAACATGCCTGGGCCGTGGCGGAGACGAAGGTCATAGAAAGAGAGGAATAAAGGATAACGCCGAGGTTTTTGGCCGAGTCAGAGAGTGAGATGGGGTGCTGTCAAGTTGAAGGTGGAGAAAGGGAGGGAGCTGGGAAAGTTTCTGGCGAGTGCCTACCAGCATGGCTTCCGTTTTGTCGTCGTTCAGTAATAAGCTTGTTTGCTGTCATCCACGTTTTCACGTCTTCGTAGCAGTCAGCCGTGCGAGTCAGTAGTGACTGCGTGTTGTCGAGTTTGTCTTTGTCTAGTAGTTGTGAATCGTGTATGTGGTGTATGTGGTGAGACTGGGTGATGTTGGACAGGGGAGAGGTGTAGAGTGTGAAAGGACCGGCCCCAGGACGGACCACTGTTAAACGCCGCAGGAGAGCGTGACTGGGTTGGAGGAGACGCCGTCGATGGTGACGGACTGCTGTCTGTCGAAGAGGTAGGAGAGAAACCAGGAGTGGGCAGAGTCAGTGATGCCAAAGGAGTGGTGAAGGCGGTGGAGGAGGATAGAGTGGTCTATAGTGTCGGAGGCGGCAGAGAGGTCGAGTAGCGTAAGAAGGGAGATGTTGCCCGAGTCGGTGGAGAGAAGCAGGTCGTTTAAGATATGTAGAAGGGCTATTTCAGTGCTGTGATGTTTGCGATAGGCGGACTGGAAGGGACCGAGGAGGTTGTTGTCGGCGAGGTGGAGGTTGAGCTGGTTGAGAACAACCTTCTCAAGAAGCTTGGACAGGAAAGAGAGATTGGAGACTGGGCGTTAGGTTTTGAGTTCGTTTGGGTCGAGGTTGTGTTTTTTTTAGGAGAGGACGGACGATGGCGGACTTGAAGATATCAGGGACGGAGCCGGTCTCTAGAGATGTTTTGATGATGTCGGTAATGAAGGGCAGAAGTTTTGGAAGCCCGTCTCGGTAGAGAGAAGCTGGGAGCGGGTCTAGTTCGCAGGTTTTGAGGGGCATGGACTTTGTGGTCTTGAGGACTTCATCCTGAGAGACGGGGCGGAAGGACGAGAGTGGGGTGCCGGAAAAGGGGGTGTCGGTAGGGCAAGGCGGAGAAGGCAGGAGTGTCGAGTGTGTTGCGCAGAGTTTGGATTTTGTCGGAAAAATAGGTGGAAAAGGCGGACGGTAGTTCTTCTTTGCTCTGTGTGTTGGGGAAAGGAGAGTGTTTAGAAGTGCCTAGGAGTGTGTTCATGGTTGCATAGAGGGTTTTTTAAGAAGTAGATTCCAGGATTTTGTTTTGAAGGAGTTTAAGTTTGGAGTCGGAGATCATTCTGCAGACTTTGGATCTAGTTGCTTGGAAGATCTGTCTGTGAACGGTGAGGTCGGATGAGCGCCAGCGGCGTTCCGCTTGTCGGCGTTCACGCTTGGCCTCAGCTATGTCGTCAGTGAGCCAGGGGGAGGGAGGGTCGGTTGGGTATGAAGCAGGTGGTGACAGGGGCATGGGTGTCTAGGAGTTTTCGAAGACGAGAATAGCAAAGTGGTCAAAGGGAAGCACAGAGGAGGTGTCGGGAGTCGAGAAAGAGTTGATCGGATGTGCGGGTGATGATCCAGTCGACGGTGTGGCCGAGTCGGTGGGTGGGTTTAGTGATGTGATGTGTAAGATTGTGGTTTGAAAGTAATGTGCAAAGGCTTTTTGTGTCAGGGTGGTCAGGTTTGTCGAAGTGCGCCAAGAAGGATGTGTTTCGGGTGATGATCCAGTCGAGGGTATGGCCGAGTCGGTGGGTGGGTTTAGTGATGTGATGTGTAAGATTGTTTTGAGAGCTTGGATGGGGACGATAGATACATGTGAAGATGAAGGACTGGCCAGGGAGTGTTGCTACGACCTCGACAGATTCAAAAGAGGGATGAGCAAAAGGGAGAGACTGAGAGAAGGAGAGGTGAGCGGAAAGACAGTCCCTGTAGATGATGGCAATGCCACCCCCTCTGGAGGCACGCGGGAAGGAGGCTAGGCGGTAGCCACTCGGAGTGATGCTGGCGATGATGGGTTCATTGCAAGCTGGGCGGAGCCACGTTTCGGTGATCACGACAACATCCAAGTCATTGTCTATAATAAAATCTGAAATGACGTCAGCTTTGCCATCTCTGCAGACAGACTGTGCATTGAACAGACACAGTTTAAGGTTGGATGAGGCACTGCAGAAGAGGAACAGGGAGAAGCAACAGACGAAGAAGAAGTCAAAGGAGGAGGAGGGTAGGGAGGGGGGAAAGAGGATGGAGGGGAAAAAGATGAGGGAG
The DNA here is from genome assembly GCA_036245525.1 of Semisulcospira habei. Lineage (NCBI taxonomy): Eukaryota > Metazoa > Mollusca > Gastropoda > Semisulcospiridae > Semisulcospira > Semisulcospira habei. Next base: position 107,760,189 of record BTPG01000004.1, read on the forward strand.
GGAGGGGGGAGGAGGAAAAGATGGGGAAGGAGGACCAGGCAAGAAAGGGGATGCGCGAGGAGGGTGAGGGGAGGGGGAAAGGGGGAGTAAGGAGAGTAGAAAAAGAAGGGGGATGGTGACGGCGAGGAGAAAGGGGGAGGAGGAGACGAGAAGGAAAAAGCAGGCGAAGGAGGAGGGGAGGGAGGGGGAGGAAGCGGCCGAGGAGAGCAGGGAGCGATAGTTGAGGAAGAGAAGAGAAGAAGTGGGAGAAGAAGGAAGGGAGGGGGAGAAGACCGGGAAGCGGGGGGAGGCGGAGGGGGTGGAAGGACATGGGAAAAAGAGAAGAAGTGTGTGGGTGTGGTCGTGAGTCGTGTCTTCTGCTAATTCCACCCCTGCGGCCTCATTTTTCCGACAAATATGACATAGCACAAGCCCTCCTATATTCAATACAGTATTTATTTTGGGCAAACACATACGGTTCGTCTTCATAATTATGTGATAGGCTTCTGAATAAAATATGGTCTCCGATTCCCCGTGGGGAGAGGGTGGGGGTGGGTGGGGGGGGGGGCGTGTTCATTTCCTATCTGCTGACCTAATACCATGTCAGACCGGGCACTACCATGTCTTGACCGGGCAGAACCGCTACATAATACCAGCGTATGTTACCTGACATGCCCCTGCTCCTGTGCCCGCTGCTCTGGATGCTGTCTTCGATCAATCAACGCAGAAACCAGCAGAGGCACCCATTGCTATCTTCTGTGATGAAAATGCCGATCAAGAGAACAGGTGGGCTGTGCTTATGTTTTGACAGTCTAGGTTTCAGTTGTCCGTGAGCAGTCACTTGGTATCTATATGGTATATTATATATATACAGTTCTGGCGTAGAATTAGAAACAAAGTCCCTCAGAGAGATATTGTGGCAGCCGTGGGTTGGCGGGCCGGGTCTACCTTCGCCCGCTTCTACCTACGAAACTTATCTGGCCAGCACACCAACCTTGGTCTTGTGGGGACATCTCGGCGGTGCAGCACTAGGATCACGGCGTAGGACGGTAAAGTCCTGGATAGAAACGGCCTCATCACTGATGTTAGGATTGAGGCGCAATTCTGTGACACCAAACAAATGGAAATGATTGGGTTGCGTCAAGAGCACACAAAGATCCGTTACTTTATTGGCTAGATGGTAAACGTTCAAATGACCAATGTGTAGTTGGCGGTCACAAATCATGATAAAACCGCGAGACTATGCTAACGTGTAATAGAAACGACAACAAATAGACGTTTAAAAGTTCGTAAATTTACGGATAAATATATTCTTCTTTTTACATCAGACGGATGGCATTCTCTGCCTAGCAATGTTCGCCCATAACCAAAGACAAAACTCCCCAAGAGGCATAGATCTTCATGAGTTCCGCGCAGAGTGCGGGGGCCTGTGCGTAGCTACATGTACTACATGTACTATATGTATCTTGGTGTCTAGTGTTGCCTCTATGCTGCTATGTTTACGCAGCCGGGATGAAATCGCGACCACTGAGCCCAAAACAAAACACCCATGGCTGTCAACACGTGCGATTCGACGGCCGTCCCGGCACTGCGGCGTAGAATATCCGTAGAATAGCGTGATGCTCATGGACGATTCTTAATGAGCTTGGGGTCAAAAGGTCGCGTGCGCGAAAACGAGGCTATCTGGGGCTGGACGCGCGACAGCAACATGGCGAGTGAAATCGCAGAACGTCGAGGCCTTAGAATTATGCCGTATTTTGAGCATTAGCAAATATCTGACCACATATAAAAGTCAGTCCCCTGTAAACCAATCACAGCCATTTGCATTAAAGCTTGATTTGAATTGTGTTCGAAGAAACTTGTCAGCAGATTGAGCATTGAGAAGATTGTGGTTTTATGATTTTCTTCTACACATTTGAGATATATGAGTGTTTTGTCAAAGCTTACACGGAACGTGTAACATACTGAGTGCACACTATTTTTTTCTCCAAAGATTTGACAGCACATTAGCAGTGTTTGAGGGGTCAACTCGGTTATATTTTGTGAATTTAGCCAGCGAAAAACAACACAGTTTGAATTCAATTATCGGTTGTGGACCTACTTAGTGTTGTCCCATGCTGCCCCCTCCCCCTTCAATGTTTCCAGTTTGGTGAATTCAATCATGTGTGGGTGTGCGTCAGGAAGATAAATAAGCTAGCGGGTTAACACTATCTACAAGTGTTTGTCCTATCTTAACCATTTCGCAGTTGGTAGAAATTTCAGAAGTGTTTTTCACAGGAATCATTTCAACCAAATCGCTGCTGACAGCTAAAGGGTTAACATTGTCGAAGTCAGAAGACCGCAGCAGAATAAAATGTATGACATTCATCACTCTGTGTGTGTGTGTGTGTGTGTGTGTGTGTGTGTGTGTGTGTAAGTGTGTGTGTGTGTGTGTCAATCATCTAAAGGGATCAACTATGACATTTGAAGGGTAGTGTCATGGTATTTTGAGTTTCGGTTGCTTTTGGAAAAGTATGAAATAAAAGTTTCGCGTTTTCAATATTCTGTGCTCTATTTGATGTGCAGACAGGAACAACGCAATGGTGTTTCGATCTGCGCTTCGACTGCTCCTTCTCTGTCGCCATGAAAGTACTGTCTGCCCCTCCCACATGTTCCCCATATAGCCTCGCTTTCGATGCGACCTTCACCCCATGAATATTCGTTGAGAATGGTCCATGCTCCCTTTAGGTTCACGGCAGTGCAAACTCGAGTTTGGAGACTAACTGTCATGGCGCCCGCAGACACGAAAGCTCATGAGAATCTTGACTCTTTGCCTACCTCTATCATTATGCTGGTCCTTACATACAAGAAGCTGCGCGAGCTGATTCAGTGACTGCGTTCCATAGTGTATTATTTTAGGCGCGATGACAGCAATTATAAACAATCCGCTCGGCTGAAAAAAGGGGACCGAAACCGAGAAGAGCGCGCGCTCACATTCCATCGAATCAAAATGATTAGGCTTTTCGGAGTCTGAGTTAGAACTGGAAACATTTGCTTCTTCAAAAGCATACCGATGACATGACATAGTGGAAGTGTCTACTACTTATTCGATTCTAGCCTAAGAACCCGTTGAGTTACCACACAACCGGGAGGCACTCGGGGAACCCCCAGAGGGGCTGAGAGTTGTCTCCCGTTCCTGCCCATCCGGTTCCGAGTCACGTGTGACAAACCAGTCAGCTACTTAGGCTCGAGACGTTCGGACGTCTTTTCTCTAGCCTCTGGCACTTGGATTTTCGACCGGCCTGGTCTTCCTTCTCTCGGCTACTGGTGCCTTAGCCTGAGCTTCGTTATTCGACCTACAGTTTCCTGTCGTCGGCGGCTGTTCCCTCTGCCTGCTTCTGTGGTTGGCGCTACGCGGGAATTGCAGGCTCTTCGCCCGGTCTCCCCCCACCCGGGTCTGCCCTGGGGGACTTGGGTGGGGTTAGGTATTTTTTAGTTCCCAAGGTCACCCTGGTCAGCCCCACAGGGTGGGTTTTTCTCTCTATTCTGGGGCATGTGTTTCTGTCTACCCTTTGTCCATTCACCTGTGTTTGCCTTTTTAAAACTCTCCCTACTGTCTGCACTGCCTGTAGCTCTTGATATTGGATGTGTGTTGCTAAATGGTCTTAGCTTTATTTGGGCCCCATCTGTTTGGTTTATTTAACATGTTTGACCGGCTGGCGACATACATTCAATGTTCTGTTTATTTTTTTTTTCTTTTCACAAGCAGTGCAGGCACGTCCTGAGAAAGCCTTGTTGCTGTCGGGACGTTAAGCAATGTACAATCAATCAATCTTCGCCCGGTCGTCTCGTGGGTGTCATGGACGTTTCCTTCCCCGTTCCCGCTTCGGCGGAGAGGTAAGGTAGTTGAGTTGGCCCTCGGCCGGTTCCCGGGCCGGGCACCGGCCTGAGCAGCTGTGAGTTGTTTCGTCAGGTTGCTGTACCTTGCCTTGCTTGCGTGGCACTTCTGGCCTCACTGGTTGAGTTGTTGGGGGGGGGGGGGGGGATTTGATGCGTTCTTTGCCTCTTAGCTTGGCAGGGCCCTGGGCCCTCGCCATGCCCCTTTTGGGTTTAATGTGGGGACCGGACACCTGTACCTGTGGTAGCATGCTTGTCTGTTGTGCACGTTACGGCGTTTGCTTACCTTAGCTTAGCGGGGTCCCTCGTACTCCCGCCCTGTCGCCATTACTCTCTAGCTGCGCCATTCCGCTTGGCTGGTACGGTGTCAGACGTTAACGTTGTCGCTGTGGCTTTCGTGTTTGCCAGCGTGGGTGGCCTCACTCCCGCTCGCCTATGCGAGTGTTTTGGAATGCCCTGGCGCTTTCGAAAACAAAATTGTGCCTTACTGTTGTTGCTTGTCAGGCCCGCCTTACCAGGACGGGGTCCCTAGGACTCTCGCCCGCGTGCCTTCAGGTCTTTTGTATGTTGCAATGGCCTCTTGATGACCTGCACGCAATGCGGAGGATTCCAGTGGCCTTCGGATTCCCACAAGGTCTGTCTTCCGTGTGCGGGATGTTCCTCTGACCACTCGTCTGCTCCACCTGGCCTGAACTGCGCTGGTCGCAACTTTGGAGCTTTTACAGACGCGAGTGCCCAGCACCTGTGACGGTTTCCAGACCTGCTGACGTACCAGCCGTCGTGCCCGGTACCCCAACCGCTCGAGTCATCGAAGACCTTGTGGAGAGATCGCCACGCCAGACGCAACAGACTAGTGCGCGGAGTGAGTTGATCGTGGCGGCCGCTCCCAGGTGGGAGCGCGCCCGGACAAAGCCTGTTGACAGGCAGAGAACCTACCTCACTGAGCCTGGTTTGGAGAGACGTTCTTCGCGCCGTCCCTGGTCCGTTTCCGATCACCACTCATCTCCAAGGAAGCCCGCTGGCTCCTACGCAGAGTCACCTCGCCGGCAGCGAACCTACCTCTTTGAGCCTGGTTTGCGGAGACACTCTCGCACGCGAACACCGTCCCGGCACTACAACACGGAATCCGCCCGCCGCTCTAGATCGGACCGCCGTTCTCGCTCTCCTGCTCGCGAGCGCAAGAAGAGGGACCACTCTTCGCATCACTCCCAGGAACCTGGGCCTCCTTGCTCTACTGTGTCTTTGCACTCTTCCTTCTCCATTCCCCGTTCAGACTCTTGCTTCGCCCGTCCCTCCTCCCCTCACCCGGCTCGTCTTCCCTCTACGCGGTCCCGTCGTTCTCGGTCGCCTGCCCTCAGTCGCTCTCCCCGCTCTGGTCACCCTACCCACAGCGCTAAGTCTCCACCTCGGCGCCTCGCGCCGCGCGTGCCGCCCCGTCCTTCGGCTTCTGCTGTCCCCGTTCATCCTCCTCGGGAGCGCTCCGCTCAGAGTCCTTGGCGCCCGCTAGCTTTTCCCGCTCCCCGTTCGCGGGACGCTGAGACGCTGAGTCTGCTTCCCAGTGACTCCATTTCAGCACTCTTCTGAGGACTCAGCCCGTCCCCTTCACCTCACGTGTCTTCTTCGGACTCCTCGCTCTCGCAGAGACTAACTTCCTCCCAGACGGACACCCTCTTGGCTCTCGACGAGGTCGCACGTCTTATCGCCTCCACGCTTCCACCTGAGGACTGTCCTCCGTCGCCCCCTCTCAAGAGGAAAATCTCCGCTTTCGTGGATGCGGGTAAACAGGTTAAAAAGTTCAAGACCCTGCCACAGCCCCCTGGTTTTCGTGACCTTTGTGATGCCTTCACTGACCGTAAGTGGCCTCCTGGTCTCGACATCGCCTTCTGGCAGATTTGGTACTCCGGACATTCTCAGGCGTTCCACTGGCCCCTGCCCCCTGTGGACCCTTAGGCCGTCATGCAAGCAAGTGGCGCTACCATTCTGAAGCACGTGCTTCCGCGCGGCCTGGACAAGACAGCCTCCCTCGTTAGGAACACCTTGGCCTGCGCGGGATTCCTGGAGTTACTAACGCAGGCTTTCATCGTATTGAGGATGCCTGGCGCCCCTCCTTGACCCCCCTCCTCGGAGACCTGCTCGTCCTGGCGAAAGCGGCCAACCGTGCGGCGTACCACTCCTCGGTCAACGCTATGGCTGCTGCTTCTAATTGCGATTTGTTGCGTCGGGATGCCGTGTTGCAGGCCTGTCGTGGTATGCCTCCGGACTTGAGGACACAGCTGCATCGTGCCCCGCTGGGAGGCCCCCTGCTCTTCGGCGACTCCTGGCAGTCGGTTACGGACTCAAACTCGGACCATTGGCCTCGCAAGACCGTGCTGAAGCGCTTTTTCGACCGCCCGCATGGCCCTGGGTCGCTCCCTGCGGACCACCAGACCCGTCGCCTCGGCAGCCTCCGCCCCGCGGCAAGCTTTTCGTCGCCGTCGCCCAGCCTTTGGATGCCCTGGCCAAGCTAGCGCCCCCGCCCCCGCTTGGCCCCGTCCCGCCCGTCGCCCTGGGCGCGGGCGGGCTCCCTGACTTTGTCCCAGCCCCGGCCCCGCCTCCGCCGACCGTACCGGGTCCTCCAGTTGGCGGGAGACTCGCTCTGTTCAGCAAGCAGTGGCACTTGCAGTTTCCAGACGACCCATGGATTTGGGCACCGTTGCCGAGGGCCTTCGGATCTCCTTCCGTTCCCCTCCGCCCTTGCACTCGACTCCGATGTGGACCGAAATGCCTTCAGACCACGTCAAGGCATGCGCCCTGCGAGGAGAAGTTGCCGCTCTCTTGGGGAAGGACGCCACAGAGGTGGTGCGACGCACAGACACCCCTGCGTCTCTTCGTAGTCCCCAAGCCAGGCGGCATGTGGCGCCCAGTGATCGACCTCTCCACCCTGAACGCCTTCATTTCGGCCCCGTCCTTCCGCATGAGACTGCCCGGGCCCTCGTACAGCCCATGGACTACGCGATCAGTCAGGACTTGTCCGATGCTTACCTCCATGTTCCCATGCATCTGGCCGCCAGGAGATACCTCCGCTTTGCCTGCGACGGGGTCGTTTACCAGTTTTGCGCTCTTCCCTTCGGCCTCAACCTCAGCCCCTGGGTCTTCACCCGCATTATGGATGCTGTGGTAGCCAAGGCGCGGCAGCCGTCGTCCAGCCCGACGTCCAACTACCTCGATGATCTCCTTCTGAGGAACCAACTCGAGGCCTCCTTAGAAGCGGACCGGGATGCACTGATGCGGCTCTAGTCTCGGTTGGGATTTCTCGTCAACGTAGGTAAGTCCGACCTCACACCCTTGCGTCGCTTGATTCATCTCGGCATGGAGTTCGCCACCGACCTCAACATTGTGCATCTGCCGGAACCGCGGGTTCGGAAGTTGGCCTCATTGGCCATCCAGATGGCCCAGCAGGAGGCAGCCCCCGCCAGGGTTTGGCTTCAACTACTTGGACTGACCAATGCGGCGGCGGATCTGATTCCCCTGGGTCGTCTCTACGCCCGCCCACTGCAACTACATCTCCTGATCCTCTGGCGCCCTGCCTCAGGCGACCTCGACACTCTGGTTCCAGTGTCCCCGCTCGTTCGCCCCCATCTCCTTCGATGGGCCGACATGACTTGGTTGGCTGCGGGAGTTCCCCTGTCCTCGCCGGCCCCCATCTTTCCCTGTGTGTCGACGCGAGTCGTGCTGGTTGGGGTGCCCACCTGCTTCCTCACGACGTCCGGCCTCTGGCTTCCGGAGTTTGCGGACAGACACATCAACTGGCTGGAGCTGCAAGCAGTCTGGCAAGCCCTCGTCGTTTAGGAGGATCAACTCAGGCACCAGCAACTGCTCGTTCTCTCGGACAACACGACGGTTGTGGCTTACATCCAGAGACAGGGTGGGACCCGCTCACCCGACCTGTGCATGCTCCTCTACCGCTTGATGCGCTGGTGCGAGGACCGCAACCTTTCACTCCTGGCGCAACACATCCCCGGGCGACTGAACGTTTTGGCGGACTCTCTCTCCCGACGCGGCCAGTTGCTGCATACGGAATGGACCTTACGCCAGGATATCTTCCGGATGATCTGCTCCCACTGGGAGACCCCGATGGTCGATCTGTTCGCCACGAGGTGGAATCACCAGCTTCCCCTTTTCATCTCCCCGATCCCGGACCCCCTGGCCTGGGCAGTCAATGCCCTTTAATTTCTTGGGACGGACGCGTACCCCCCGACAGTCCTTGTTCCCAAAGTCCTTCGCAAGCTGCGGGGATGCAACACGGTCCTCCTACTGGTCGCCCCGTTCGCCTGGACCCGGTCTTGGACCTCTGACCTGCTCAGCCTCGCCACGTCGCCCCCTCTATGGCTCCCCGCACTATGCTCAAGCAACCGCGACAGTCGCTGTTCCACCCATGCCCAGAGCGCCTGCTGCTACACGCCTGAAGGTTCTGCGACAAGCTCTCACCGCTTGCGGCAGTGGAGGCTATCGCTGCAGCCCGAAAACCCTCCACCCGGCGCGTATACGAGGGAAAATGGGGAGTTCTGTGCTCCTGGTGCGACGACCGTCAACTCTCCCCCATCGATTTGACTAACCCCCAGCTCGCGGAGGTATGTCCAACTTCGGCCTGCAGCGTCCAGCACATCGTTCACTCATTCCTCACTGGGACCTACCCTGGGTACTGACCTGGCTAAACTCACCCCGTTTCGAGCCTATGCGGATGCCTCTGGGCCGACTGGCAGATGTAATGCGGCCCGAGTTAGCGAGCTACACGCGCTCTCATTGCGCCCGGCCTGCCTCCAGTTCAGAGCGGATCGTTCCGTAAGCTTCTGACGGATCCTGCCTTCATTGCCAAGACCAGGTCTGACTGCGCTACAGGTGGTCACCTTACGACCGCTGAGAGGGAACAACTTCCCCCAGGAGACCAGGCAACAAGATCCTGTGCGAGCCCTACGCGTGTACCTGCACCGAACCAAAGCTGTCCGGAGAGGACGCTCCCGCCTCTTCCTGCCGTTAACATCGGGCAGAACTGACATAACAGCCCAGACGATCTCTTCCTGGTTATGCTGGGTCATACGATCCGCCTACATGGACCTCTCCCCGCAGGTAGCTAAGAGGCTAAAGATACGTGCACACGAGGTACGTGCCATGGCCACGAGCGTCGCGTTCGACCAGAACTGCGCTGTCAAGGACATCGTGGCTGCTGTGGGCTGGCGGGCAGAATCTACTTTTGCCCGCTTCTACCTCCAGGATCTGGCAGGCCAGCAAGACAACCTCACCTTGGTGGGGAACATCACTGCGGCACAACACTCCCTCCCAGCGCCACAGGCGCCGTAGGTACGCACCTAGCTAGGTTGTTGGGAGTTTGCGACGGGAGGAAGATCCTACTGGCCCTTGGGGGGTGGTTGGGCGCGGCACCCACCTCATGTTCGTTATTCTTCCACTATGTCATGTCATCGGTAAAGTTTTTGAAAAAACAAATGCATTTTTCTTTAAAAGGTATTTTTTCGAAAAATACTTACCGATGACATGACTCGGAGGACCCTCCCACCTGCCCTGCTTGCCACTGGCGAGCCTAGTATCTGACTGGTTAGTCACACGTGACTCGGAACCGGATGGGCAGGAACGGAAGACAACTCTCGGCCCCAGAGTGTGGGGTGGACAGGAGTGATCAGCTGATTGGCAGGTATGAGACACTGCGGAAGGTGAACAAGTGGTGGAAGACACTCTTTTATCACTTCCTGGATATCGCCCGAGTGAACAGCTACATCCTGTTCCAAGACTGGAGGGAGAAAAACTCTAATGTTCCAGAACTGCAAAGGCCAAAGCAGTTTGGTCAGCTGGAATTCACAGTGGAGCTGATCAAGTCACTGGGCGGCATGTGATTAGTGCATACATTTCCCGTGAGTGGCAGTCCGAGTGGGACAAAGAGGAAGCTAACAAACTGCATGAAGCTCTTCCTAAGGTGTCCGAAAGTCTACCTTACCGCTGCGGCAAGCCGTCGTGAGGAGACTGTCCATGCTCGGCTCCACATCGGCCACACGTATGTTACGCACTCTTATTTACTAAAATAGGAGGAGCGTCCATGGTGTTGTGCCTGCGATGAGCAGTTACTTATTCTGTTAAACACATTTATAAACATTTTACAGCAGACTTCTTGAAGGTTTTGTTTCGGGATGTGCCCCCAGACAAAATCTTCAGTTTTCTGAGAGAGTGCATTTAAAAAAAAGATTTGAGCATTCTTTGTCTATGACAGTTATATTGTTTGACCTTTTTGTGAGTCTGTAGACGTTTCTTTTAAGGACCTGTGCGACATCTTAGTATGAAATATTTTAAAGATATATTTACATCTTCATTCTTGTCTTAAGACCTTTCTTTTAGTTTGGCTTGTCATATTTTTACCCAACCCGCCCTGAGATGGCATTAGTTGCCTGCTCGGCGTTAAACACAAATAACTAACTAACTAACCAATGTCGGCCGACAATGGCCGTTTGTGCATGTCCTTGTAACTACATGTGAAACATTTTGTCTTTTGCATTTGTTACATTAATTATATTTTTTCCCTTCGAGTCCAGCGTGAGTGCATCTCAGTCCATGTGGGCCAGGCTGGCGTGCAGATGGGCAGTGCCTGCTGGGAGCTGTACTGTCTGGAGCATGACATCCAACCCGATGGTCACATGTCTTCAGACAAGACTGTAAGAGTTGGAGACAACCATTTCAACACACTCTTCAGCGAGACTGGTGCCGGGAAATATGTACCTCGAGCAGCTTTTATTGACTTGGAACCGAATGTCGTGGGTAGGTTTGTCGTGAAATTTCTGTTTCCTATCTCTGCTTTGACCATGTCTGTTGATGGTTTTAAGTAATTGTACGATTTTCCATGTGGCATTCTTTTTTTCTTTTCCTTTCTTTATTAAAATCTTTTTGTTTCTTCAAAAACATTACCAATGACATGACTTTATGGAAGTGTCTACTACTTACTCAATTCTAGCCTCAGAACCCGTTGTGTTACCACACAACCCGGGAAGCACTCGAAAACCCCGACAGGGGCCGAGAGTTGTCTCGCGTTACTGCCCATCCGGTTCTGAGTCACGAGGTGATTAACCAGTCATGCTACTTAGACTCATGCTGTTCAGACGTGTTGCTCTAGCCTACGGACTTTGAAACTTTTTGACGGATTCGCCGGTCTTCCGGACTCTTGGCTTCTCCTTGGCTTCTACTTCGTCGGCCCTACCTGTGCCCTGTGTGGGTCTGTGGTCCCCTCATCGTTGGCTGCTACCCTCTCCTGCGTCTTGAGGGGTTGGGCTGCGCGGTGAGCTTCGCTGGGACTTTGCCCCCGGTCGTGCCGTGGGTGTTATAGACGTTCTCCCCCTCGTTCCCGCTGCGGCAGAAAGGTAAGGTTGCTGGGTTGGCCCTTGGCCGGTTCCCAGGCTGGGCACCAGTCCGAGCAGGTACGAAGACAGTCTTCATCTTCGCTGTAGCTTGCGCGCTAAATATCTCCTCTTAGCCTGGCCCCACGCTCACTCACCTTTCAGCTGATTGGTGTCGCTTGATTGGCGCTTACCTGCTGGCTTGTACCTTGTATGATTTGGGGAATATGTTATGCGTCCATGGCTTGCTTAGCTTGGCGGGGCCCCTCATGCCCGCGCCCTGTCACCATTACGTTGGCAATGTTTCTGGGCCAGACGCTTGCTTCATTCCTGTGCTTGTCGTGACATGCTTGAGTTTTGTTGTACATCATGCGTCATATGCTCACCTTAGCTTAGCGCCCCCCCCCCCCCCCCGTGCCCGCGCACACTATGCTCTCCAGGCCAAAAGGGTGACTGCTAAGCATGTGGAATGCAGGGAGGTACCCAGCGGAGAAAGTAACACGCTTGAAAGAGACGGGTACAACACAACATGCACGGGTGGCCCCGCCAAGCAAAGGCTAGCACACTACCTTCGCGACCTACCGTCTGCGAATAAAGAGAAGTCGCGGCTACGCCCACTAGCTTATGGGGGTGAATTTCGCAGGCACAGACGCTTACTGACAGGCTTGTGCCTCGCTGTTTGTGCCTTTTTGTGTTGCGCAGGCTTAGTCCACAAGCTAGGAAGGTCTACCGTGCACCCCCCCCCCCCCCCCAGTACTCAATAAGATGGTTTCAAAGTGTTCCTTAGTATGTCCTGAGATGTTTAAGCCATGTTCCCCGAAAATCCTTAGGAACACACCAGAGATATAGCCGATGGCGCAAGGGTACCCCCATTCACGCTCGTCGCAGGAGCTAAAATGAGGTTGAGAAACATTTTCCTCTAAATAAATCAGAATTCACTCCAGAAGCCCAAATCAGGCAATATTATGTTAAGGCACACGTTCTGCAGCCTCTGCAGAAAACAGAATGAAAAAAATATTGAATCTCTGGCTCACAGTGAAGGTATTTGTGCACCCAGCAAACGACCATTTCCGCGAAATCGCAAAAAAAGACAAAATAATGTGTCAGATGCCTTCAGACATTTTCTATAGTGCTGGCAGTCCATTCTCAGGCTTACATTTATTATTAAAACAGGATGTCACAATTATTATAAACTTGACTGGGTGATGCTGTGATCACTGTGAGTGCCACAGTGGTTGATTTTGTATCCCTACCCCAAGTTGTAAAATACACAAAATTAATTAGAAAAAATTTCTAAAGTTATTCCATTTCATTTTGACCTCTCTTTACCTATTAAGTTTCAATAATGTGAGCATAAAGTGCAAGAAAATAAGGAAAGTCGGCATCCTTTACGGTACATTCATGGTGAATGATAGCTTTTCCCATTTAAAATTGCCGAATTGGGAAACGTACGTTGTTTCCGGTGCCCTCAGAAAATTTGTATACTACCGATAGGTCTTTGTTAGGTTTTATTGGTTAGGATAGAGTACCACAGTTACTCCCAACCTGATTTTGTGATGCTATGATGCATTTAGGGGCCACAGTGGCTGAATCTGCTGCCCTACCCCCATTTTACCAGTACGCAAAGTAACGCAAAATAATCATAAAAATTGCTTACGTAATAGTCCTCTGTTTAAATATTTTTTGTTGCCAGTTGTTGTTTTTTTTTAAATATGCATATTGAGCATAAAAAGTTGTGATCATTTCATTAATTTCAATGTAACCCATCAATTTAATTGTAACTATTTTCAGCCGGCACCCAAGACAGTGTATCGCCCTCCTCACATCACCATTGGCGAGTCTGAACTAAAGTCAGTGCACCAGTTTACTTACCTTGGCTGCATTATCACGTCGGACGCCAAGCTGGACAAGGAGCTTGACAGCAGGCTGGCAAAAGCGAACAGCGCTTTCGGGCGACTTTTCAAGCGGGTGTGGCACAATCAACAGCTGAAAACAGGCACCATGATCAGCGTGTACAGAGCTGTGGTCCTCACCACCCTGCTGTATGGTTCCGAGTCCTGGGCCCTCTACCGCAGCCAACTACGACTCCTCGAACGCTGCCTGCGTACCATCCTGGGCATTCACTGGAGTGACTATGTCACCAACGTCGAGGTCCTTGAACAGGCTGAAACTGTGAGCATCGAGGCTTTGCTGCTGCGGACACAGCTCCGCTGGGCGGGGCATGTCTCCAGGATGGAGGATCATCGCCTACCAAAGATCACCCTGTTCGGCGAGCTTGCTACTGGACACCGTGACAGAGGGGCACCAAAGAAGAGATACAAAGACTGTCTCAAGAAGTCACTTAGTGCCTGCCAAATCGACCACCACCAGTGGTCTTCGCTTGCTGCGGACCGTGACACCTGGCGCTCCACCATTTACAAGGCAGCTGTCTCCTTTGAGGACTCTCACAGAGCTAGCCTTAAGGACAAGCGGCTCAGGAGAAAAAACAGAGATGCCGCAGCTCAGAACCCTGGCCATACCTTCCCCTGCAGCCACTGCGGTCAAACCTGCCTGTCTCGGATTGGCCTCCGCAGCCACGAACAAGCCTGCAGACGTCGTGGGCAATTCCTATAAAATCTTCGTTCGCGAAGTCAAGCCAAGATTTTTAACTGGCTGGTCTTTTAGGTGATATTTTACCTAGCGTAAGGCGGGTCTAGTAAGGTCTCCCCTTTTCCTTTCATTTATTTTCATCTAGAAATGTGTAAATATGAATATGCGTAATAAAGTTTCATGGTTCCTAATAGCCAAACAATGTTATCAAAAATACTTAGTTTCCACATGTCGACCACGAGATCCCCACTTCCACTTTCTGCAACGTTCAATTTTTTATGGCCGTCTTTAAATCTTATATTGTTCTGGCTGCCAATAAGTGAGCTGTCAAGAGCTAGGCAGCATGTTTTCAGAGTTTGGTGTATAGGGGTGTGTCTTCTGGTCAGAACTGCCAGCAGACTGCTTCTCTGTATGGACATGTTTGGAGAATGTGCTAAGGAGACCGATTTTCTACGCCAAATTCGCATAGGGCTGTTTCCACATGACCCAGTCTCACGAGGTGAGTTCAGCAGGGTCCTTACGGTCTGTGAACATTTGTGAAAGTTGTAAAAAAATGGCAAGGCTTTTTGAGGGCCCTGGAAAGTCTGTCAATTTCAGTCCTTTTCCTTAAAGTCTGTGAAAGTTTGTAAAAAATGACAACGTACTGGCAAACTTTTGTCTACTTCTTTTTTTTTCTCCCTCAATTTGTGACTATTCCCATTGCAAACGATCATGCTGACGCTTGTTGCAAGTGATCTATATTTAGCTCTGATCATGAAGTGACTGCATGGCGAACATTCTGATTGGTTGTTTACGCTTCTACCGAAGTCCGCCATTCACTAAGCGTTCTTTTATTTTGGTATCTCTTCATGCATTAGGCACGGAAGCTTCAAATAATTGCTGATACAGAGTGATCTGATTAAAGTGTGTAAACTTCAGGCTTCAGTTTGGGTTTGTGAAATGTTCCTGCTTTTCTGGATGGACCCAGTCCAGAGTAATCAGTGCGTAGATGAAAGATGGTGGCCTGGCTCTCCCTGTTTAGCTTGTTGATGTCATCTGCCCACGGGCTGCAGCCGCCATTCTGCTTTCGCCAATCACTTTGTTGTTGTAGTGTCTCCATTCCCAGCTAGTCCAGAATGCACTGGAATCCACTGCAGCACTATTTTGTGGACAGGGCATCCAGCCTATCTTGAAGCTTCCTGGTGAGATCAGTGGATCAAGCTGCTGCCTTTCCCTAGCTAGTGCTCTGCTGCTGTGTTGAGCACCTGCAGATCTGTACGATAGTTGGAGCTGCTGCCGCTAGCTGGTAAGGAGAGGGAGGTAGTAGTGCGGTCTGCACAACAGATGTACACACCACTTCCTTCATTCCGCACGGCATCTTGTGTGGTATCACAGCTGCAGTGAGGGTAGCGCTTGTGCACAACCTCCAGCAAGATGGCTTTGTGCAGTGCCGCGACCTTTGGCAAAGAGTCCTGGAACATTATGTTGTCTTGAAGGCTCTTTTGAGATGTCCAGGTATCTGAAGGGAGCTGTTCACACATCTTTGGGCTTGGTTCCAAGACGTCAGTGTTAGCCCTTTGCAGGACCTTCAGTTGGCGGTTCAGATTGGGCATTTCTGACGGTTCTTGGTCTGGTCCTGTAGTCTCCCATGCTGTCGGTGTTTAGTAAGTCTCTTCATCGTGTGTGCTGTTCTGCATTCCAGTGGCTCCAATGTCCTCCATTTCCTAAATTGGGGTGCTCCAGATGGCTCTAAGAATGTCACTGCATCATGAGAATGACCCATGTTCTGCATCTTGTCAAGCCTGGCTTTTTTTGTTTTGCAGGCAGTGTTTCATGTTGTCGATGTATCTAGGTACCGCACAACTGGTCTGACCGAGCAGGTGTTTGCTTGTGTCAGGATGCTGTAATTTACGCCAATGTGGTCCCCACCAGTTCTTCATCAGAGACTCTCTTTCTTTTTTGCAGCTATAGCTTCCATGGCTTCAATGTGAGGCCTCCACGTGAATCCAGTAATTTATTTGTTGCCAGTAAAGTTGGCCTGTCTGTCTTTGGTACTGGAAGATCTCCAGTTTTGAGGTGACCTCTTCCGTCTGATTGAAAGAGATGGTCTAGCTCAGTTTGAGTGGCCTTTTTCAGTCCAGCTGCTGACTCTATTGGCATCATCCTGGATTCTGGAGGATGCTATTTCTTTATGTTCTGCTGCGCTCCACACTGCAAAGTCATCTGCATGGAGGATGTTCAAGATGGTGATGTTGGTACTGTTGTACTGATGTCATTAATGTAGACCAAAAACAGCATCAGACACAACATCTCCCTGAGGTACACCTTCCCCGAGTTTGACAAGAGTGCTGAATGTGCAGACGATAGAAGCTTCAGCGGCAGCCCCTGTTAAGCATGCCTTAAATAAAAAGAATTACAATTAAATCGATGGGTCACATTGAAATTAATGAAATGATCACAAATGTTTATGCTCAATATACATATTTTGTTAAGAAAACTGGCAACAAAAATATTTAATCAGAGGAGCAATTGTTATGATCATTTTTCGTTCCTTTGCGTACAGGTAAAATGGGGGTAGGGCAGCAGATTCAGCCACTGTGGCCCCTAAATGCATCACAGCATCATAACATCAGGTTGGAAGTAACTGTGGTACTCTATCCTAACCAATAAAATCTTAAAAAGACCTATCAGTTGTATACAAAATTTCTGAGGGCATCGATGCATCAGAAACAATGTACGTTTCCCAATTCAGCAATTTTAAATGGTAAAAAGCTATCATTCACCACGAACTTACCGTAAAGGATGCCGAATTTCCTTATTTTCTTGCACTTTATGCTCACATTATTGAAACTCAATAGGTAAAGAGAGGTCAAAATAAAATGGAATAACTTAAGCAATTTTTTCTAATTAATTTTGTGTATTTTTACAACTTGGGGGTAGGGATACAAAATCAACCACTGTGGCACTTACAGTGATCACAGCATCACCTAGTCAAGTTTATAATAATTGTGACATACTGTTTTAATGATGTAAACCTAAAATGGGTTGTCAGTGCTATAGAAAATGTCTGAAGACATCTGACACATTATTTTTGTCTTTTTTGCGATTTCGCGGAAATGGTCGTTTACTGGGTTCAATATTTTTTCATTCTGTTTTTTGCAGAGGATGCAGAAGGTGTGTCTTGACATAATATTACCTGATTTGGGCTTCTGGAATGAATTCTGATTTATTTAGAGGAAAATGTTTCTCAACCTCATTTTAGCACTTGCGAAGAGCGTGAATGGGGGTACCCTTGCGCCATCAGCTATATCTCTGGTGTGTTCCTAAGGAATTTCGGGGGACATGGCTTAAACATCTCAGGACATACTGAGGAACACTTTAAAATCATCTCATTGAGTACTGGGGGGGGGGGGTGTGCACGGTAGACCTTCCTAGCTTATGGACTACTAGCCTTACCAGGGCGGGGTCCCACAGGCCCTCGCCCGCGTGCCTTCAGCTCAGGTGTGTTGTGTGTTGCATTGGCCTGTTGATGACCTGTACGCATGCGGAGGGTTCCAGTGGCCGTCAGATTACCACACTGCATCGGATGCGCCTCCGACCACGCTTACGACACGTGCTCTACCTGACCTGAGCTGCGCTGTTCGCAGTTAGGGAGTGTACAGACGCAAGCGACCGGCACCTGTGTGTGATCCAAATCCAGTCGAAGCGCCGTTCCCAGTGCCCTGCGTACTGACCGCTGAGACCGCAACAACCTTAGAAAAGAAGCCACTCCGGACGTGGGAGCCTAGCGCTCGGAGTGGGACTGCTTCAACGCGATCGCTCCCAGGAGGGAGCCCGCCCGCCCGTAGCCTACTAACAGGCAGTGAACCCGCCTCACTGAGCCCAGAGATGCACCACGCGCCATTCCATGTCCGCCGTCAGTACCCGCTCGGCTCCAGGAAAGCCCGCTGACTCTTACGGAGAGTCACCTCGACGGCAGAGAGCCCGCCTCATTGAGCCCGGCATGGAGAGACCTTTACCCGCGCGTCCGACGACTCGGGGCAGGAGCCTCCCCGACCTTATGGGAAAGACGCCACACCGGACGCGGGAGCCTAGCGCTCGGAGCGGGACTGCGTTCAACGTGATTGCTTCCAGGAGGGAGCCCACCTGGACATAGCCTTCTGACAGGCAGAGAGCCTGCCTCGCTGAGCCCGGATCGGAGAGACGCGCCACGCGGCGTCCCATGTCCGCTGTCAGTCCCCGCTCAGAGCCCGCCTCAATGAACCCGGCTTGGAGAGACCTTACCCACACGTCCGGCGACTTGGGGCAGGAGCCTCGCGCTCGGAGCAGGACTGCTATCATCGCAATCGCTTCATGGAGAGAGCCCGCCAGGACAAAGCTGCTTGTCTGCAGACAGCCCGGCTCGGAGAGACGCGCCACGCGCCATCCCATGTCCGCTGTCAGTCTTCGCTCGTCTCCAAAGCACACTGACTCTTACGGGGAGTCGCTACGCCGGCAGAGAGCCCGCCTCATTGAGCCCGGGTCAGAGAGACTTTTTCCCACCCGCCCGAGGACCTCGGGCAGTTTGAGCCCTCACGCCACTCCAGTCTACCAGACTCACTCGCTCTCCCTTCGCAGACTCCTCGGTTTCCGCAAGCCGGCCTCTTCGTCGCATACGGACACTGTGCTTGCCCTGGACCAAGTGCTCATCTCATCTCCACACCACGCTTCCCGCGGTTGACTGCCAGCTATCTCCCCCCGCTCAAGAGGAGGACCTTCGCTGGTGGACGCTGGAAGACAGGTGAGGAGTTTAATGTCCCTGCCACAGCCTCCCGGCCTTCGTGACCTGTGCTATGCCTGCTCAGCGCTCCTTCTGTCGGGTTCCCGGAACTCCAAATGCTTCTCCGTCCATAGGTGTCCAGGCAGACTCGACATTTCCTTCGTCAGGACTGGTTCTCGGGACTCTCCCAGGCGTTCGTCTGCCCTCTGCCTGCTGTGGATCCGCGCCCGGCTCTGCGGTTGGACTAGATTGCCTCGCTCGTCCGTAGCTCCCTAGCCTGAGTGGGATTCTGGAGCTCCTGCCCCAAGCCTTTATCCACAGCTTTGAGGGCGCCTGGCTCCTCTACTTGACTCCCCTCCTCGGAATCCTACTAGCTCTCGCGGAAGCGGCAGTCTGGGCAGCGTATCTCTCGTCAGTCACCGCCGTGGGTGGCGCATCCAAGCTGCGACCTGTGGCGTCGGGATGCCGTGTTGCTGGCCTGCCACAGAATACCCCCCGTGCTGCAGACTCAGCTGCGCCGTGCACCCCTAGGTGGCCTTGGCTTTTCGTTGCGACCGGGCAGACCAAAGGATACATCTCGGACCGTTGGCCTCGCAAGACGCCTGCACATTGCTTCCGGCCGCCCGCTAGGCCGTGGTTCTCGCCCTGCAGACTCCGGCCCCGCCGAACAGCTCTTGGACTACGCGATCAGGCTGGACTTATCCGCCGCTTATCTCCAGGTTCCCATACGCTCGGCCTCCAGGAAGTTTCTCCGGTTCACCTGTGACGGAGTAGTTACCAGTTCGGGCGCTGCCGTTCGGTCTTAATCTCAACCCATGGGTCCTCAACCGCATCATGGACGCAGTGGTGACATAGGCGCGGCAGCCATCTTCCAGCCCGGCGTCAAACTACCTCGACGACCTCCTCCTGCGCAATAATTTGGAGGCCACCGGACATTGGACAGGGATGCACTGATACGGCTGTTGTCGCGGTTGGGGTTCCTAGTCAACGCAGGTAAGTCGGACCTCACTCCCGCTCGGCGCTTTGCCCTTCTCGGCATGGAGTTCGCCAATGACCTCTACAGCGTGCATTTGTCGGAGCCACGGATCCTAAGGTGGCCGCCTAGCCGGCCAGGTAGCCCAGCAAAACGCAGCCTCCGTCATGGCTTTAGCTCCTTCGTTGATCATTGCGGCGGCGGATCTGCTCCCCCTCGGTTGTCTCTACGCTCGGCCACTACAGCTGCACCTCCTGTTTCTCTGGCGTCCCCCCTCTGGAGATCTGACCGTCATGGTGCCCGTGTCTCCGTTGATTCACCCCCATCTCCTGCGTTGGACGGACACATCGTGGCTCGCTTCGGGAGTCCCCCTGACCGCTCCGCCTCCTCGACTTTCCCTGTGTGGAGATGCAAGTCTTGCTGGTGGGGGAGCCCACCTGCTACTGCGGTTCCTCACGATGTCCGGCCCCTGGCCTCCAGAGTTCTCGGACAAGCACATCAACTAGTTGAAGCTGCAAGCAGTCTGGCAAGCCCTCATCGTATTGGAGGAACAACTCAGTCACCAGGAGCTGCTCGTCCTCTCCGACAACGCGACAGTGGTGGCATACATCTAGAAACAGGGCGGGACGCGCTCACCCGACCTGTGCATGCTCCTCTACCGTCTAATGCGCTCGTGAGAGAACCGCAACATTCCCTCCGTGCTCGACACAGCCCCGGCCGACTGAATGTTTTGGCTGACTCACTCACCCGACGCGGCCAGTTGCTACACACGGAGTGGACCTTACGCCAGGACATCCTCCGGATGGTCTGCGCGCAATGGGAGACGTCAATGGTCGACCTGTTCGCTGCGAGGTGGAATCACCAGCTTCCTCTATTTTCTCCCTGATCCCAGACCCTATGGCCTGGGCAGTCATCGCATTGTCCATACCGTGGGACGGACTCCTCGCGTACGTGTACCCCACGACAGTCTTCGCCTCCAACGTCCTCCTCAAGCTTCGGGGATGCAATGCGGTCGTCCTGCTGGTCGCCCCGTTCTCTTGGAACCGGTCCTGGACCACCGACCTTCTCAGCCTTGCCACGGACCCCCACTGCTGCTTGCTTCCTGCACCCCGCACGATGCTCAAGCAGTCGCGACAATCGTTGTTCAACGCATGCCCGGAGCGCCTACTCCTTCACGCTTGGAGGTTGTGCGGCAAGCCCTCGCCGCTAGAGGCTTCTCGAGTGCAGCAATGGAAGCTATCGCTACAGCCCGCAAACCCTCGACACGACGCGTCTACGAGGGAAAATGGCGAGTACTGTGCTCCTGGTGCGACGACCTTCGCCTCGCCCCCACCGAAATAACTAACCCCCAGCTCGCGGACTTCCTCCTCTGGCTCTTCGGAGACCAAGGATTGGCTCCGATAACCATCTGGGGGTACTTGTCCATGATTGCCGACACCTACCGGCACCTCGACCGCCCGGACCCCGACGCCTGTAAAGACATCGCCGACCTCTTCATTCACTTCGGCCTGCAGTGTCCAGTGCACCGTTCGCTCATTCCTCGCTGGGACATACCCTGGGTACTGACTTGGCGGAATTCTGCCCGATTTGAACCGCTGCCTTTGGCCCGCTTTGCAGATGTGACCCGAAAGACATGCTTCATGTTGGCGCTTGCCATGGCGGCCCGATTTAGCGAGCTACACGCGCTGTCAGCGCGCCCTGCCTGCCTGCAGTTTCGAGCGGATGGTTCCGTATAGCTGCTATGGACCCTGCCTTCATTGCCAAGACCATGTCTCCTTGACCGTGCCACAGGTGATCACCTTACGGCCGCTGAGAGGGAACAACTTCCCCCAGGAGACCAGGCAACAAGATCCTGTGCGAGCCCTACGCGTGTACCTGCGCCGAACCAAAGCTGTCCGGATCGTTTTCGCAATTCTTCCATAAAGTCATGTCATCGGTAATGTTTTTGTATTTTTTGAAAAATACTTAACGATGACATGACTCGGACGACCCTCCCACCTTCCCCGCTTGCCACTAGTGAGCTAAGTATCCTGACTGGTTAGTCACCTCGTGACTCGGAACCGTATGGGCAGTAACGGGAGACAACTCTTGGCCCCTCTCGGGGTTCCCCGAGTGCCTCCCGGGTTGTGTGATAACACAACGGGTTCTTAGGCTAGAATTGAGTAAGTAATAGACACTTCCATAAAATCATGTCATCGGTAAGTATTTTTCGAAAAATAAACCTTTCAGAGAAAAATAAAGTTTTCTTTATTTTGTAGTTTCAAGTGCTTCTAACAATTTTTCATTTAACCTGCTACAGATGAGGTGTACACAGGTGCATACAGAAATCTCTTCCACCCATCACTACGAATCACAGGTAAGGAGGATGCTGGCGACCTCTACGCCCGGGGCTTCTACAGCATTGGCGAAGAATATGTTGATCTTGTGATCGACTGTATCCGGAAGCTGGCTGAGCAGTGCACAGGTCTACAAGGCTTCCTCATCTTCCGCTCATTGGATGGGGGCACTGGGTCAGGATTTACATCTTTGATCATGAAGCATCTGTCTGATGACTTTTACAAGAAGTCCAAGATCCAGTTCTCTATCTACCCATCCTCTCAGGTGATTGTCTATGTCACAACCCCCCCCCCCCCTTCCGGGGCGCGAACTATGAGCGCTACCATTCGAGCTAGATACACCCGACCCACACGAACACAAACCTAACACAAACACAAGAGGAACAATGACGAGGACATTTATTAATATAACCCTAACAATACTCAACTATTCTCACTCAATTCTAACCACGCATTTACACGTCACAGTCACACACAAACATATGTCCAAAGTCCCCACCCCGAATACCCCTAATGCACAATACCGAATAACAAAATTAATAAATAATAAACTATCCCTAATACCAAAGGTTGAGAAAACAAATGTATAATAAACAAATATCCTAAACAGAATACAAACGAACAATAATAAAACTACTATCCTTTATAAAAATACAAAAGAAACTGAGGCTGAAAAGCTTAAATCTTACGCCACTCCCCTACAGAAGCACAAGTGTCAAGCGCTAACGTCAGTTAGACCAGCGCCTTTGCTTCCACGAAGAGTCCCTCACAGCACGTGCTTCCTTAAGTAACAGTACTTCAAATGGCACAATATCAAAAATCCGATAAGCCAATTATGCCTGCTAACACAATGAAGATCAAGAAAATTCAATATGATTCGTAAGCTACTGAATCTCCCCAGCTGGAGCACGAACGACATGTTCGAATTAAACTAATGCCTTTGCAAGCTAGAGAGATAGAACATTGTATTTTACCAAAGCTCCAAATTCATTAACGCCGCATTAATCACAAAATATACGGCATTTTGACAATGACCCCTTCATTGACCACGCGACCGCCAACCCATCTTTAATTCACCATATTGATTTCAAATAAACGTACGTTTGTCAAAGGGGCATTAATAATTTTGGTTCTTTTGTAAAACACATTCTCAGGAGCCGAACAGATACCCTAAAACTATTTCATTTTAAACACAAACACCCGCAACTCTCTCAGCGCTAACATAATCCCCACCTCACCAACACAGTCCTCACATACTCGCAAGGTATTGATTTTTTCCACGGTGGCAGCAGCGGACCTGACTGCACTCAATTAAATAAGTTATGCACCGTGAAAAGAAAATAATTACCACGTCACAATTGTATGGGCAAAGTCAGCCGTATGCATGCAAGCTCCTTTGAAATTCTCCCGCAACAATAAATTCAGTCCAAACAGACCACATATTTACGTCACCACATGACTCACTGCCGATATTTACACTTCGACGCAAAATAGTGAGACGGCTCTTGCCCTGCTCGGCGTTAAACCCCCAATAACAATTTGACGCCAACTACTACCAAATACGACAACGGCATTCCCTTCTACATCCTATACTCACTGTGATGAAGCTCTATGCTCGTGCATAGTGCTCACACAGTAGGATTAGTACGGTACGGTTTCTGTTAACGGTTTGTTTGTGGTGGCATTAGGCTCCACGGGAAATCTGTAAGACATGGTTAGCATGGGATTTTTAGTGAGTTCTGTTTAGTGAGTTCTAGGCGGAAGCTGTGACTGTCAGAGGTCTAGATCGGGAGTGCGGGCTGTCTTGTCGTATGGAACGGTTGTGTTTGAGTTACCTAGCCCGCATTCCAAGACTCTGAAGCCTAGATTTCAGGTATGTTTCTATACATGTAGTATTGATAGTTGTTTAGTTAAAGACAGTATGCGTGGTAAGATTAATGTGGTTGTGTAGCGGTGTTCCGGTTTGGTTTAGTTATAGTATGTTTAGAATTCGGTGAAGTAACCGGTGTTTTTGTATACAGTTGTTTACCGAGTTAGATGACTAAAGGAATATGAAGTGTGTATGTCTAAGCCGCTATGAAGATAGTACGTGGTTGGGTAAGCATAGTCTTTTCCAGGGTATAGAGTAATGTATAGCAAGAGTGTCAGTTAGGCTATAGTCTGTTTCAAGATAGTAACAGAGATATGGGGGTGATACGAAAATAGTTTATGAAGCACGTGTGTGTGTGTGTGAATGAACGTGTGAGTTATTTGTATCAGCCAGGTTACGTGACGTTTCTCATTGATCCAATATGTTGTGTGTTTAGCAAGTGTTACGTTGGGACTTTTGTTGTCTATTCAGAGTTCTTGTAAAAGAGTGGAAAGACGGACGCCGAGACGTCGAGTCACAGGTGGGACCTACGTGAGGTCATCCCTCCAGCTCTTCTGAGAGTGAGTCTGACTGGGAACCAAGACACCCAAGTCCAAGCGAGAACTGAGTACCGTACGAGAACAAGGACGTCCGTGCCCAAAGAGACAGGACGGCAATAAGCGTACGACGAAGGACTTTCACACCTAGACGTGAGAAGGACCAACGTAACCAGGCAACAACATCAAACAGGTTGGAGGCAATGTGAGACTAAGACCTAACCTGGCAAAGATATTGTGATACGTGTGTGGTGTGATAATAGAACAGTGTATATAGTTGATAGTCATTTATTAAGTCGTTCTTTTTCATTTATAGTGTATAAAAATTACTTTAGAAAGGGAGCCCGTGTGTTGTGTTTTTACCGCATGAATGCGCCCGTCTGAGTCAGTGGTGGTGTATGCGTCTGTTGTGTGAGAGTCTGTGCGTATGACTGTGGGCAAGTCTGCATGCGTTACAGTGGTGACCATGTTTTAGCGGTAGGTTAGAAGTATCTGCGGGCGATAGTGAGTAGCGATTTTAGAGTAGGATTTGTTGCTATGTGCATGTTGTTGTGTTAGATTCCCCTCTCCGATTCTAGGGGGTAAGATCCGTTATTTCTGTAGTTTCTGGATCTTACGAGGAATTAGTACTTGTGTCTTCCTGTTGTATAGGTACTATTCTTTTTCCTTGCTCTTCTTTCTATCGTTCTTATTTTTCGTTCCATCTGGGCGTCAAGTAGGTCACTATTTTCTACCGGTAGGTTGATATTGTTGTAAGTTCTCATTTTAAGTTTGTCCGTTGATTTGGTTGTGGTATTTGTATTTTTACGTGCTCAAGTTTGGGAAGTTGTAGCAAATATGGAGGTAGACCCGGTAGAGGCTTACATTAAGCAGGGTGAAAGGTTAGGACTTAGGGATGAGAAGCTTTTTGACTATGTGGAGAAGTGTAGGGATAGAGAAGATAGAGCGAGAGAAAGAGAAGCTCAGAGAGAAAGAGAAGAGAGAGTGCTTAAGGAGAAGGAGTTAGAAGTTCAGAGGGTGAAAGACGAGAAAGAGTTGGAGATTCGTAGACTGAGAGGAGAAAGAGTTGGAAATACAGATACAGAGGGAGGAGAAAGAGTTAGAAGCTCAGAGAGAGAGAGAAGAGAAAGAAAGAGTCTTTAAGGAGAAAGAGTTAGAAGTACAGAGAGAGAGAGAGAGAAAGAGGAGAGAGAGCATTTCAGAGAGAGAAGGACGAGAGGGAACATGCTTTAAGCAACAGCTTGTGACTCTTCAGCTAAATCAACTGATCCTACTGAGCCGAAAACCGTAGCAGCCGATCTGCATGCCAAGTTCTTTCCGGGACGAGCAAGACGATAACTTTCAGCGGTTTTAACCATATCATCTAATGTGACAAGTCCACGCTCGCGAATGAAAGTAGCAAGATCCTGTGAAACATTCTAGAAACTGCTCACCTAACACAAGATCCATAATTCCTTGCATGTTTCTAGTAACACCGGACAAAGCTATCCATCGATCAAACAACCTGTTCAGCTCAATACCAAACGTTTGGAAAGGTTCGTTCGAGTCTGGTCGGATTTCACGGAACTTCTTACGAAAACCTTCTGCAGTACATTGGAACTTCTTAAGCAAATTGTCCTTCAATGTTGAATAATCAACAGGACCATGAGCAGCAAGACTGTGGTACAAGTTCAATGCATTACCTTCTAACAAAGCGGAAAGAAAGGTAACCCATTTGCTTTGATCCCAGCCAAGGGCTGTAGCATGAGTCTCAAAACGAAAAAGGTATGAATCAATATCATCTTGTCTTTCTTTGAAAAGAGGCAACTTGGGGTAAACAGGTCTAGCACAAAAAGAAGAACTATCCCTACCTCTGTTTCCATGACCAGCATCTTGTTCCTCAACTCTACGTTCAGAACGTAACTCAAGTTCCATTTGTTTTGTTTTCTCTCTTTCCAGCTCTAACCCCAAGACAGAAAAAGAGCTAAATCCTTAGTGCCCAGAAACTTTACACAGGCACAGCCGTTAAACTGGAGACGGCAAATATCACACAAAACACCACATCCCAGTCATACACTATAACAAAATTTCAAAAGAATAAGCCCACTAGTCTACCGATATAAATCTATAACAACTAGTGGTGCCCTCACTAAATATGAATATGTATGACCTAATGTTAACACAGAGAAAGTCTAGGGTCACCAAATGTAACGTCGGTGTTTTTAGTGTATTACTGACTAAATTGTTACATATAAACGTTTATGGAATGAGTGTGTGCGTGGGCTTTCTGCCAATCTGTATAAAGGTGGGTGTTCTATCTCTGTTTACTAGACTCTTTCATCCACCACACACGCGCTTACAAACAAGGACAAAGGCCACACAGTTATCTCTCTTTGCCCTCTGTTTAAATATTAACATGCACTCATAACATACATTAAAC
>BTPG01000004.1:107787374-107908331 GCA_036245525.1 Semisulcospira habei
TCATGTATTGTTTACGAGAAAAGCTTTTGATTTGCCTGTCTCAACTACAGAGAAAGCCTTTGTTTTTTAGGAGTCTAAGTCTTTGTTCTCTACAGCACAGACATGTTGTTCGAAAGACGTAATTCGTCTTGGTGCATTTGAAAAGTTATATAATAATTTTGTTTAAAGTAGTCAATGACAGCATTAATAATTTTGGTTAGTGTGGGGGTCTGGCTTATGATAATCGCGGGTTGGTAGCTGGGAAATGCAGTATCCAGGCACCACACTACATTACACAGATACTGTGCACAATGTTGGCATGAAAATCAAACGATACTGTTACCAGTACCACACTGTGTCCAATTGCAGCACAACAAAGTGAAATGCAGTCTCAAGCCCCATAACTTGCACCGCACAATGCTGATGTCAACACAAAATACCATAACAACTGAATAACAAGGGTACAATGCACTGTGTCACCTAGTCTGCATAATATAGGCATGCACACCAAACAATACCTGTACTGCTCTTGATACAAAATCGACCATATAACACTGCAAAATACATGAGTGCTACGCTGGCAAAGTGTCTACAACAGAGTCTGCACCATGCCGGCCCGTAATCCAAGCAATACCATTGCTGCTCTCCAAAAACTCAACATGGTGCAGGCTATCATGTCACAACTGATTGCTGCATAGCACCAACCATGTACCCTCAGGTACTGTGCACAATTTTGGCATCAGTTTACTTTATTTAATTTTGGACCCGCTGGGGGCATGAAAAAAATCACAAAAGAACTTACATGAATGTGCTCAGAAATGAAATATTATCCTTATTACTACACTGTACGCATGTTCCTTAGCACAAATCACAAATGGACACGGATCATAGTCAGGTCATTCTGTTTGCTGGCGTGTGTCATGTACAGTACATCTGTAAAACTTGTGAAATGAACCATGTGGTTAGCAATTCTGATACGATAAGTAAAGCCACACAGCTGAAAGTCAAAGATTGACAGTGGAAGAAAAAAACCAAAACAAACACAAAGTACAGTACATATCATATGCCTATGATCAGTTATCACCCAACCACTTAAATCTGCTGTGACAGCTGGAGGGTAATGCAAGATATCTCTCTCTTGGCTTGACTTCGCGAACGAAGATTTTATAGGAGTTGCCCACGACGTCTGCAGGCTTGTTCGTGGCTGCGGAGGCCAATCCGAGACAGGCAGGTTCGACCGCAGTGGCTGCAGGGGAAGGTATGGCCAGGGTTCTGAGCTGTGGCATCTCTGTTTTTTCTCCTGAGCCGCTTGTCCTTAAGGCTAGCTCTGTGAGAGTCCTCAAAGGAGACAGCTGCCTTGTAAATGGTGGAGCGCCAGGTGTCACGGTCCGCAGCAAGCGAAGACCACTGGTGGTGGTCGATTTGGCAGGCACTAAGTGACTTCTTGAGACAGTCTTTGTATCTCTTCTTTGGTGCCCCTCTGTCACGGTGTCCAGTAGCAAGCTCGCCGAACAGGGTGATCTTTGGTAGACGATGATCCTCCATCCTGGAGACATGCCGCGCCCAGCGGAGCTGTGTCCGCAGCAGCAAAGCCTCGATGCTCACAGTTTCAGCCTGTTCAAGGACCTCGACGTTGGTGACATAGTCACTCCAGTGAATGCCCAGGATGGTACGCAGGCAGCGCTGGTGGAAGCGTTCGAGGAGTCGTAGTTGGCTGCGGTAGAGGGCCCAGGACTCGGAACCATACAGCAGGGTGGGGAGGACCACAGCTCTGTACACGCTGATCTTGGTGCCTGTTTTCAGCTGTTGATTGTGCCACACCCGCTTGAAAAGTCGCCCGAAAGCGCTGTTCGCTTTTGCCAGCCTGCTGTCAAGCTCCTTGTCCAGCTTGGCGTCCGACGTGATAATGCAGCCAAGGTAAGTAAACTGGTGCACTGACTTTAGTTCAGACTCGCCAATGGTGATGTGAGGAGGGCGATACACTGTCTTGGGTGCTGGCTGATGGAGGACCTCTGTCTTTTTCAGACTGACCTCGAGTCCAAAGAGCTGGGCAGCATCTGCGAAGCAAGACGTGATGCGCTGCAGGGCTCTCTCTGTGTGTGCAACGAGGGCAGCATCATCAGCAAAAAGCAGCTCACGAATCAGTTGGTCTAGGGTTTTCGTGTGGGCCTGCAGTCGTCTGAGGTTGAACAGGCTGCCATCGAGACGATACCTGATGTACACTGCATCGTCATCATCGAGGTCCACTGTGGCCTGCTTCAACATCATGCTAAAAAAGATGGTGAAGAGGTTCGGTGCCAGCACGCAGCCCTGCTTTACGCCGTTGAGAATGGGGAATGGTTCTGAGAGGTCATTGTTGAGTCTGACCTGGCCTTGCTGGTCCTCGTGTAGCTGGACAATCATGTTCAGGAACTTTGGGGGACAGCCAAGTCGCTCCAGGATCTGCCACATGCCTTGCCTGCTCACAGTGTCGAACCCTTTTGTTAGGTCGACAAATGTTACGTACAGCACAAAAAACAAAACAAACACAAAGTACAGTACATATCATATGCCTATGATCAGTTATCACCCAACCACTTAAATCTGCTGTGACAGCTGGAGGGTAATGCAAGAACTGCATGGTCAACTCACTCTTGAGAAGTATTGCGTTTTTCATTGAGCAAGTCCACATTTGCACAACATTTTAAGCTGAGGGTTTAATGACATAAATATACATCCCCACGTTTCTATATTTCCGCACATCCCCTCTTCAGAAAGGACCCGTGGGTTTTATACTCCGAGGCCACTGACCATTTTCAGAATGAACCCTGTATATCATTTTGAATCATGCAAAGCGGAGCTGTGATAAGTTTTCTCCTTGTCTCACACCGATGCTGCACAAAATCTATCTGTACCACTGTTTCCTACCCCATAAGTGTCGGCTGTGGAGTACATATTTTGAATGACTGATGTATGCCAGTATTTAGGAACTTGTCACAAAAAAGACCTGTTCATATGATGAAATGTCTTCGAAAAATGAACACATTGTCAGTAAAGGGGTTTTCCTTGGATAATCAAAAACTAATACATATTAAGCTGCATTTCCAAATTGCGACATGAGAGTGACAAAAAGTAACTTTTATGAGGGGGTCAACCAAATAAATATGCATAGGAAGGTCTTACCATCAGGTATCTCTTTACCAAGTTTAGGGTTACAGTTAGGAATACTTGAGAAAAAACATCTTTGGGCAATATATGGCTATCTTGTACCTATTTCCCGATTTCTTGTGACCCTTGACCTTTCTGACCTTTCATGCATACGAAATTAGTACGCATGAAAAGTTCTTACCACCTTGTACCAAGTCTGGGTTTGAAGTTGTGTATACTTGAGAAAACATCTTTTTGGTAAAAATACAGATATTTTTCACCTTTTTACTGCACTACAAATTACAACATGGGTGTCAAATTGCTTTGTCACATTGTTATATGAAAACACACAAAGCACACCCCCATCACTGTACAATAGCCCCTGAACTGCTCGACTGCACGTTACAATTTTGTTGCCCCACTGCTTCTATGTCAGGCTTATGGAAACACTCCCTCTTTATTTCTATTTTCTCGAGTTTTGTCATTGTCACTTTGTTGTCACTGCCCCGCTGTTGTTGTGTCTGCAGTTGAATAGCCAGGCCTAAAGCCTGCTTGCCCATCTCCTAATATATGGCTATGCATCAGCTCAGGCAGTAAGGCACAGGCTTTTGCTGCATTGCGAATGATGTGACTGTCCAAAACCTTGACACTGTGGCCAGCCTGGTGGATGGACATCAAAATAACAGGACGTCTGCCCTCCTACACAGGACAATCAGTTCACTTCCTTTGCCTTCTCGTCGGTTGGCCATTGCGGAGAGATGTACCCGCTGAACTTTTCTTCCCTCATCTTTCGCAACATGCAAAAGATAATTTTGTATGAAAACAATTTCTGACATGCACATATTGCGTGCATATATGCTTGCAAGTATTTATACAAAGTACATACATGCATAATATGACAGTAGTCAGAACATGAACAAGAAAGGCAATGTCCTTATGGTTCACGTGTATGACCAATCCACATAATATGTCTGTCCTTTTTGACCTTGGCTTGACTTCTCCAACAGGTCTCTGAAAATGTCTAAACATAAGTATAGGGCTGGATTTTGTACCAGTGAAACCTGAGTATTTTTCCAAATCCCTTCATTTTTCACACATTTGTCAACCCTCTGTGACCCTTGACCTCTGTGAGGGGCTGATTACATTAGTAGCACAGAAAAGTGTTATCATCATGCCAAATTTTATTGAAAAGTTTGCAAAAACATTGATAAAAACTACAACTCTACCCGAAACTAACTTTTGTCACCCTCATCATGTGGTATCTCCATAGCAAGTTTGAGTTTGAAGTTGAAAATACTACTTGAGATGACCTTTGAAAGGTCACAGAAATTGGTATGTTTAGAATTATTTTACCACAAAGTACCCTTGTGCCAAGTTTGAAGTCTGAGGCTTGCATAGTCTTCGAGGAAATGCCAATGTTAAAGTTGCCCACAGGTAACAGACAGTTGACGGACGACCCATTACAAACACTTACTTTTGCTATCACACGTGCGCCAAAAATTAGACGCCATTGAGCTTGAAATGACCACAAAGGGTGTATACATATATCTAGAATCAGCATCAATATTCAAAGTGTAACTTGCAGAAATTGTTTCAAACAGGACACAACGCATTGCTGTTTAGCAACAGCACACACTGGACCAAATGGGTAGTATTCAGATTTTTCTAGTCCTTTTGTATGCACTAAGTGCTTATTAAAGAAAACGACAGTATTTGGAGACTTGCCCAACCCTTTAGGTTTCAAATCAAATGCAATATGGTGCCACTTGTTGACAGCAAGTGATTTTAGCATTCGGTGTTGTTGAGAATGCTGGTACTACTACTACACCATCTTCAAAATGAAAGAAAACATTACAGTGTGATGTGTTTATCCCAACCAGTTGTGTTTTGTTATGAACCTGATTCTATTCACAAATCAATCGGTATGCTTTACCTCGAGTCCAGGACAATAAGTGTCGCATTCTCTCACTTTAGTTGATCCGCTGGAACTGGAATTGCCTGCTTTTAGTTGTGGCCTTCTCCTGTGAGCAAACATGACCTGACTAGCTCTTGCCTCTTCTTGGTGTAGGCGTCATACTTCTGCGCTTGTTTGCAAGTATACCCTCTGGGCGTGACTCTGCAGTGAGACGTCAACAGCAGCACTGACCTGAAATGAAATACATGTGTATCGTGTTATTCGGCAGCATGGCAATTTCACTTCTGATCTTATTTCAGGGTGGGTCGGTTCCAAACTCCACAAACAGGGACTTTGTTATAGCATTATAAACAATTCGGGGCCGGTGGGGGGAGTCCCCCCCCCCACCCACCCACCCAATTCATCCCTACATTTAGTTTACACATTACTACCTTCAAACTAATGTGAAATAAACTGTGAACTCCACAAACAAGAATGGTGAAGCCTGGATCGCTCGTGTGCATTTAAAACTGATCATTTTCTTAATCTGAACTGTGTGACCTTTCCAAAAGGTGACTGAAATTTAAGTGCCATGAGGCTAAGCATATGTAAAGGGCTGGCTTATGTACAGTTGTGAATAGTATTGGAGAAAAAATATCTTTTGTCAAAATATGGCTATTTTTTTAACCTATTTCTTGATTTCTCATGACCCTTGGCCTGAACTCAAACTGGTAGGCTAAGAGTAAGAAAGGTCTTGCCACAAAGTATCCTTCGGCTACGTTTGAAGACTGTGGATTGAATAGTCTCCGAGAAAATGCCAACATTAAAGTTTACCATGGACGACCAATGGCCCAGAACATAGCCTTACACTTGCTTCGCACATGAGCCAATGAAAGAAGGCATTACAGTATGATGTGTTCATTCACACCATAGTTGTGTTGTGTTCTGCACCTGATTCTCATCACAGATCTACTGGTATGATTTACCTTGAGTCCAGGAGAATAAGTGTCACATTCCCTCACTTCACTTGAGCTGTGAGTGTGACCTTGGTCAGTTGGTGTAGACGTCATACTTCTGCGCTTGTTTGCAAGTATGTACTCTGGGTGAAAGTACTGAGACTCCACAGCGAGAGGTCAACAGCAGTATTAGCCTGAAATGAAATACATGATTATTACTGTGTTGTTCGGCAGCATGACAATTTCACTTTGCGTGAACTAAATTGTAACGCACGCAGACTTGCCCACAGTCGTACGCACAGACTCTCACGCAACAGACGCATACACCGCCACTGACTCAGACGGGCGCATTCATGCGGTAAAACACAACACACGGGCTCCCTTTCTAAAGTAACCTTTATACACTATAAATGGAAAAAAGAATAACTTAAATGACTATCACTATATACAATGTTCTACTATCACACCACACGTAACACAGTATCTTTGCCAGGCTAGGTCTTAGTCTCACATTGCCTCCAACCTGTTTGATGTTGCCTGGTTACGTTGGTCCTTCTCACGTCTAGGCGTGAAAGTCCTTCCTCGTACGCATATTGCCGTCCTGTCTCTTTGGGCACGGACGTCCTCGTTCTCGTACGGTATCACTCAGTTCTCGCTTGGACTTGGGTATCTTGGTTCCCAGTCAGACTCACTCTCAGAAGAGCTGGAGGGATGACCTCACGTAGGTCCCACCTGCGACTCGACGTCTCGGCGTCTGTCTTCCACTCTCTTACAAGAACTCTGAACAAACAATAAAAGTCCCAATGTAACACTTGCTAAACACACAACCTATTGGATCAATGAGAAACGTCACGTAACCTGGCTGATACAAATAACTCACACGTTCATTCACACACACACACGTGCTTCATAAACTATTTTCGTATCACCCCCATCTCTGTCACTATCTTGAAACAGACTATAGCCTAACTGACACTCTTGCTATACATTACTCTATACCCTGGAAAAGACTATGCTTAACCAACCACGTACTATCTTCATAGCGGTTTAGACATACACACTTCATATTCCTTTAGTCATCTATCTCGGTAAACAACTGTATACAAAACACCGGTTACTTCACCGAATTCTAAACATACATAACTAAACCAAACCGGAACACCGCTATACAACCACATTAATCTTACCACGCATACTGTCTTTAACTAAACAACTATCAATACTACATTTATAGAAACATACCTGAAATCTAGGCTTCAGAGTCTTGGACTGCGGGCTAACTCGAACCAACCGTTCCATACAACAAAACAGCCCGCACTAACGATTCAGACCTCTGACAGTCACAGCTTCCGCCTAAAACTCACTAAACATTACTCACTACAAAGACCCGTGCTAACCATGTCTTACAGATTCCCACGTGCGTCTAACACCGCACGGACTTTCGGCAACAAACCGCTAACAAAAACCGTACCGTACTAATCCTACTCGTTAGCAAAAACCGTACCGTACTAATCCTACTGTGTGAGCACTATGCCCAAGCATAGAGCTTCATCACATAAATGCAGGGGCAGATTATTACTTTCAAAATAAATGCGACAAAAACTGTGTAAACCACAAAGAACAAACAACAATGGCAAAGTCACGTCTGTACGCCTCATGCGCATAACTGATTCACAACCTGTGTGACCTTTCCAAACGGTAGCTGAAATAAGTGTCACGAGTCTCAACATAAAGGCTTGCTTTTGTACTAGTCAAATTTGTATTTTTCACACATTCTACGGTCATCCAAAATGGTAGTCAACAAATATTAGGGTTTCAGTCAAAGTAGCGTTTTACTAGGTAACCCTTTTAATCCTGATACACCCACTGCTTGAAATAAATGTGACTATGATAGTTCAAGGGTGGTGCCAGAATCGATTGGCGTCTCATCCGCCAAGCTATTCTGGCACCATCCTTGAACTAAAAAAATGCTGGACCTATCTCCTAATCTGTAATATAGCCTTCATAAGACAGAGAATGGATGAGAAAACTAAGTTACTAAGTACTGAAAGCAGTTACTGAGTTAGTAATGCAAAATTCTCCCTTTGCAGGACTTTATACTACACACAGTACGTTTTCCTAAATAATAAGCACTGGCACTGGTTTAATATCACTACAATGTGGACTACATTCCTTCCACCGTATTAGTAAAGGCT
Source organism: Semisulcospira habei (assembly GCA_036245525.1). Lineage (NCBI taxonomy): Eukaryota > Metazoa > Mollusca > Gastropoda > Semisulcospiridae > Semisulcospira > Semisulcospira habei. Next base: position 107,795,525 of record BTPG01000004.1, read on the forward strand.
CTCTGAGAATGTATGGAAATGTTCTACTTCTAGGTGGTGACTGACATACATGGAATGCATGCCCCTGTCAACCCACAATAAAATGTAGTCTTCTTCATTGCAGGTAGGCTGTAAATTTCCATGCATAAAAGGACAGTTAGCTATTGGGGTTTTACGCCGTGCAGGTGACATCTCACGGCGGTGCATAAAACTTTTCTTTTTTTTTAAGAGTTGGAAAACCAGTCAGATATGCCACTTACGTACGACATTTTTCTTTTACTACTAGTAACTCGTGTTCTAGTCACTTAGCAAACACCACCAACCTCTTTTTCTACTTTAGTTTACCTTTTCCTTGCTGATGTTTAAAGAGATTTTGTTGTTTTCCTGGCTCCCGTTCGGTTGGCCCGTTCATTTTTTTTTCTTCTTCTGAGAAATGGTTATGCGTTACTACTGACGCTCGATGACTTGTCGCAACTTATGCAAAAGTATCTTATTTCTGAGGAAACACAACATTTTATGCATAGAAACAGTCAGCTTACACACCTATTTCAGAGAGTATATATCTTTTGTCAAGTATCGATAAATTGAGCTCGTTTGCAATACGACTTGCCATACGGCGGTTTTTTTCGGTGACCTCTAGTCTCAGGTCACGGCAGACGCAAGATAGCGGTATCTAAATGCGCAGAAAAGATGCGCGAAAGAGGTGTGTCCTACAACCTTTAAACCCTGTGGACAGTCAAACTGAACAGTCCGACGAAAGGTGCGCAGTGTGATCTGTCAAGGGTGCATGCCTAGAGTATAGAGGCTTTCACGAACTATTAGTATACAGGGGTGCATGCACTCATTTTGATCACGCACGGAGTGTGCATGAGCTTTGGTGAATATATCTCAGTGGGGCACAAAAATAAAAAAATTATTGGGATGTAAAGGCAGTAATTAAAAATTTCATGAATAACTGAATTCCGAACCGGTGTACGGTACAACAAAAATTGTAACATTGTTCAAGTTTCAGTCTCGAAAGTAAATCGTATTAGGTCAACAGGCCTGCTTGATGATAGTGATTTTGTTTTCAGATTGGTATAAAAGCGGTTATTACTGAGTTGCGAACTGAAGATATTTACTAAAAACGTGCGCTCCGCCCGCCGATGTCAACTTGAAACGACCTATACAGTTTTACCTGAACATTTTCTCGGCTCAGTGTAACTGATTGTCAAACGTACTGGCACAACATGCACGTCAAGTTGTTTGAATTGCCCGTTACATGGGTGCTTATGTTAACCGGCTTTTCAAAAACCTGAAAGGGAGGTGCATGTAATTTCGTATGCCGCCATGTCAGTAAGGTTTTCCGGCACTGGAAAACCGGAATTCCCGGCACATAACCACACGGCTATGCCGTTATCTACGAAACTTAGTCGTTGTCGTATTTGTTGGGAATTGTACTTTTGCATGTTTATGTGCCCGACCTCACCTTTCTCGAGTTCGATTTGTACTTTGTTTAGTCTGTCGCCATTTTCATCCACATCTATGACACGTGTGCTGCTTAGATCTGTTTTTGTCACGGTGTTTCACACTACATATTGCCGGATGTAGCAGAAAAATGGCAGTGTAGCTTTTGCAACCAGTGGTTTGTTGTTTTTTTTTTTACATCTGGTCGGAAAGAGCATTCCAGATATGTGTCCCTCAGAAGGATATGATGGTTTTATATAGATCGATCCTTGGTTTTGGGACTATTTAAAGCTTTCTGATGTTTCCAAGTTTGGACTCAGAATCGCGGAACAAAGTGGAGATGTACTTAGGTGTTTTGCGCTTCAACACTTTGAACATACATTTTGCTTTGTTATATTTGAAATGATCTTGAAGAGGCTTTGCTTTTGTGAGCTTTTCTTCTGTGGTTAGGTGTTGATCACGGCAGATTATTTTGGCCGCCCGTCTGTGTAGGGAATTGAGTCTCTTTAAATGTACCTCACTACATGAGAGACTGGGAGACTATAGATGATGATGATGATTAAACGTTTTTAATCAGGATAAAAAGTTTTAGGCATAGCAATGCCTATCTTGCAAACCGTCCCGCTACTCTACACATATAAAAATACATCAGTCGACATGATACAGCAAAGCCTGATCAAACACTGATGTAAAAAGACCCATCCCCCCCCCCCCCCCCCGCAGAGAAAAATTAAATATATGAATAATAATTTTTAATATATATATATATATATATATATATATATATATATATATATATATATATATATATATATATATATATATATATATATATATAGGTATGAACCTGACATGTTAATGCAGTCAAACTATTACATAATCTGCAGCAACAGTAGAAGAGTATTAGGTAATAGAAAACTTGTCACTAACTATACGAATAGTAGCATAAGGGAGCCGAACATACTATTAGTTCTGAAGTAAATATTTATGGAGGCGATCTTTGAAGACGCTAATCTTACAAATTTATTACTCAGGTGGGGAGGTAAAATATTGCACGCTTTAGCGCCTGAAAAAGATAGGCTGGTTTTACAATCGTCTAATCTAATTTTTGGAAGGTGGGTCGAGCTATTTCTTGTGTTTTTCCTCTTATTGTCAGAAAATAGAGTTTTTAGATAGGGTGGAGCTTTTCCGTGCATCATCTTGTGCAGTAGAACGCAGCGATCCAATTCAAACTGTTTTTTCAATGTTAGGAACTTGATAGAATTTTTTTTTCATCAAAGTAGGACCGGGAAGTATTAATTTAATGCCCCGACGATACAAGGAATTAACGTTTTTCATATGAACTTCGCTGCATCCATCCCAGACGGTAGAACTGTAATCTCAATGCGTTTTGATATGCGCATGGAAAAAGAGTTTATGTATATGGCGTAGTTTTGATAACAGGAAGAGATTTTTGGAGATTGTTTTGTATATAGAGTCAGTATGCGGCTCCCAGCTTAATTGATTGTCCACTATAACGCCTAATAAGCGACGCCTAGTTACTTGTTCTACAGGCTAGCTATCTAAGGAGAGTGTTAAAGGTGGTAGGCCATGCTGGCGTTTCTGACGTGTAGCAACTAACATGCTCTTTGTCTTTGGAATACTAATAATCATGTGATTATCACTGCACCAGCCTACTACTTCATGAAGACTTTGGAGTACCTTATTAATGGTTGCAATATCTTCATTAGACGTGTGTATCGGGGCGGTCCGTGGTGCAGTGGTTAAGGCGCCTGCCACCAATGCTAAAGGTGCGAGGTTCGAAAACGGGTTCCGGCATCGGACTTTTCTTCTCTGGTGTGACCGTTAATTGACGTGTAGCCCGCTCAGAGATAACTCCGCCCACTGACCCAGAGTTCGACTTTGACCCGCTGGTCCGACAAACAACGTGCCACAGCGGAAAGCGATTATGGCTGCATCCATGTGTGTAAGTGCGCGCTTGTCAGACATTCCCGACGATATTTCGGAGCAATACTTGCCATACCCTATCACCCTTAGGCAGAGACAACGTGCAGATTTGTTTAGCTGTGAGCAGTACATTCAAAGCGTCCGAATTTTGTGTGCTTCATCTGGCTTTGACGTGCACGGAACAATTTTTTGCAGTCAACTGAGCGGCCAAGTGACGGAAAGCCACACTCTGTGCACCTGTCCATTGACCCAACGAAGAAGATGATTACGGATGCTTTCTGCACATGCAACGCAGGGTATGTGATGCTTTCTGCACATGCAACGCAGGGTATGTATCAATTCTACATTATGCATTAAAAGTATAGACTGTGCTTGTCATAGTCGGTTTTAGCCGTTGACAGTTTGTTGTACTGTGAGATGCCGTGTGTTCCATTGACGAAGGAGAGTTTGTGTTATCGTTTGTGCAAGAATTTTGATAAAGCCTGCGAATGTACTAAAACTGAGCACAATGCTGCATATGGCATGGTTTGCTTACAAACTTCCTAAGCTTGTGTGTTGCCGTGCTTTAAGTTTTAGCTGTGGTTTTTTTTCAGACTCGCTCATGTGCTTGCCATCCGACAGCAATGGGACACACCCCATGAAAAAAATCCACTCCTGAGCCAGTTTCCATCATGATTCAGATTATTTCACGGAAACGTCAACAAGAAAAGGAAGCCCATCATTGCAATCTTTGGTGACAACAGGTAAGTTTTACTTCAGTGTGCATATTCTGGTTGAAACTGTGTAATTTGAAGATACTGTTATTAGAATTGTATGTTCACACAATTGTGTATGTAAGCAATATACCTGTATGCATACTTGTGTACAGTTCGTGTGTGTGTATGTGTGTGTGTTGTCCCTGTGCATTAGCACGGTGAACAGTGAGTGTGGAAAGTAAATCTGTATGCACATAATTAATTTACACACACACTCTTTCTCTCTCTCTGTCTGCATGTGCAAAAATGACTGCTGATGACATGTAGAAGCTTTATTTATAACAGCACATTTAAAAGTATGGAAAACATGTCATCCTAGAACTGTCCCAAAAGAGCACATTATGTGAGTCCTTGCAGTTGTAGGAGCTCATGAGTCATTCTTCAGCATGGATGATAAGTTAACTAAGGAGGCAGTACTCTATTCTTAATATTTAAATGAATAAGAACTAATGGTTTCAAACACCCCACAGGTTAATTTTACCATCAAAACCGATTATGTCGTCATTGTACATGACTTCTATTTGTGGGTGCGGGTGTGGCTGGCCAAGCCAATCCTGGAGCCACACCTGCGAGGGGCAATGGGGGCACTGGAATTAAACTATGACATAAATATAACTAAATGTGGATATGCAGTTGTCAGAGCAGTTATTGAGATAAATGCTCAGACAACTGCATATCCACATTTAAATATATTTATGTCTCATAGTTTAATGCTATGTAAACATGAGCCAAAGGGGGTGTGAGAGGCCAGAGGTCAGTGGGTTAAAATGATTATCTAAATTCTGCTCAAAATCCTGCAGGCATATATGGCTTGGCTGGCACACAGCTGTTCAAGTTTCTGCACATGAGCGCGAGTTGCCTCAAGCTGCACCCTGAGATGCTTCTTCTCCGCAAAGGATCAAATCTGAAACAAATGAAATCAGTACGGCAGTGTAATGACACAGTTAGAAAGCAGTCGTCAACTGTGATATAAATACAGAATGTTCGATTTTATTTATTCTATGTTACAGGTACCACTTATGGAACAGGAGCTGTTGCCTTTGACTACATCACTTGATTGTGGAGATGTCATATTAAATCAGATTGAGCAGACCAGGTTATCTTGTGGTGCTGAGGAACTTTAAATGTCTTCACTGCTTTTCTGTGTGCTAGTTAGAGACTCTGCATCTGTAGCTGCACTTGTACTGTTGACAACAACAGCAAAACCTTTGTTACAAACAGTGCCTGAATTGAACAGCATTTAAAACGAGAAAGGCAAAGCTAAAAGGGGGAGGACAAACTTGTTGCACAGACATGAATGACACTGTATTCTTCCTGGTCACACTTGGCATCTGTAGCTGCACTTGTACAGTGATAATATTATTAAAAATGTATTAGTTAAATGGATAATTTTCATATTGTATGTACACCCTTTGTCAAAGTTTACATCAACAAACATGAAGTTAATTATGATATGTAGTAAATCACATTGTGTTTGTTGCTGTAAACTCAAAGGGTGTTGCCACCATAGGAGCTTGTTTCGTGGCATCTTACATACTTGTGTGCAGCCACGTCTTTTGCCTAAAATAAAGAGATTGTTTGCATCCTAGAAACTGCTGTTTGTGTTCCTGTAGTGTGTGCATGTGTAAAATGTATATTTTTGTGTACGAGAGAGTGTGCTAGTGTGTATGAAAGAGTGTGTGAAGGAACCGTGAGTAAGCTTAGACATAAAGAGATTGTAAAATGCAAATCGGTGCATACCTTGGAGCAACCAGTGTTTTGCGTGAACGTTTTTGATGCAGCTCTGTCGACGGTCGCTTTTTGGGAGGTGGTCGCTGGTGTGTGTGACTTGTCCCACTCAGTGCTGGGCAAAGCAGGGCATGCTGGCAGCGGGTCTGGAAACGCTTCTGACGGTTCGCCATTGACAAAATGCTGTAAATAAAATTAATCCATATCATACCGAGGCTAAAAGCTTCAAATTTGTACACTGCCATATGCAAGCTACATTGACTGAGTACTTACAGATAAACATGACTAGGGTGGTGCCAGAATAGCTTGGCGCCTAGAGGCGCCAAGCTATTCTGGCACTACCCTTGCACTATATTAGACTTATTTCACACACTGGTTGTATTCCAAATGATGAGGGTTAAGAAACATTCAACAGAGCTATCTCTCACACTCGTACACTGTGCTTTCACCATAGTAGCTACTGAGAAACGCCGGACTTGCTGTATGAGTGATCTTACCACCTTTGGCCTTCACAACAGATATTTACATGGGCAAACTGACATTACCCGTTTCATTTTTATAATGAACAAATTCAGGAGAAATGAATATGAACTGACCTTTGTGCAAACGAAGAGATGTCAGTTTCCATCCCGGTACTTGACGTTCACTGACTGTGCAGGCTGCTCGACTCGTCAGCGGCGGTCTACAGACTACACAATTTGATACATCGCATGCAATTGCATGGCTACAACGGAGTTTTGGGAATGGTATGAACCTTACACCACATTCTAGACGCTCAGGATATATGAAATCGCTGTTGCAAAGACCCCCACGCACACGTTTTCGCCATTTCTTTTCTCTCTCCGTTAACTTCCTCACCAGCCTCAATGTCGGACCAACATAGCCGATTTCTCGCATCACGCGGGTGTGTACCGTTCGCGCATTTTGATTGGTTAGTCAGTAACCGGCTACACGTCAATTCGGGCGGACCGTCGGGGGTTCTTTCTCCGGTTCTTCAACTCCTCCCACCCCCCTAACCCCCACACTTTGTTACCGATTTCAGGCCACTTTACAAATTTCAACTACAAGCGATCAAACATCTCTGTAACTCAAGTAGCTGAACTGGCCCTTCGTCTGTCTTGTACTGTGTTCGTCTTCGGTGTAAATCCGTGTCTGTCACATGAGTGTGCGTGTTGAGTTTCAGTTCGCGGCGCTTTGAGTCGATTCACTTAAGAATTGAGAAAAAGCGCCTATATAATAACAGTATTATTATTATTATGTATGGTCGTGCCATCTGCAAACAGATCGCGAGAGGGAGAGAGAGAGAGTACATGTATACAAGCATACTAACAGCAAAGCAACTCCATTTTGTTCTACATTTTATTTGACATCTAGCTAGCAACTGAGACAGCCTGTATGATACAGTATTAAAAGACAGCAAAATGCATGAACACTTCCGAATAGACTAAACATAAACAGATAACTACAGTACAACTTTCTTGGCACACACATCAAATAACAAAAATGTTAGGCAAAAAATGCAGATTAAAATGACTAGAGAGCTACCATTTTCTTGGCACCAAAAACACAACAAGAACGGAAAACCGTTATTGCTCACGAGTATGATCTCTTGTGATCTTTGACCTGAAGGGTCATCCATAATAGTATACACAGCCAAATGCATGAACACTTCCAACGGACTACACTAAACATGAACAGACAACAACTTTCTTGGCACACATCAAATTACCAAAAATTGTAAGGCAAAAAAATGCAGATTAAAAAATGACTAGAGAGCTACCACTTTCTTGGCACAAAAAACAAAACGAGAATAGAAAAGCTGTAACTGTACGGGCCTGTGGAGGCGCTACAGAAGACCACAGATTTCATTTTGAGAGCCAAACTCCAAGTGTGACGGCGTTCGAGAAGAAGAAGAAGAAGAAGAAAAGCTGTTATGGCTTATGAGTATGATCTCTTTTGATCTTTGACCTGAGGGGTCATCCATAATATTATACACCCAAAAATTCATTTTTCTCTAAAAGGTATTTTTTCGAAAAATACTTACTGATGACATGACTACATGGGGAATATCTACTTCTAGGCTCAATTTTAGCCTACTTGCTCGTGTGCCCACACAACCCGAGAGGCACTCGGGGAACCCCCCAGAGGGGCCGAGAGTTATCTCCCCATACCTGCCTTACCAGATCCGGTCACGAGACCATTCAGTCTGATATTTCGCTCGAAAGCGGCAAGCGGGGCAGGAGGGAGGGTCCTCCGAGTCATGTCATCGGTAAGTATTTTTCGAAAAAATACCTTTTAGAGAAAAATGAATTTATTTCCTCAAAAACATTACCGATGACATGACTACATGGGAGAATTGCGATGAGGAGGCGGGTGCCGCCCAAAACTCCCCCAACAAAACAGCGCCGTTCTCCCCGTCGCACACTCCCGACAATTTTAGCGAAGTGCACACCTACGGTGCCGGTGGCACCGGGAGGGAGTGTTGCGCCGCGGCGATGTCCCCCACCAGAGCGAGATTCTCTCGCTGGCTAGCCAGGTCCCGGAGGTAGAAACGGGCAAAGACCGACTCGGTTTTCCAGCCCACGGCTGCCACGATGTCCTTGACAGCGCAGTTTCGATCCAACGCGACGCTCGTGGCCATAGCTCGTACCTCGTGTGCGTGAATGTGCAGCCTCTTCGCTCGCTCAGGGGAGATCTCCTGATAAGCGGAGCGTATGACCCAGCGGAGCCAGGAAGAGATCGTCTGGGCTGTAATGTCACGCCGGTTGGGTCTCAGAGGTAGGAAGAGGCGCGACCGTCCCCTGCGGACGGGCTTAGATCGCCGCAGATAGGTTTTAAGGGCGCGCACGGGATCCTGTAGCCTGGTCTCCTGGGACCGGGGTCGGTCTCTCAGCGGCCTAATGGTGATCACCTGAGGCGGAGTTAAGGAGACCTGTTTTTCGCCAGAAAGGCCGGGTCCGTGAGCAGCTGGACGGAGCCGTCTGTTTGGAACTGCAGACAGGCAGGGCGTGCCGAAAGCGCATGTAGCTCGCTCCCACGCGAAGCGGTAGCAAGTGCCCGCAGGAGACAAGTCTTGCGTGCCAAGTCCACGAACTGGCCAAAGGTAATGGTTCGAAGCGGGCGGAGTTCGACCACGTGAGCACCCAGGGTAGGTCCCAGCGAGGAATGAGCGAGCGGCGGGTCGGGCGCTGGATGCCGAAGTGTCCCATAAGGTCGGCTAGGTCCTTGCAGGCGCCCGGATCGGGTCGTTCCAGGTGACGATAGGTGTCCGCAATCATGGACAGGTAACCGCGTACCGTGATGGGGGCTAGGCCTTGGTCTCGGAAGAGCCAGAGAAAGAAGTCCGCCAGCTGAGGATGAGTCAGATCCGTGGGCGTAAGGCCATGATCGGTGCACCAGGAGCAGAGGACTCGCGACTTCCCTCGTAGACTCGAAGGGTCGACAGTCTACGGGCCGCAGCGATCGCCCCCATTGCTGCACCCGAGTAGCCTGTAGCTCCGAGGGCTTGCCGCACAACCGCCAGGCGTGAAGGAGGAGACGCTCCGGGCAGGGGTGGAACAGCGGCTGGCGCGGTCGCTTGAGCATGGTCCGCGGGGTGGGGAGCAGCCGCGGCGGGTCCGTGGCAAGGCTGAGCGGGTTGGTGGTCCAGGAGCGGTTCCAGGCGAACGGCGCGACCAACAGGAGGATCGCCGAACAGCCCCGCAGTTTGAGGAGGACTTTGGGAACGAGGACGGTAGGGGGGTAGGCATAGGCCACAAGTCCGTCCCAGGGAATGGAGAGCGCATCGACAGCCCAGGCAAGGGGGTCGGGAATCGGGGAGACGAAGAGGGGAAGCTGGTGGTTCCACCTCGTGGCGAGCAAGTCGACCTGGGGAGTGTCCCAGCGGGCGCAGATCATCCGAAAGATGTCCTGTCGCAGGGTCCAATCCGTGTGTAGGAGCTGGCCGCGGCGAGACCGAGAGTCGGCGAAAACATTCGGGCGTCCGGGAACGTGCCGGGCTCGAAGGATAATGCTCTGGTCCTCGCATCAACGCATCTTCCCGTAGAGGAAGGGGAGAGGCTAGGGGAACTCCCGACGCTAGCCACGTAGGGTCGGTCCACCGACGAAGGTGCGGACGGAGCATCTGGGACACTGGGACCGCGGTCGTCAAGTCTCCGGAAGACGGGCGCCAATGGAGAAGAAGATGCAGTTGAATTGGCCGGAGTAGAGACGCCCTAGTGGGATAAGATCCGCTGCAGCGTTCATCAAAGCCAGCAACTGAAGCCAGACTCTGGCGGGGGCTGCATCCTCCCGAGCTAACTGGTCGGCTAGATCCGCAATCTTCTTGATCCGGGGCGCCGGAAGGCGTACCGTGTTGAGGTTGGTAGCGAATTCCAAACCCAGATGCACAAACCGGCGGGAGGGGGAGAGATCCGACTTGCCGTCGTTTACTAGGAAGCCCAGGTGTGGCAGGAGGTGCAGGAGAGCATCTCTGTCCGTGGCTAGCGCGGTCTCCGAGTGGTTGCGCAACAGGAGGTCGTCCAGGTAGTTCGACGTCGGACTGGAGGAGGACTGTCGGGCTAAGGCGACTACGGTGTCCATCAGCCGAGTGAAGACCCAGGGGCTGAGGTTGAGTCCGAACGGCAATCCTACCGAAGGCGCTCGAGCGGTGCGCACTAGTGTCCTGAACTGAAAGTGGAACGGCAGGAGTCGGGGGCGCGACCGTGTCGCGCAAGCTAGGGGTGACGTCTCTCCTGGCCAGACTCGGTGAATAGGGCGCTACGCCGGCGTACAGATCCTCCGGAAGGATCAGCAGGCTTAACGGAGAGAGATGGGAGAGGAAGGCCAGTCACGTGGGACGGCACATGGCGGACTGCTGCAGGCCGGGCTCAGTGAGGCGGGCGCTTTGCCGGCAAACAGACCCTCCGGAAGGGTCAGCGGGCGTGGCAGCAGTGGCAGTCCTCTGATCAGCCAGCAAGTGAACTGAAAGTGGAACGGTGGGAGTCGGGGCGCGACTGTGTCGCGCAAGCTAAAGCTGACGCCTCTCTAGGCCAGACTCCGAGAGCAGGGCGCTATGCCGGCGTTCAGATCCTCCGGAAGGATCAGCGGGCTGTGGTGAGAGACGGGTGAGGAAGGCCAGTCACGTGGGACGGCACATGGCGGACTGCTGCAGGCTGGGCTCAGTGAGGCGGGCGCTTTGCCGGCAAACAGACCCTCCGGAAGGGTCAGCGGGCGTGGCAGCAGGGGCAGTCCTCTGATCAGCCAGCAAGTGAACTGAAAGTGGAACGGTGGGAGTCGGGGCGCGACCGTGTCGCGCAAGCTAAAGCTGACGCCTCTCTAGGCCAGACTCCGAGAGCAGGGCGCTATGCCGGCGTTCAGATCCTCCGGAAGGATCAGCGGGCTGTGGTGAGAGATGGGTGAGGAAGGCCAGTCAACGTGGGACGGCTCAGGGCCGACTGCTGCAGGCCGGGCTCATTGAGGCGGGCGCTCTGCCGGCAAAACAGACCCTCCGGAAGGGTCAGCGGGCGTGGCAGCAGTGGCGGTCCTCTGGTCAGCCAGCAATACCGAGTCCCAACGGGAATCCTTTCCGTGAGGCCAGGGCGGGAAAGGGCGGTCCGCACCGTAAGGGCTGCAGAAGAATCAACCGGAGCCGGAAGTGAGGAAGCAGGCAGGGGCCGCTCTCGTCGGTACAGGCGCCCGAGGTCCGACCAAACATCTCCGGTCAGGTCGCACCGACATCACAAAAAACGATCCGCAGACCCGTAGAGACGGTGTCGCAAATCCAGGGGTCGTCGCCAAAGAACGTGAGCCCATTTCCGCGGAAATCGGCTAACCGCCCGCCGACCGGCGACCCCGAGGGGTCGGGGGGGGGGGGGGGGGGGGGGCAAGGGCGGCAGGGAATCACGTGGGCCGCCCGCGACCCTGTCCCCTGCCGGGACGGGTCCACGCGGGGGGACGGCGTCTGGAGGGACTGGACCGGCCAAAGGTGGGAGCCTGCACGGGCGCCGAGGCGGGGGCCGAGGGGGCAGCGGGTCTAGCAGACCGCAAGGCGCAACCCCTAGCCTGGCGGGCGGGGCGAAAGCGGCGTGGAGGAGGGGCACTGCTGGGCCAGCGGCCGGGGTTGGAATCTCTCACAACGGACCAGGTGTCGCCGAACAGCAAGGGCCCACCCAAGGGGGCACGGCGAAGTTGCGCTCGCAGGTCCGGCGGCAACGTACTGCAGGCGCGGAGCAGGGCATCCCGACGCATGAGGTCGCATTGGCCGAAGCAGCCATCGCGTTGACCGACGAGTGGTAGGCGGCGCGGTTGGCGGTCTCCGCGAGGACCAGCAGGTCTCCTAGGAGGGGAGAGATGGAAGGATGCCAGGATTCCTCCACCCGACGGACAAAGGCTTGAGTGAGGAGCTCCATAACACCCGAGCAGGCTAAGGTGTTCCGGACCAAGGTCGCTGTCTTGTCCAGGCCCCGCGGCAGAGACCGCCGCAGCAGTCAGACCGCCGGCTAGCGACACTGCCGAAGGGTCCAGCGTAGGCAGAGGGATGGAGAAGGCCTGGGAGTGTCCAGCATACCAGTCCCGCCGAAACGAGATGTCTAAATCCGCGGGCCAGCGACGGTCGGAGAAGAAGACCGGCTCCTGGGACGTGGCCAGCTGCAGGTGCGACGAAAAGACGTCTCGAAGATCCTTAAAGCCGGGCGGTTGGGGAAGCGACTTAAACTTCTTGACCTGCCTCTCCGCGTCAACGAAGGCGGCGACCTTCCTCTTCAGCGGCGGGGAAGCTGGGCAGGCGTCCGCCGGCAGCGTCGCGGCCACGATCCTAGCGGCTTCATCCAGAGCTAGAAGCGTCTCTGACTGGGAAGAAGACGGGAGCACCGAGGGGGAAGCATCCTCTAGGGCCGCGTGCGAGGTTGAGCGACCCTCCTCGTCCAACAAAGCCGAGACGGAGTCTTCGGGTAGCAGGCTGAGCGCATCGTCCTGTAGGGGGCGTCGAGAATCCCGCTGACGGCGCTCGCGGGGCGAGCGAGAGCGCAGGTGTCTGGAGGAGGAACGGTGAGGATCAGGGTCGCGGCTGCGTCGCGAAGGACGGTGCTGACGTCTCTCCGGGCCATACTCCGGAAGTAGGCCACTATGCCGGCAAGGCGATCCTCCGGAAGGATCAGCGGGCTTGGTGCGGGGAGAGTGGTGAGGACGGCTCGTCAACGACGGACGGCTCAAGGCCGACTGCTGCTGGCCACTCTCAGTGAGACGTGCGCTAAGCCGGCAAACAGACCCTCCGGAAGGGTCAGCGAGCGTGGCAGCAGTGGCGGTCCTGTGGTCAGACAAAAAACGCGAACCCCGACGAGAGGACCGTTCCGTGCGAAAGTGGTCAAAGGAAACAGCCAGGGCGGCCAACGTGTCAACGGGCGCCGGACGCGCGTTAGCCGGGCGGGAACGCTCTCGGCGGTAAAAGGACCAAAGGTCTGCCCACAGAACCTCAGGCCAGGCCGCACACAGCTTACACCTGCGGTCCGAGGAACAACCCGAACACGGTAGGCAGACCGAGTGAGTGTCCATCGGCCACCTAAAGTCACCGCACCGGGAGCACAACCACATTATCTAAGCGTAGGCGGGCTCCCGGCGAAAGCGTAACGGGGCACTCTCGGAGGGCTAACGGGCTAACACACACGAAGCCCAAGGCCCACGTGCAAAACGGGCGCGACACGGTAAAAGCCGACCGTGAGCTAATCAGGCACTACGCACTGAAACGAAACCACAAAGCAAAAAAGCAGGGAAGCACCCACAGGCAGCCGGCTCTCAGCCCGAGGGACGGCCGAGGGAACTACCGCTACCTTACCTCTGCAACGAAGGGAAGGGGGGAAAGGGCAGTCAAACCGCCGTCCACCGAAGCAGAAGAATCCCCGCAAGCAGCCCAACGAAGCAGGAAGAGAAGGCCAGGTAGAAGGCAGGGTAGAAGTGGGCGCAGAGCACACGAAGTCGGCAACAAGCGTCGGTAGGCAGAAGACCGGTCGAGGCAGCGAGAGCGCGGGCCAGACACGTCTTCTCTCCACGAGCGAAGTAGAAAGACTGGATGGTCTCGTGACCGGATCTGGTAAGGCAGGTATGGGGAGATAACTCTCGGCCCCTCTGGGGGGTTCCCCGAGTGCCTCTCGGGTTGTGTGGGCACACAACGAGCAAGTAGGCTAAAATTGAGCCTAGAAGTAGATATTCCCCATGTAGTCATGTCATCGGTAATGCTTTTGAGGAAATAATGCATGAACACTTCCAACAGACTAGACTAAACATGTACAGACAACTACAACTTTCTTGGCACACACATCAAATTACAAAAAAATATGTAAGGCAAAAAATGCAGATTAAAAAAATGACTAGAGTAGAGAGCTACCACTTTCTTGGCACCAAAAAACAAAACGAAAATTCATTTTTCTCTAAAAGGTATTTTTTCGAAAAATACTTACCGATGACATGACTACATGGGAATATCTACTTCTAGGCTCAATTTTAGCCTACTTGCCCGTTGTGTGCCCACACAACCCGAGAGGCACTCGGGGAACCCCCCAGAGGGGCCGAGAGTTATCTCCCCATACCTGCCTTACCAGATCCGGTCACGAGACCATTCAGTCTGATACTTCGCTCGAAAGCGGCAAGCGGGGCAGGAGGGAGGGACATCCGAGTCATGTCATCGGTAAGTATTTTTCGAAAAAATACCTTTTAGAGAAAAATGAATTTATTTCCTCAAAAACATTACCGATGACATGACTACATGGGAGAATTGCGATGAGGAGGCGGGTGCCGCCCAAAACTCCCCCAGCAGAACAGCGCCGTTCTCCCTGTCGCACACTCCCGACAATTTTAGCGAAGTGCATCTACGGTGCCAGTGGCACCGGGAGGGAGTGTTGCGCGGCGGCGATGTCCCCCCACCAGTGCGAGATTCTCTCGCTGGCTAGCCAGGTCCCGGAGGTAGAAAGGGGCAAAGACCAATTCGGTTTCTAGCCCACGGCTGCCACGATGTCCTTGACAGCGCGGTTTCGATCAAACGCGACGTTCGTGGCCATAGCTCGTACCTCGTGTGCGTGAATGTGCAGCCTCTTCGCTCCCTCAGGGGAGATCTCCTGATAAGCGGAGCGTATGACCCAGCGGAGCCAGGAAGAGATCGTCTGGGCTATAATGTCCCGCCGGTTGGGTCTTAGGGGTAGGAAGAGGCGCGACCGTCCCCTGCGGACGGGCTTAGATCGCCGCAGATAGATTTTTAAGGGCGCGCACGGGATCCTGTAGCCTGGTCTCCTGGGACCGGGGTCGGTCTCTCAGCGGCCTAATGGTGATCACCTAAGGCGGAGTTAAAGGAGACCTGTTCTTCGCCAGAAAGGCCGGGTCCGTGCGCAGCTGGACGGAGCCATCTGTTCAGAATTGCAGACCGGCAGGGCGAGCCGAAAGCGCATGTAGCTCGCTCACAGGCGAAGCGGTAGGAAGTGCCAGCAGGAACAAGTCTTGCGTGCCCAGTCCGCGAGCTGGGCCAAAGGTAATGGTTCGAAGCGGGTGGAGTTCAACCACGTGAGCACCCAGGGTAGGACCCAGCGAGGAATGAGCGAGCGGAGTGTCGGGCGCTGGATGCCGCAGTGTCCCATAAGGTCGGCTAGGTCCTTGCAGGCGCCCGGATCGGGTCGTCCCAGGTGACGATAGGTGTCCGCAATCATGGACAGGTAACCGCGTACCGTGATGAGGGCTAGGACTTGGTCTCGGAAGAGCCAGAGCAAGAAGTCCGCCAGCGGAGGATGCGTCAGATCCGTGGGCGTAAGGCCATGATCGGTGCACCAGGAACAGAGGACTCGCCACTTCCCTCGTAGACTCGAAGGGTCGACAGTCTCCGGGCCGCAGCGATCGCCTCCATTGCTGCACCTGAGTAGACTCTAGCTCCGAGAGCTTGCCGCACAACCTCCAGGCGTGAAGGAGGAGACACTCCGGGCAGGGGTGGAACAGCGGCTGGCGCGGTTGCTTGAGCATGGTCCGCGGGGAGGGCAGCAGCAGGGGCGGGTCTGTGGCGAGGCTGAGCAGGTCGGTGGTCCAGGAGCGGTTCCAGACGAACGGCGCGACCAACAGGAGGAACGCCGAACAGCCCCGAAGTTAGAGGAGGCCTTAGGGAACGAGGACGGTAGGGGGACAGGTATAGGCCACAAGTCCGTCCCAGAGAATGGAGAGCGCATCGACAGCCCAGACAAGCTGGTCGGGAATCGGGGAGACGAAGAGGGGAAGCTGGTGGTTCCACCTCGTGGCGAACAAGTCGACCTGGGGAGTCTCCCAGCGGGCGCAGATCATCGGAAAGATGTCCTGTCGTCGGGTCCATTCCGTGTGTAGAAGTTGGTCGCGGCGAGACCGAGAGTCGGCCAAGACATTCAGGCATCCGGGAACGTGCCGGGCTTGAAGGATAATGCTCCGGTCCTCGCACCAACGCATCTTCCTGTAGAGGAGCATACACAGGTCAGGGGAGCGTGTGCCACCTTGCTTCTGGATGTAAGCGACCACCGTCGTGGCGTCCGAAAGCACGAGAAGCTCCTGGTGTCTGAGGAGGTACTCCCCGGCCTGAGGGGCTCGCCAGACGGCCTGCATCTCCAGCGAATTGATGTGGGTGTGCGCCAAGTGTGAGGGCCAGGGGCCCGCCGTCGCGAGACACCGCGGTAGGAGGTGGGCCCCCCACCCCGAAAAGCTGGCATCGACGCAAGGAGAGACCTGTGGAGGGGGAGAGGCTAAGGGAACTCCCGACGCTAGCCACGTAGGGTCGGTCCACCGACGAAGGTGCAGATGGAGCATCTGGGACACTGGGACCGCGGTCGTCAAGTCTCCGGAAGATGTGAGCCAATGGAGAAGAAGAAGCAGTTGAATTGGTCGGGCGTAGAGACGCCTTAGTGGGATAAGATCCGCTGCGGCGTTCATCAAACCCAGCAACTGAAGCCAGACTCTTGCGGGGGCTGCATCCTCCCGAGCTAACTGGTCGGCTAGATCCGCCATCTTCTTGATCCGGGGCGCCGGAAGGCGTACCGTGTTGAGGTTGGTAGCGCATTCCATACCCAGATGCACAACCCGGCGGGAGGGAGAGAGATCCGACTTGCCGTCGTCTACTAGGAAGCCCAGGTGTGCCAGGGGGTGCAGGAGAGCATCTCTGTCCGTGGTTAGCGCAGTCTCCGATTAGTTGCGCAACCGGAGGTCGTCCAGGTAGTTCGACGTGGACTGGAGGAGGACTGTCGGGCTAAGGCGACTAAGGCGTCCATCAGCCGAGTGAAGACCCAGGGGCGGAGGTTGAGTCCGAACGGCAAACCTACCGAAGGCGCTCAAGCGGTGCGCATTAGTGTCCTGAACTGAAGTGGAACGGCAGGAGTCGGGGGCGCGACCGAGTCGCGCAAGCTAGGGCTGACGTCTCTGCTGGCCAGACTCAGTGAGTAGGGCGCTACGCCGGCGTACCGATCCTCCGGAAGGATCAGCGGGCTTAACGGGGAGAGACGGGAGAGGAAGGCCAGTCACGTGGGACGGCACCTGGCGGACTGCTGCAGGCCGGGCTCAGTGAGGCGGGCGCTGTGCCGGCAAACAGACCCTCCGGAAGGGTCAGCGGGCGTGGCAGCAGTGGCAGTCCTCTGATCAGCCATCAAGTGACCTGAAGTGGAACGGAGGGAGTCGGGGCGCGACCATGTCGCGCAAGCTAAGGCTGAAGCCTCTCTCGGCCAGACTCCGAGAGCAGGGCGCTATGCCGGCGTTCAGATCCTCCGGGGGGAGCGGCGACGATCCCGGCGAGGCGAATGATCCCTCCAGCGACGCTCGAGGGGCGAGCGTGAGTGTCTAGAACTGATGGTGGAACGGGATGAGTCGGGGGCGCGACCGTGTCGCGCAGGTTGAGGCTGACGTCTCTCCTGGCCGGACTCGGTGAGAAGGGCTCTATGCCGGCGTCTAGATCCTCCGGAAGGATCAGCGGGCTTCTCGGGGAGAGAGAGAGGATGAAGGCCAGTCAACGTGGGACGGCTCATGGCGGACTGCTGCAGGCCGGGCTCAGTGAGACGGGCGCTGTGCCGGCAAACAGACCCTCCGGAAGGGTCAGCGGGCGTGGCAGCAGTGGCGATCCTCTGGTCAGCGCACAACGCCGGGTCCCGACGAGCAGACCGTTCCGAGGGGCCGATGCGAGGAAGGGCGGTCGTTACCGAAGGGGCGGCGGAAGTGTCCACCGGGGCCGGACGAGAGATAGTAGACGGAGGTCGCTCTCGCCGATAAAACTCCAGAGGTCCGACCAAACGTCTCCGGCCAAGTCGCACAGACATCACGAGGAACGAACCGCCGACCCGTAGAGACTGAGTCGCCGAACAGCAAGGGTCCACCCAAGGGGGCACGGTGAAGTTGCGCTCGCAGGTCCGGCGGCAACGTACTGCAGGGGCGGAGCAGGGCATCTCGATGCATGAGGTCGCAATTGGCCGAAGCCACCATCGCGTTGACCGAGGAATGGTAGGCGGCGCAGTTGGTCTCCGCGAGGACCAGCAGGTCTCCTAGGAGGGGAGAGATGGAAAGATGCCAGGATACCCGACGACCCAAGGCTTGAGTGAGGAGCTCCATAACACCCGAGCAGGGTAAGGTGTTTCGGACCAAGGTCGCTGTCTTGTCCAGGCCCCGCGGCGGGGACCGCCGCAGCAGAGTCAGACCGCCGGCTAGCGACACCGCCGAAGGGTCCAGCGTAGGCAGAGGGATGGAGAAGGCTAGGAGAGTCCAACACACCAGTCCCGCCGAAACAAGATGTCTAATCCGCGGGCCAGCGACGGTCGGAGAAGAAGACCGGCTCCTGGGACGTGGCGAGCTGTAGGTGCGACGAAAAGACGTCTCGAAGACCCTTAAAGCCGGGCGGTTGGGGAAGCGACTTAAACTTCTTGACCTGCCTCTCCGCGTCGACAAGGGCGGCGACCTTCCTCTTCAGCGGTGGGGAAGCTGGGCAGGCGTCCGCCGGCAGCGTCACGGCCACGATCCTGGCGGCTTCAGCCGGAGCTAGAAGCATCTCTGACTGGGAAGAAGACGGGAGCGCCGAGGGGGAAACATCCTCGAGGGCCGCGTGCGAGGTCGAGCGATCCTCCTCGTCCAACAGAGCCGAGACAGAGACTTCGGGTAGCAGGCTGAGCGCATCGTCCTGCAGGGGGCGTCGAGAATCCTCGCTGACAGCGCTCGCGAGGCGAGCGAGTGCGCGGGCGTCCGGAGGAGGAACGGTGCGGATCAGAGTCGCGGCTGCGTCGCGACGGACGGTGCTGACGTCTCTCCGGGCCCTACTCCGGAAGTAGGCCACTATGCCAGCAAGGCGATCCTCCGGAAGGATCAGCGGGCCTGGTGCGGGGAGAGTGGTGAGGACGGCTCGTCAACGACGGACGGCTCGAGGCCGACTGCTGCTGGTCACTCTCAGTGAGACGTGCGCTAAGCCGGCAAACAGACCCTCCGGAAGGGTCAGCGGGCGTGGCAGCAGTGGCGGTCCTGTGGTCAGACAAAAACCGCGAACCCCGACGAGGGGACCGTTCCGTGCGGGAGTGGCCGAGGAAACAGCCAGGGCGGCCAACGTGTCGAAGGGCGCTGAACGCTCGTAAGCCGGGCGGGCACGCTCTCGGCGGTAAAAGGACCAAGGTCCGCCCACATAACCTCATGCCAGGCCGCACACCGCTTAACTCTGGTATCAGATTCAGTCCACCCAACCAATTTCAAATACAAACGATTTTGAACTTCCAAAACTACAGCAGCTCGCTTGAGCTTGCCCTTAGCACCACGTGAAAGTTCTGTGTTTACGTTCCGTGTGTGAGTGAATGCGCGTGACTCACGTGAGCGCGCTTGTTGGGCCCAGTTCGGGGCGGCGCTTTGAGCCGATTTTCCATTGGGATAAAGCGCCTATTTAATGTGCTTATTATTATTATTATTATTATTATTACACCTGTGGTCCGAGGAACCACCGAACGCGGTAGGGAGACCGAGTGAGTGTCCGTCGGCCACCTAAAGTCATCGCACCGGGAGCACAACATTATTGAGCGTAGGCGGGCTCCCGGTGAAAGCGTAATGGGGCACTCTCGGAGGGCTAACGGGGCTTTACACGGGCTAACACACACGGAGCCCAAGGCCCACGTGCAAAACGGGCGCGACACGGCAACAGCCGACCGTGAGCTAATCAGGCACTACGCACTGAAACCAAACCACCAGCAAAAAGCAGGGAAACACCCATAGACAGCCGGCCCTCAGCCCGAGGGACGGCCGAGGGAACTACCGCTACCTTACCTCTGCAACGAAGGGAAGGGGGGGAAAGGGCAGTCAAACCGCCGTCCACAGACGCAGAAGAATCCCCGCAAGCAGCCCAACGAAGCAGGAAGAGAAGGCCAGGTAGAAGGCAGGGTAGAAGCGGGCGCAGAGCACACAGAGTCGGCAACAAGCGTCGGTAGGCAGAAGACCGGTCGAGGCAGCGAGAGCGCGGGCCAGACACGTCTTCTCTCCACGAGCGAAGTAGAAAGACTGGGTGGTCTCGTGACCGGATCTGGTAAGGCAGGTATGGGGAGATAACTCTCGGCCCCTCTGGGGGGTTCCCCGAGTGCCTCTCGGGTTGTGTGGGCACACAACGGGCAAGTAGGCTAAAATTGAGCCTAGAAGTAGATATTCCCATGTAGTCATGTCATCGGTAATGTTTTTGAGGAAATAAATAGAAAAGCTGTTATGGCTTATGAGTATGATCTCTTGTCATCTTTGACCTGAGGGGTCATCCATAATATTATACACACAAAATGCATGAACATTTACAACGGACTAGACTAAACATGAACAGACAACTACAACTTTCTTGGCACACACATCAAATTACAAAAAAATATGTAAGGCAAAAAATGAACAGACAACTACAACTTTCTTGGCACACACATCAAATTATACAAAAATATGCAAAGGCAAAAAATGCAGATTAAAAAATGACTAGAGAGCTACCACCTTCTTGGCACCAAAAACACAACAAGAACGAAAAAGCCGTTATGGCTCATGAGTATGATCTCTTGTGATCTTTGACCTGAGGGGTCATCCATAATATTATACACACAAAATGCATGAACACTTCCAACAGACTAGACTAAACATAAACAGACAACTACAACTTTCTTGGCACACACATCAAATTACAAAAAATGTAAGGCAAAAAATGCAGATTAAAAATGGCTAGAGAGCTACCACTTTCTTGGCACCAAAAACACAACAAAAACGGAAAAAAAACCGTTATGGCTCATGAGTATGATCTCTTGGTATGCCGCAACTCAGAACCCTGGCCAGAACTCCCTCTGCAGCCACTGCGGTCGAACCTGCCTGTCCCGAATTGGCCTCCGCAGTCACGATCATGCCTGCAGATGTCGTGTGCCCCCCAACAGACTTTTTTCTTAAATTATCTTCGTTCGCGAAGTCAAGCCAAGAGGACATTTTGGTATCAGATTCTTGCCACAAAGTTACCTATGGGCAGGTTTGAAGACTGTGGCTTTGAATAGTCTATGAGAAAATGCTTCAACATCATGCTAAAAGTGGACCTCGATGATGACGATGTACGTCAGGTATCGTCTCGATGGCAGCCTGTTCAACCTCAGACGACTGCAGGCCCACACGAAAACCCTAGACCAACTGATTCGTGAGCTGCTTTTTGCTGATGATGCTGCCCTCGTTGCACACACAGAGAGAGCCCTGCAGCGCATCACGTCTTGCTTCGCAGATGCTGCCCAGCTCTTTGGACTCGAGGTCAGTCTGAAAAAGACAGAGGTCCTCCATCAGCCGGCACCCAAGACAGTGTATCGCCCTCCTCACATCACCATTGGCGAGTCTCAACTAAAGTCAGTGCACCAGTTTACTTACCTTGGCTGCATTATCACGTCGGACGCCAAGCTGGACAAGGAGCTTGACAGCAGGCTGGCAAAAGCGAACAGTGCTTTCGGGCGACTTTTCAAGCGGGTGTGGCACAATCAACAGCTGAAAACAGGCACCAAGATCAGCGTGTACAGAGCTGTGGTCCTCACCACCCTGCTGTATGGTTCCGAGTCCTGGGCCCTCTACCGCAGCCAACTATGACTCCTCGAACGCTTCCACCAGCGCTGCCTGCGTACCATCCTGGGCATTCACTGGAGTGACTATGTCACCAACGTCGAGGTCCTTGAACAGGCTGAAACTGTGAGCATTGAGGCTTTGCTGCTGCGGACACAGCTCCGCTGGGCGTGGCATGTCTCCAGGATGGAGGATCATCGCCTACCAAAGATCACCCTGTTCGGCGAGCTTGCTACTGGACACCGTGACAGAGGGGCACCAAAGAAGAGATACAAAGACTGTTTCAAGAAGTCACTTAGTGCCTGCCAAATCGACCACCACCAGTGGTCTTCGCTTGCTGCGGACCGTGACACCTGGCACTCCACCATTTACAAGGCAGCTGTCTCCTTTGAGGACTCTCACATAGCTAGCCTTAAGGACAAGCGGCTCAGGAGAAAAAACAGAGATGCCGCAGCTCAGAACCCTGGCCATACCTTCCCCTGCAGCCACTGCGGTCGAACCTGCCTGTCTCGGATTGGCCTCCGCAGCCACGAACAAGCCTGCAGACGTCGTGGGCAACTCCTATAAAATCTTCGTTCGCGAAGTCAAGCCAAGATGAGAAAATGCTACCATTAAAGTTTCACGATAGACAGATGCACATGAGCAACTAAAACCAAAAACAAAGATCATTTATATACATGAAACAAACTAACAGCTTTCCTAAAATAATTCTTCTTTATTCAAAAGCAGGGCATTTGTTTTATCGACCAAATGACAGCAGCTGATACATAAACAGCTTTTATTAGTTTACAATTAAAGAGGCACTTTTGTTTATATGCTACGTAGGTCTTTATGAACTATTGCGACAATATTTAGATTGGAAACGACAGCATATAATGCGATAGGCCACAAATCATATAAACAAACATGTCTCATCTTTGTATGCCCAAGTCATCAAATCATACATACCAGCCTGTGCTGTGCTGAGGTCTAAGAGTGCAGTGATTTCTTCTACCACTGTGTGCCTGAAAAACAGTGCAAGAGAGCTCTTAGTTGATTACTGAAAAACAACTGAAACTTCATAGCAGCACAACGTCAACTGTATTTATCTCTGAAACAAGAACAGCAAAGCCCATGACTGCGACACTGTTCTCAGACCAGTGATCTTGGCAAAAGGTCAATCAAATGTCAGTAATGAGCGGCCAGCTTTTGGTTTTTTATAAGGCAAATTACCCACGCTTATCAACTCATTATTACCCTTGTCCTTTGAAAGAGGCTGGCCAAATCAGTATACAGGTATCTCTCTACCAAGTGTTGGCGTTGAAGATTAATATAATACAGTCATGGGTGGGACCGAAAAAAGTTTCATCCTGAAGCAAGGGTCTTGGTTTTTTTTTTTTTTTTTGGGGGGGGGGGGGGGGGGGGAATCCGGAAATCTGGCTGTAGCCGAAAAATTCCCACCCATATACAGTACTGAAAAGACAACTTTCGTTTAAAATAGCAATTGTGAACACGTTCACTGGGAGAACACTCATGCAAAAAGTGTGGGATACTTACTTTAAATCTACAGCTACATCTGTCCTGTAAATAAAAAAAGCCAATGTCAGACTGAAATTCACACAGTTTCAAACATGAAGAGAAGAATGGCTGTAATAAATGAACTGGCAAATAAGAAAAAAAATTCTTACTGAAAATTGAAGAATCAACAGAAGTTATCATGCAGTACATCGCATTACAGCAAATAGAGTAATAAGACTATGTTTCCTATGTGAGGAATTAGAGAGCACCGAGCGCAGTGCCTACACATACTGTGAAATGGCTATAACAGTGACAGAGTATGGCGTAGGACAGGAAGAGATAGTGCCCGACCTGTTGTGCCACTCCACAGCCAATGTGCCAGCCTGTTGCTAGATGCATTATTTCCACATCATTTGATGGTGAAGGGTGACCTAGAACGACCGCTTTAGCATCAACATGTAATGGTCGTTTACTGCCAGTAGCCTCTTCACTGAAATAAATCAGTAAATTCAAATCAGAAAAAAAATGAGATACCAGCTCTCCATGTTCCCCTTTATCAATCAAAACATGCTGATAAAGATTGGGTTAGATACAATGAAGCAAATCACCAAGTAGATCAAAGCATCAAGCAGACCTGAAATAAAAAAAAAACCCAACAACAAATGACCTTGATCCTCGAGGTAAGAACACGATTCTTGTTCTTGATGCACCCTTTCACTACTGATTATCACCAATTAAAGTCTGAGCATATCAGTTCAATAACTTTAGAGATATTGTCTGAACAGAGTTGCAGATATGCACACATACAAACCTGGTCAATCTATCAGTGTCATCCCGAGTAGCCACAGATCTTGAGCCGTAACCAGGTAACTCATCAAAAGTAGGTTCATCACTTTAAAAAAGTATAAAATCAAATTACTATTAGACGAAAAAAAGATTGTCAGTAGCTTACAAGCCTCCATCATCACCTTAAATGATCAAAAGGAGCAGAGGAAGATGGGGGTGGGTACATACATTCTTACACAAGTTTTGACTGGAAACTAAGACTATCCTCGTCATACATGTCCAGGATGGCTGGACTAAGTTTTGAAATCACAAGAGTGGCACTATCTGTCTCACCTATACCTAGTGACCCAGACCATTAAAGGATGTCATAGGAAAGTCTCAAAACAATGTCTTTCTGCAAAATTTGGAGTATGTGCCTTTAATATTCTCTGTGCCAACTATAAAGTTTACCACAGAGACAACTGACGACAGATGGCCAACTGCTGACATCTTACTTTACTTACTTACTTACGCCTGTCACCCCTACCCGGGTATAGGCCGTCGACGAGAGACCTCCAGCAACTCCTGTTCTGTGCTTCTCCTTCGATTCTACTCCAGGTGTTTCCCAGTCTCTTGATGTCTGCTTGGAGGTCTCGACGCCAGGAGTTTCTCGGCCTACCTCTTTTCCTCTTTCCCTGGGGGGTTCCACGACAATGCCTGCCTAGTGATACTGGAAGCTGGCTTTCTCAGACTGTGACCGATCCATCCCCATCTTCTTCGCCCAATTTCATTCTCTGCTGTTATCTGCTCTGTTCTCTCCCAGAGTCTGATGTTGCTGATCTTCTCTGGCCAGTGGATTTTCAAAATTCTTCTAAGGCAACTGTTCATGAAGGTCTGTACTCTGTTGACTGTGATTTTTGTCAATCTCCAAGTCTCTGCTCCATATAGGAGAACTGCTTTTACATTGGAGTTGAAAATCCGGACTTTGGTGTGTTGTGACAGCTCTCTGGAACTCCACTTTTTTTAACTGGAGAAAGGCTGCTCTGGCTTTACCGATTCGTGCTCTGACATCTGCATCAGTGCCGCCTTTTTTGTCTATGATGCTTCCGAGATAGGTGAAGGACTCCACCTCCTCCAACGGGGTGCCAGCAAGCAAGACTGGTTCTTCCCTGGTTGCGTTCAGCCTCATTGTCTTTGTTTTCTGTTTGTGAATGGTGAGGCCCACTTGGGACGAGATGTCAGCAAGCCTCGTGGTCTTGTCCTGCATTTGTCGATGAGTGTGGGACAGTAATGCCAAGTCGTCTGCAAAATCGAGGTCGTCAAGCTGTGTCCACAGTGTCCAATGTATTCCACTTCGTCTGTGCTCTGTGGTCATCTTCATGACCCAGTCTATGGCCAGTAGGAAGAGGAACGGAGACAGCAGACACCCCTGCCTGAAACCAGTTCTGACCTGGAGCTCCCTGGTGAATTGCCCTTCGTGGATCACGCGACATGTCATGCCATCGTAGCTGCTCTTGATCAGGCGGACGAGCTTTGTGGGTACACCGTAGTGTCGTAGGAGTTTCCACAGAGTCTCTCGGTCCACGCTGTCAAATGCTTTCTCATAATCCACAAAGTTGACGTACAGCGGGGAGCTCCACTCCAGAGACTGTTCCACGATGATGCGGAGAGTGGCGATCTGGTCTGTACATGATCGGTTCTTCCTGAATCCTGCTTGCTGGTCTCTCAGCTGGGGGTCAACGGAGCTCTTCATTCTCTCTAGGATGATCCTGTTGAAGACCTTTCCTGGTACTGACAGCAAGGTGATTCCTCTTTAGTTGGAACACTTGCTGAGGTCACCTTTCTTGGGAAGCTTGATTAGGTACCCCTCCTTCCAGTCAGCTGGCATCACCTCCTCTTCCCAGATCTTCCCAAACAGTGGGTACAACATCTCCACTGTTGTCTCTAGGTCTGCTTTCAGAGACTCCGCTTGGATGCCATCTGGCCCTGCTGCTTTGCCATTCTTCAAAAATGCCACTGCTCTTCTGATCTCTTCCCGGCTGGGTCTGTCACAGCTGATGGGTAGGTCAGTCTCTGCCGGCTGGATGTCGGGGGGGGGGGGGGGGGGGTCGGGTGGGCTAGGTCTGTTCAATAACTCTTCAAAATACTCGGCCCATCTGTCGAGTTGGTCTGCTCTGTCTGCAATAGACTTGCCTTCTTTGTCTTTTACTGGTCTTTCTGTATGGCCATACTTGCCCGACAATCTTCTGGTAATGTCGTAGAGCTGTTTCATGTTGCCGCTGCCTGCTGCCTTTTCTGCCTCTGCTACCAGGCTGTCTGTGTAGGCTCTCTTGTCTGCCCTGATACTCCTCTTCACCTCGCGGTTGGCTTCCGAGTATTCCTCCTGTGCCCTTACTTTGGCTGCTCTCGTGCGACTGTTGTTGACCGCTGCTTTCTTCTGCTTCCTCGCTTCTATCTTCTTCAAGGTCTGTGCCGACAGCCAGTCCTTGTGATGGTGTTTCCTGAACCCTACAGTGTCTTTGCAGGTTGAGTTCAGCGCCTCTCTAACTGCCTTCCACTGCTGCTCTGTGGTGACCGCCTCCTCTTCATTTACTAGCTCCTGTAGCGCTTGAAACCGGTTGGACAGCACCAGTTTGAACTCTTCTCTAACTCCAGTTTCTCTCAGGAGGCCTACATTATAGCGCTGTCTTCTTGTTGTCTCTGTGCGGCTTTTCTTTAGCTTGAGCTACATTCTTAAGGTAAGCAGATGGTGGTCCGAGGCGACATCTGCTCCCCTCCTCACTCGAACATCTTGAAGGGATCTTCTAAATTTCTTGCTAATGCAGATATGGTCTATTTGGTTCTCTGTTGTATGGTCAGGTGAGACCCAAGTTGCTTTGTGTATTCTTCTGTGTGGGAAGATGCTGCCTCCAATGACAAGTCGGTTTAGAGCACCAAAGTCCACAAACCTCTCCCCGTTCTCACTCATCTCCGAGCCTAGTCCCTGTCTCCCCATCACCTCTTCGTATCCGGTGTTGTCCTCCCCTATTTTGGCATTAAAATCGCCCATGACGATGGTGATGTCTTGCTCCGCACATTTGTCCACGGCACTCTGGAGTCGGTCGTAGAACTCTTGTTTCTCTTCATCGTCACTGTCATTGATGGGCGCATAACACTGGATGACGTTCAGCTTGAGCTTTTTCTTGGTTCTAAAGGCTGCTGTGATAATTCTTGGCCCAAGAGGTTCCCAGCCCATCAGCGCTCTCTGTGCCACTGGTGACAGCATGAATGCTACTCCTTCTGTATGGGGGGCATTCTCCTCTTCATGACCTGAATACAGAATCATCTCCCCACTTAACAGCCTTTTCTGGTCAGACTGCGTCCATCTGGCTTCACTGATACCTAGCAAGGAAAGGTTGTACTTTTGCATTTCCGCTGCTATCTGGGCAGCCTTGCCGCTCTGGTACATGGTCTTGACGTTCCATGTGCCCATGGTTGTATCCCTGGATAGAGAGAGGCGGCTCGGTCCTGTGGCTTTCGAAGACTTCCGGCTTTCACCACATGACGTCATAAGTCTTCTGGTAGAAGAACCTTCCTCCTCCAGGAAAGGAATTACTGTTAATCTTTTCGTCAGCGTTTTTGTAGCCATTTCCTTTTTTGCAGGGTGGGGAAGCTACTCCCACGCCCAACCCCCTTACTAGGAGGACCAGGGGTTTTCTGTCGGGGTCACCTTCCCTTAGACCATGTTGGTTCACGGCACCTTATTTCATTCGGTGCACCCCTCTCACGAGGGACCCCCTATCCACCACCCGGGGGACGCGCCTCAACGCCATATGGTCCCAGCGCGAGGATTGCTGACATCTGGTCAACACAAAATATATTGTCACATACATAAAAAACACTGGTAGTGGGAGAATTGCAGGTCGCAAATTATTTTGTATTAATGGCATCCCCTTTTACACTGTCATCAGATACCTTTAATGCAAACTGGTGAAATGTCTTTACAGATAATATCCGGACCAACAAAAAGTGACTAGGTATGCATACAAATACACACATGCAGAGGCAGATACCATCAATGTGAATAAAAGAATGAAACAGATAGACAGATGTGTTGGAAAGCAAGAGATGGAGTGAGACCTGGTCAATCTGACAGCCTCACTTGCTATCTGCATCATATCACTCGACGGTGGGGCCAGCTCAATCATTTCCGAAGGAACCTCCTCACTGAAATAAATTTTTATTAAAATCATAATAAATAGCTCGAGTCTCATATTTCCAGCATTCCATTTCTTTTGTAAAGCAAAAAAAAAAAAACCAAAAAAAAAACCCAAAGGTAGCTGGTGGTTACATAAAACATGTTTACTTCAACACAGCGATATAAACTGCAAAATAAAACTCACAATCATCACTGGGCATCACCATGTTTACGCTGGAGTGATTGTATCTGAATAAAGACCACTTGCCATCGCTTCAAGGTAATCCTCGACCTCAGCAGTGCAGTCAGGTCCCGCCGTGACATTGAACTAATGTCCTTCTGCTTGACACTAGCAGGCCACCCAACTGCTACTAATTCACCTTTTCGAATGGAGCTGTATGGAAAGGTTCTTCCACAATAATCTCCACTGCTGTCTGAAATTGTAAATTATCTACTCAGTCTTCCAATTACTTAACATTCGTTATTTATCAAGACTAAATGATAACACAAAGCTTGAACATAAACAAATGACATCAAAAGTATCATTCTAAAAAAAACAACAACAAAAAAACCCTCAGACATCTTAAGACAGCTTTTGGTCATTATAGCAAATGCATTACAGCAAAATAATGGTTTACCTCTTCTTTTTGGGTTTGTTCAGCTTTCTCCTAGGCTACACCATGCGTTAATTTTTTTTCTGCTACCATCATAACTTTCCACTCATTAGAATTAATCAAAGATGCCTTGCTAAGTGGGACATTTTCGTTGATTTTTCAATATATGATTCATTCCAATGAGTGGAAAATAACAGTGGTCCAATGTCATGTAAACTGCTATATCTGAAAGAAAATATCACTGAAAGCATGGTGTAGAACAAATGGCTATCATGTAATATACTAGGTAGAAGTAGAAAACAAACATACTGGCTGCTGCATTCAAGTGCTCGTGAACCTTGCCCCGCAGTAGACTGATGTCCATGCGGCGATCACTTTCTGCTTCGATATCGGGTGTTCCATCTAAACAGTTACTGTTTATCATTATACAGCTTAACAAATATCAAAATCAAGTCATGATAAATCGGATTTAAAAACCAGAACGGCAAAGTCCTTGTGAGGCTCACGAGCACGACCGATACATATAATAAACCTGACCTTTGTGACTTTTACTTTCCAAACAGGTCACTGAAATGTTCAAGTATCTTTCATGTAAGGCTTGACTTCTGTACCTGCGAAATACACTTTTCTCAAAAGTTATGAATTTTTATCTCACTTTTGCAACCTCATGACCCTTGAAAGCGATTAACCACTGCACACTTCATGCACCATACATGAGAAGGTTTCATTATTAGCTATCTTTAAGCTAAATTTGATTTTACAGTTTGACAAAACTATAACAAAAACTGAAATTGTACACAAAATAGGCATATCCCTTTACCAAGTTTGAGTCCCAAGCTTAGAAATAGAACAGTATTTGAGAAAAACAACATGGCAATTTTATACTGATTTCTTGACCCTCTGTGACCCTGAACTTTACTTACTTACTTACTTACACCTGTCACCCCTACCCGGGTATAGGCCGTCGACGAGAGACCTCCAGCAACTCCTGTCCTGTGCTTCTCCTTCGATTCTACTCCAGGTGGTTCCCAGTCTCTTGATGTCTGCTTGGAGGTCTCGACGCCAGGAGTTTCTCGGCCTACCTCTTTTCCTCTTTCCCTGGGGGTTCCATGACAATGCCTGCCTAGTGATACTGGAAGCTGGCTTTCTCAGACTGTGACCGATCCACCCCCATCTTCTTCGCCCAATTTCATTCTCTGCTGTTATCTGCTCTGTTCTCTCCCAGAGTCTGACGTTGCTGATCTTCTCTGGCCAGTGGATTTTCAACCCTGAACTTTGAGATAGGTCAATTAGTATGTTTACAAAGGTCGCGATACAAGAGAGTCATTGAACAAGTCTGATGACTTTGGCTTTAATACTAATACTAGTAATAGTCTCCAAGGTAAACATCAACTTTACAAATTTAATATAGACAACAGTTGACAGACAGCGGATACACAGACTGACTGTGAATCACACCTGAGCCAGAAATGATACTAAGGCTGCTGTATACCCCTCTTCTTGACTTTATTACTTAAAAGTCGATGTGTCATTTGTCAGGACACTGTGATTTAAAAGTACGACACTTTTCATTTAGAATAATGTTCACCGATATATTTAATTAAATAAAACTGATAGTCATTTTGGCATGGTCTAGAAAAGTTTATAAGCACAAGAGGTACAAATATTGAATATGCTTACATGCACGTCCAATGGCCCCAAGTAAGGGCTGACAATTTGTTAGGACATTCTTTAGGGGTCCCTTCCCGTAAATTTTGGTACCAGTTTTTTCTGATGTTTTGTCAACAAATATAAGAGCAATGTCCAGTCCTGTGTCCTGAAGCTTGTCTATCTGAAATGAAAATAAGTGTTAATATGGTTAAAGAAAAAAAGTCAACATCCCCTTTATCCAATAACCTTTGCAAAAACAATTTCACTCATGAATCACAGCCCTATAAAATTTGGCTCTTGAATACTTTAAAAACAAAAACAAAAAACCAAAAACCCACAAAACTCCAGTAGAATAGTCTGAAATAACTGCGCTCTTCTTGCCTGGCCCACAACTTTGATATGAGTGACCCACAATCTTTTAGTACATAGCTTACGACAGCGTCAAATGCACACAGAACCTAATTGACACAGTGAAAGAAGAGGAGATGCTGAAAAGAGGAAGTGCTGAACCAACTTATAGGAAAGCAACAACTCAAAATTTACTTTATACTACAGGTCCTGAATATTAAAAGCCCCCTTAGTAATAGCTCAGACTATTTCAAACAATAGACAGACGCACAATCAGAGATGAGAATCCTAAAATGACAAAAAGGCGGAAAAATTCCAAAGTCTGTCGAGTGGCAAAGCCACGAGTGCGCGTGCCTGCGAAGCAGGTACGGGATGCTAGGGGGGAAATTTTTTGAAAAGATGGTTAAAATCTATGCATTCTGAGCCTTATTTTATGGGGTCAGATCAGTTGTTTTTGTGACCCTGGGACCTTCCGAAAGAGCGGATTTCCGCTAAAAGGCGGAAGATTCTCATCCCTGCACAATCCCTGCACAATGGAATGACAACTGAAAGATTACATTGCACTGAATTTTCTTCAGCAGCTGCTGTCTATCACATCCACTCTGCTGGCGAACATCAGCTGCTTTAGAGGTGTAAGCAGCTCTCTCCTTAATTGGCAGTGTCCGCCACATCTCTGCACCTTCTCTGCATTTTAGACCACTGCCTGTAACATAGAAATAGTACAGAGAGAGGAGAAAAAAAAAGCAGTACACTGCATTCAAACATACCCATTTCGCTGCACTGAATCCCTCTGTATGATTAAATAGTGTCAGTGATCAAAAGCTTAATGATGCAAATTAAGCATTTTGCAATTTCCCGGGTTTCTTAAGAGGGTCAACCCTTCCCCCTTGGTTCCTAACAAATGCTACAGGCAACTTTCAGACATCTTAAATTTCAACACCAATCCCAATATTTGGAGCTCAGAAAAGCATTTTTCATTTGACAGGTGACTGAACTGCAGCGTCACTCTTAGGCTACTAATGTTTGGCTCGCATGCAAAGCAAATGTGAGTCTATTTTGGGGGCCAATGGTCGTCCATCTCTCATCGGTTGCAAACTTTAACGTTGGCATTTTCTCGGAGACTATTCAGGCCACCATCTTCAGTCTTGGTCCAAGGATACTTTGTGGCAAGACCTTTCCAAACATACCAATCTGAGTGACCTCTCACAAATGTCAAGGTCACAGGGGCTCAGGAAATAAGTCAAAAATAGCTATATTTTGATATAATTAATTTTTTTTTCAAATACTATTCACAAACTTCAAACCCAAACTTATACAAAGATACCTCATGGCAACACCTTTCTATACATACTAATCTGGATGACCCCTCGGAAAGATCAAGGGTCATAAAAGCTCATGAAATAGGTTCAAAATAGCCATATTTTGACAAAAGATGTTTTTTTTTCTCAAAAACTATTCACAACTTCAAGCCAAACATACTACAGAGATACCTGATAGGAAGACCCTTCTATGCATACTAATTTGGTTGATTCCTTGGAAAGGTCAAGGGTCACAAGAGCTCGTAAAACAGGTCCAAATAGCCATAGTTGACAAAGATTTTTTTTCTCAAATACTATTTACAACTTCAGTTCAAACCCAAATTCAGTACAGACACACCTGATGGTAAAACCTATCTATGAATACTAATTTGGATGACCCTTCGGAAAAGGGTCACAGGAGGGCAAATGTGAGTAAAATGCCAATTTATATTTTAAAAAAAATTCTTGGTATTATCAACATTTTCACAAATTTGCCAAATTTGGCACAAAGGTAGCTGATGATAACACCTTCCTGTGCATTCTAATTTAGGCGACTCATTGCAGAAGTCAAGGGTTGGGGGGGGGGTGACACTAATGATGCGTACATTTTAAGAAAACATGGATTTTGCTGGTGCGGAAGCCAACCCTTTACTTATTGTCACAAAGGTCACCCATGGTCGTCCACATCAGCCATAATGGCTTTACCTTTCTTGTTAAATCTTGCGACTTTCATCACCTCCTCCAAATACAGCTTTTAAAATATTTCATGAATGGTAGAATCGGCGAGAGCATGACTGGCACTAATAACAAATTAAATTTAGCAGAATACTGCCCGTAAGGACAGACCCTGTGACATACAGTTTGCTGAAAACTAGCAACAACAAGAAACAACAACAATGGCAAAATGATGAATGTTCCTTTATTACTATATAATGCATGTCTTACCTTTGTTTATGTCTTTGAGAAAAAGGTGATACGAATTTGTATGCATCGCGACTGAAAATCTGAAACAAGAGTGATAATCAACACCAAAAATTGCACAACACACAGCCCCTACAATCTGACTAGTCATACAAAGTACAACAGCAGCGAATAAAAACGCTTTTAAAAAGTAGGCAGGACACAAGGATTGATTGTACATTGCTTAACGTCCCGACAGCAACAAGGCTTTCTCAGGACGTGCCTGCACTGCTTGTGAAAAAAAAATAAATAAACAGAACATTGAATGTATGTCGCCAGCCGGTCAAATACATTAAATAAACCTACAACATGGGGCATAAATAAAGCTAAGACCATTTAGCAACACACATCCAATATCAAGAGCTACAGGCAGTGCAGACAGTAGGGAGAGTTTTAAAAAGGCAAATACAGGGGAATGGACAAAGGGTAGACAGAAACACATGCCCCAGAATAGAGAGAAAAACCCACCCTGTGGGGCTGACCAGGGTGACCCTGGGAACTAAAAAATACCTAACCCCACCCAAGTCCCCCAGGGCAGACCCGGGTGGGGGCCAGGACACAAGGAGATGTGACATGAAATCCGCAGGTCGAAGCTACAAGATCTCCATCGACCGCTGACCTGGGCGTAACATGCGTTTGCCGGCAGATAAGATGGAGCAGAAATTGGTGGTTTGAGGGAAACTGACACATTCTTTTTTAACTTACCTGAGTTAAAACGAAGGGGAAAATCCGTGAAAATAAGCTGAAAAAACGGGGTGAAATTGAGTCGACAAACCGCGGGAACACGTGCTAACGGAATGATGTCCCTTTGAAATTAGCGTTATAAAAAAAAAAAAAAAAAAAAAATTTACACAAACGGGGTGACCGCAAGTAATGTATCCATCGTCCACCCCAGCAACATATATATAAAGTTCAGTAAAGAGCAGGTCAACCTTTATTTTCAGTTTTATTTTTCACAGGAGCCTCGGCAGTATTTTTTTCTTTTCAGTTTCTGTAGCAGATTCATCAGAGGTAAATTGAGAGACTGTGCTGCCAATGTTGAATAGATTAACACTGGATAAATTAGCACTGAATAAATGTACGCCAACATGACATAAAATATTTCTTTGAAAAATTACATGCACAAAATTAAGAGATGTCAGTAGCGTTGCGGTAAATAGACGCATATCCTCGAGCACCCCCCCCCCCCCCCCCCATAATATATATCCTGCTCCCGGGCTGAGATTTTATTTTTATTTGGCTAGTTTCCTGTTTGTACCATCCAACCCAACCCTACTATGACCCGACAGTTGTTAAATCCAAAGACTCAAGTCTGATTCCGGAATTTTTAATGTATTGTGCGATGATCAAAGGTCAGTGACTGATGTAGGTCAAAGGTCGAGTTTTGATTACGGGTCATATAAATAGGGAATGCCAATTTGTAACAGCCAGCAAGTCAACAAAAGCTCATTTGACACTCAAAAAATTTGACACATAAGTGCTTTTTAAAATCTCAATTGAAACAATGCTTATTTATAATCAGCCTTTCTGGCGGGGTCAGTCGTGACGCTCACACGTACAAACCACGTTGTCTCCGTGCTCAAAGTTCACTTTGAAAAGATACTTTGACCACGTACGCAGCCATCAAGCAAAGTATACTTTCAAAGTATGGTTTAGTGCGAAGTATACATTGTAACCGCTAGCAGCGGACGCTAGCAGCCGGCAAAAGGTATACTTTCGAGGTACACACGCATACTTCCTTCCGCTGCGCAGCGCCGACCTTTCAGTTTCGTACTTTATGCTCGCTCGCAGCAATGTGCATTACCTCGTGTGTGTGTGTGTGTGTGTGTGTGTGTGTGTGTGTGTGTGTGTGTGTGTGTGTGTGTGTGTGTGTGTGTGTGTGGAGACAGACACTTACTTACTTACTTACGCCTGTCACCCCTACACGGGTATAGGCCGTCGACGAGGGACCTCCAGCAACTCCTGTCCTGTGCTTCTCCTTCGATTCTACTCCAGGTGGTTCCCAGTCTCTTGGTGTCTGCTTGGAGGTCTCGACGCCAGGAGTTTCTCGGCCTACCTCTTTTCCTCTTTCCCTGGGGGTTCCATGACAATGCCTGCCTAGTGATACTGGAAGCTGGCTTTCTCAGACTGTGACCGATCCATCCCCATCTTCTTCGTCCAATTTCATTCTCTGCAGTTATCTGCTCTGTTCTCTCCCAGAGTCTGACGTTGCTGATCTTCTCTGGCCAGTAGATTTTCAAAATTCTTCTAAGGCAACTGTTCATGAAGGTCTGTACTCTCTTGACTGTGGTTTTTGTCAATCTCCAAGTCTCTGCTCAATATAGGAGAACTGCTTTTACATTGGAGTTGAAAATCCGGACTTTGGTGTGTTGTGACAGCTCTCTGGAACTCCACACTTTTTTCAACTGGAGAA
Organism: Semisulcospira habei; assembly: GCA_036245525.1. Classification (NCBI taxonomy): domain Eukaryota; kingdom Metazoa; phylum Mollusca; class Gastropoda; family Semisulcospiridae; genus Semisulcospira; species Semisulcospira habei. The sequence goes on from BTPG01000004.1 coordinate 107,831,128, forward strand.
AGGCTGCTCTGGCTTTACCGATTCGTGCTCTGACATCTGCATCAGTGCCGCCATTTTTGTCTATGATGCTCCCGAGATAGGTGAAGGACTCCACCTCCTCCAACGGGGTGCCAGCAAGCAAGACGGGTTCTTCCCTGGTTGCGTTCAGCCTCATTGTCTTTGTTTTCTGTTTGTGAATGGTGAGGCCCACTTGGGACGAGATGTCAGCAAGCCTCGTGGTCTTGTCCTGCATTTGTTGATGAGTGTGGGACAGTAATGCCAAGTCGTCTGCAAAATTGAGGTCGTCAAGATGTGTCCACAGTGTCCACTGTATTCCACTTCGTCTGTACTCTGTGGTCATCTTCATGACCCAGTCTATGGCCAGTAGGAAGAGGAATGGAGACAGCAGACACCCTTGCCTGACACCGGTTCTGACCTGGAGTTCCCTGGTGAACTGCCCTTCGTGGATCACGCGACATGTCATGCCATCGTAGCTGCTCTTGATCAGGCGGACGAGCTTTGTGGGAACACCGTAGTGTCATAGGAGTTTCCACAGAGTCTCTCGGTCCACACTGTCAAATGCTTTCTCATAATCCACAAAGTTGACGTACAGCGGGGTGCTCCACTCCAGAGACTGTTGATGATGCGGAGAGTGGCGATCTGATCTGTACATGATCGGTTCTTCCTGAATCCTGCTTGCTGGTCTCTCAGCTGGGGGTCAATGGAGCTCTTCATTCTCTCTAGGATGATCCTGTTGAAGACCTTTCCTGGTACTGACAGTAAGGTGATTCCTCTGTAGTTGGAACACTTGCTGAGGTCGCCTTTCTTGGGAAGCTTGATTAGGTACCCCTCATTCCAGTCAGCCGGCATCACCTCCTCTTCCCAGATCTTTCCAAACAGCGGGTACAGCATCTCCACCGTTGTCTCTAGGTCTGTTTTGAGAGACTCCGCTGGGATGCCATCTGGCCCTGCTGCTTTGCCGTTCTTCAAAAATGCCACTGCTCTTCTGATCTCTTCCCGGCTGGGTCTGTCACAGCTGATGGGTAGGTCGGTCTCTGCCGGCTGGATGTCTGGGGGGTCTGGTGGGCTAGGTATGTTCAGTAACTCTTCAAAATACTCGGCCCATCTGTCGAGTTGGTCTGCTCTGTCTGCAATAGGCTTGCCTTCTTTGTCTTTTACTGGTCTTTCTGTATGGCCATACTTGCCCGACAATCTTCTGGTAATGTCGTAGAGCTGTTTCATGTTGCCGCTGCCTGCTGCCTTTTCTGCTTCTGAAGCCAGGCTGTCTGTGTAAGCCCTCTTGTCTGCCCTGATACTCCTCTTCACCTCGCGGTTGGCTTCCGAGTATTCCTCCTGTGCCCTTACTTTGGCTGCTCTCGTGCGACTGTTGTTGACAACTGCTTTCTTCTGCTTCCACACTTCTATCTTCTTCAAGGTCTGTGCCGACAGCCAGTCCTTGTGATGGTGTTTCCTGAACCCTACAGTGTCTTTGCAGGTTGAGTTCAGCGCCTCTCTAACTGCCTTCCACTGCTGCTCTGTGGTGACCGCCTCCTCTTCATTTACTAGCTCCTGTAGTGCTTGAAACCGGTTGGACAGCACCAGTTTGAACTCTTCTCTAACTCCAGTTTCTCTCAGGAGGCCTACATTATAGCGCTGTCTTCTTGTTGTCTCTGTGCGGCTTTTCTTTAGCTTGAGCTACATTCTTAAGGTAAGCAGATGGTGATCTGAGGCGACATCTGCTCCCCTCCTCACTGGAACATCTTGAAGGGATCGTCTAAATTTCTTGCTAATGCAGATATGGTCTATTTGGTTCTCCGTTGTATGGTCAGGTGAGACCCAAGTTGCTTTGTGTATTTTTCTGTGTGGGAAGATGCTGCCTCCAATGACAAGTCGGTTTAGAGCACAAAAGTCTACAAACCTCTCCCCGTTCTCACTCATCTCCGAGCCTAGTCCCTGTCTCCCCATCACCTCTTCGTATCCGGTGTTGTCCTCCCCTATTTTGGCATTAAAATCGCCCATGACGATGGTGATGTCTCGCTCCGCACATTTGTCCACGGCACTCTGGAGTCGGTCGTAGAACTCCTGTTTCTCTTCCTCGTCACTGTCATTAGTGGGCGCATAACACTGGATGACGTTCAGCTTGATCTTTTTCTTGGTTCTAAAGGCTGCTGTGATAATTCTTGGCCCAAGAGGTTCCCAGCCCATCAGCGCTCTCTGTGCCACTGGTGACAGCATGAATGCTACTCCTTCTGTATGGGGGGCATTCTCCTCTGCATGACCTGAATACAGAATCATCTCCCCACTTAACAGCCTTTTCTGGCCAGACTGCGTCCATTTGGCTTCACTGATACCTAGCAGGGAAAGGTTGTACTTTTGCATTTCCGCTGCTATCTGGGCGGCCTTGCCGCTCTGGTACATGGTCTTGACGTTCCATGTGCCCATGGATGTGTCCCTGGATAGAGAGAGGCGGCTCGGTCCTGTGGCTTCCGAAGACTTCCGGCTTTCACCACAGGACGTCATAAGTCTTCTGGTAGAAGAACCTTCCTCCTCCAGGAAAGGAATTACTGTTAGTCTTTTCGTCGGCGTTTTTGTAGCTATTTCCTTTTTTGCAGGGTGGGGAAGCTGCCCCCACGCCCAACCCCCTTACTAGGAGGACCAGGGGTTTTCTGTCGGGGTCACCTTCCCTTAGACCATGTTGGTTCACGGCACCTTATTTCATTCGGTGCACCCCTCTCACGAGGGACCCCCTATCCACCACCCAGGGGACGCGCCTCAACGCCATATGGTCCCAGCGCGAGGGAGACAGACACTACACCATCAAAATGCCCTTTTGTCAGCCACACGTTATGTGTTATATGTTACACATTTCTTGTGCAGATGCCGTCTTTGATGAGTCCCTGGTTTCTTCGTTTTCAGAAACGTCTGACCTGCTAACATATCTGGAATTGAAGAATTTCGTATCGAGGAAACAAAGGCAGAACAAGAAATTGCGTTTCTCAATCGGAGCTTAAAAGAACTTCTTGTATGCGACAACGCGCACATTTCAAATCACGATCTTACAGAAGCTGCGTCTTCTCAAAATAAAGTTCCAAATGATACAGTTACCCTCCTCAACTCTGGCTTTCGTATTTACCATCCACCGCCTCTTCTGACGCATCACCCTCCTCCGTAAATCGGCAAAGACTTCTTCTTCTTCTTCTCAAACGCCGTCACACTTGGAGTTTGGCTCTCAAAATGAAATCTGTGGTCTTCTGTAGCGCCTCCACAGGCCCGTACAGTTTCTCTTGTAGAGTGGCGGGCTTCGGCCATATCTCCTCCCTCAGCGGCTGGTGGTTCCCACAGTCCTGGAGGATGTGCTCTGCGGTCTGCTCTGCTTCTCCACAAGGGCACAGGGGAGATGGCACGAGGTGGAAGCGTCTGTGCAGGTGGAAATTGAGTCGGTTGTGCCCGGTCCTCAGACGAAAGATGGTCACCTGCTCTTGTCTGGACAGCTGATGGTAACTGTCTATGGGCCGTTGTGGTGGTCTGTACACAGACTTAATGATGGTCTTCATCTCTGTGAAGCTGACTCCATTTTCATCTTGTTCTTTCTCTGCGCCCACTTTTGCCATTCTGTCAGCTTCTTCATTGCCGTAGATGCCACAGTGTGAAGGGATCCACTGCAGCACCAGTCTGGTGCACTTGATGTTTTGCAGTGCCTCTTGTAGACATGGCAGTTTGCTTGCTGTTGCTGCCTCAAGGACAGACATGGCATCAGTAAGGAAGACAATCTGGGCATCAGGGTCTGCAGTGCCACTAAGGGTGTTAGCTGCGCGGACCAGGGCTTCCACCTCAGCTCTGTAATTTGTGCAGTGAAGGCCTGTTGGTACTGCCTCTGCCTGCCATTTTCCGTTTGGGTACTGAATGTACACCCCAGCCCCTCCATCCTGAACTGCATCTGTGGCTGATCCATCGGTGTATGCCCGTATCCATGCTTCCTGGGGATACTTTTCTTCGAGCATGGCCAGTGTCAGGGCTTTCTTGCTCACAGTGCTGTGCTCATCTCTGGTGGTGATGTAGGGTACCGTGGAAGAGATGGTGATGTTTTCTGGCTTACTTTCCCAAGGTGGAAGGTCGCTAGCAGGATTCAGAGCCTCTACCTGCGCAGGCAGCTTTGCCTGGTGTTTTCTCTGCAGTGCTCTCGTCTCCTTCACAAAGCTTGATCTTTTCAGTCTCCCTGAGGTTGGTTGTTTCATCCTAGCGTTCATAGGATGGTCTTTGGAAGACTTGACCTTTGTGGACTGTATCAAGGCTTTGCAATCTCTTCTCATGCACAGGGGTGGGATGCTTGTTGTCTCTTCCATCTTTTCAATTGGTGTGGATCTCATTGCGCCGGTGATGATACGCAGTGCCTGGTTCTGAACTCTGTCAATGGTCTGCTGGTGTGACTGGGCTGCCGTCAACCATGCATTGGATCCGTACTCAAGGTGTGGTCTCACTGTGCCTTGATATACATTTTTGAGGATCTTTTCATTGGCTCCCCATTGTGTTCCAGCCAGTTTTCTCATGATGTTCAGCTTTCTTCTAGCTTTCGCTTCTGCATTCCAAATGTGCGGCTTCCATGTCAGCCTCTTGTCAAGGGTGACTCCCAGGTATGTCTGTTGGTCTTCATACCGCAGCGGGGTGTTGATCGGCAAAGACGATATCGCCAAACTGAGAGAAATAATCTCCGACGTCATCCAAAAGAGTGGGAAGGATGTCACTTTTCTGAGAGATAAAAGTCGGATTTTGTGCGCACCAGATCACAAAATCGCCAATAACTTGTTCCGGCTGATGGAGGAGGACGCCCGATTCCAGATATCCTACCTGAGTTCCCTGTCCTTCATCTTCGAAAATCAAAGATTGTCAATCTCTTCGGTGCTTACAAGGAGGCTGGACTGGAGACTCTCGCCCGTTTCCTGCAGGACTCTGAAGAGGCAGACTTCAACCGAGTTGTAAGGCCGGAAAACATCGACAGCTGCACAAGACTTGTTAGGAGACTAGCAACAGCTATCCATATCGCCTTCATTGTAAAGTTCCTAGAAAGCTTGCTGCCAGAGAATGCCAAGGAACTATGTAGTGAACTGGGACAGAGCCAAATCCAAGAGAGGTGAAAAGCCCAATATGAGGAGTTCGTTGATAGAAGGAAGGATGAAAACGCCACTTTTGCCCTTCATGTGGACATACTCAACCATTGCGAAGAAGTTTTGGCCATTGCTCTCGCTGAAAGGATCGGTGGACAGCAGGGCTACCAGTTACTGTTGGCTGTAGTGAAGAGGTCTCTCTCGTTCTCTTTTCTGAACGGTGCCTCGGCCTATGCAGGATTCTGTGTGCAGCTACTCATCGAACATTATAGCGCCGGGACATTTCATCGCAGAATGAAAGAGACATTATTTTCAACACCCTATCGATCCAGTAGCATGAGGAATTTTGGTCTGGACTCGCAGAGAGAAATGGATCACAGAGCTGCTTTGAAAGGATTCCGTCCGAGAGGAACTGTGCCTTCCATCTTGCCACGCATGTCCCTGGTGGACAAGTTTGAAGAATTAGAAGAAATGAGGACTAACAGCGAATCAACAGCTGAAGACACATCTTTGTCAGATTTTGACATTACTTTGAAGTTAACAGACACCGATCTCCAATACATAATTCCAACTGCAAAGATGATTATCAAAACTGTCAATCTCTCTGCAGACGCGGATCCACAAACCACATTTAATGCGTATGCGCAAAATCCCGTTCCGTTGACACTTGCTGCTTTGGACAGGAACACACAGGAAGCCGGAGAATATTTAATTTGGCGGTTTCTTGTCGCCAGAAAGATGCTCGGAGCAACAGAAGCTCAGCTGACTGTCCTTCGATCAACTCAGTACGCGCCCCGAAAGAGCTTCTGGCAAAACTGAAGTCAACGAAAAGCGTCACTATCAAGCGAATGACTTGCAGAACAACAGCGCTTTCTTCCACCCCAGAAAAACGAGAGAAGAAGAGGCAGCTTACGGTAAAAAAGGAAACCAAGAGCATTCAGTGCTTTTCTTCTGAGAGGAATACTTGTCAGGCGATTCTCCGGCCGGATTGTTCCAAATCAGACACCAACAAGGCTGTGGGCATCAAGAACGCCCTACTTTCTGTCCTTGCCGAAGAAGGGGGCCACAACCTTGTTTCCTTGAACGCCAAGATGCTGCCATCAGAAATGGCCAATCGAATCAGTATCGCCATAGTCGACTTTTCTGGTGTCAAGTTCAAAACTTTCGCTGGATCTGGAGTTGCATACTTAAAACACGTTGAGCAAAATATCTTTTCCAAGATTTTTAGGATCTATAAAACCTTGCGACGTGTCATTGTGACCGAAGAGAAGTACTCGTTGACGCCTGATGATTTGAAAGCTGCAACAAGACAACGGCGACAGAGAGAGATGAAGAGTACCATTGCTCACCTGAAGGATCCGTCAGAGATGATTGACAGCAGCACGTTTGACAGAACAGCAGTCACGTCGACGTCTAGTGGAAAACAAGCCATAAGTATGTACCTGGCAGCAAACATCGGCCAGGTGGATATCAGAAAGGATGTCATCATCGACATTGACAGTGAATATCATACCGCCGACGCCTGCGGAACAAAGTTTGCTGTGCCTCTTCGATCCATCTTCAGTGCAGACGGCTACCAGTCATCCATTCTTTTGCAGTCTGTCCAGCAAAGAAAAGGCGAAGCTGAGATGGCGCAGCTGGACTGGCTGGTTGATGTTCTGCCAGACCTCAGACCAGGAGAGAGCATCATTTCTTTAGTGACCTCTACAGACATAGACGCTGTTCCAATTCATCTCTTTGTCGTCAGCAACAGGTGGCCAAGGAAATCGGATGGTTCATTCATACACCCCGTTCATGTCGTGCTACAGAAGACCAAGGGACTTTACGACACCTACAACATCACAGGTATCGTTGAAACACTAGAAAAGAAATATGGAAAAGACGCTGGGATGAAGGTTGCCATAACCTTGTGCATGGGTGGTAATGATTTCCTGCCGAAATTTTTCAATATTTCTCATGCAAAACTACTACAGACTGTCTTATCCCAGGGAAGGTTTCTACTTTGCGTCAATGTTGCCAAGACTGGCAGATGATTTTACTGAGGGCCGCTTGAAACTGTGCAGAGAGTACACCGACATAGTGTCAAACTCAAAGTAAACTTTGTAGAACACTAGAAGATAGCCCCTTGATCCATTTTCGTTCAGAGTATTCAGGATACCGGCCGTTCATGTCATGATTTTTCAGTTACTAAAGTTATTGTAAACATGTAAATCAAGTATATATACTTGATTCACATGTTTACTTTCAATGTAATTATGAAGTTCTAGCTTTTCTCATTATTGTTTGACTGAAATTTTAGTCTAACACCTTCTCTGCCCGGACACAGCGAATCCCACCCATGACAGCAAGAGACGTAGATCCTCTTGAACCCCTGTAACTGTGGGGGCTCATGAGAATCAATGCCTCCTGATGGCAGAGACTATCTTCATATGCATCCTCTGACGGAGGAGGTTGTCTGTGTTTAAGACTGCAAAATATTTAAAAAAAGGAGGAGGAGGAGACTAGAGGTTTGGATTTATATTGCTTTTATTACTGTTAGTGTTATAATAATTAGGCCTACTCACTGAACCCTGGGACCTAATTTCCCAGATTTTCTACTCAAACGACACGCCCATTGTGGTAGATGGATCGACCATGCAAGTTCAAGGGTAGTTCCAGATTAGCTTGGCGCCTAACCAGCGTGAAACTGAAACTAATCTGGTCCTAAGGTGTCAAGCTATTTAGGCATTGATTACCCTTGAACATTCATAGTTGATCCATCACCATCTCTGACTGTTCAGTTGACATATACATGTATTCTGAAGTGATGGTATCTGCTAAATCACAAGCTTTTTGTGAACGCCACCTAAAACAAAAATAAAATTGCAAAGCATAAAACGTTATATGAATCCATTGTGGTTGTCTTGTCAGATTGAGTGAGTGCATCAGTGTTGCTGAAGAGGTCAACTTCGCTATATTTATTTAGACCCCCACCTCGGCATGTGTATGTATCAACCCAGTACAAATTTGCTGCAATGATCTTCCAATAATATTTAGACGTAAACATACTCGGAGATAATCTGAATGTACACAGCATATCCACTCCACTATAAAATCTGAGCGGAGCAGTGGCAGCACAAATTTGCACTGAGTAGATGTATACATTTATGAATAGGTAAATTCAGCAGGGTCGATTCGCGCTTGGTAGGTTATGCTGAAATATATAGTGACGTTGACCCTTTCAGCAGCTGTGTTTCTAAAAACTGTTGAACAAGTGGTTAAACTTCTGTGTATAATATTCTAAGTACATGTTTAGCACAACACAGTGACACAAAACCAAAAGGAATACATGAATCATGAATACCTTTCTGCTCTCCATTCTGCATGTTCAACAGCATTCTAACAGTTCCAAGTCATATTATGACAGTATGATTTACCAGCAGCACCAGCTGAATAATATCATCCTAGATGCAGTCCAGTCCTTACGAGACAGTGTGTGTGTGTGTGTGTGTGTGTGTGTGTGTGTGTGTGTGTGTGTGTGTGTGTGTGTGTGTGTGTGTGTGTGTCCTCTCTTTTGCACCAAAAGTCCTACACGTGCAAGAAGCATGGCTGAAAACTGGTTTCCCTTATACTTTATTTGTTCAAACTTGTATTCAATTAAAATCATATCATCACAAGCGTCCCAGTAGCCCTTTTGTTGACAGAAATTTCTTAATAGGGACGGCACGCGCCGCCTCCCATCTGGTTTCACTGAATGCCGGGCCGGAGAGGGGTGGGTTGGGGGTTGGGCGGCCGTAGGTCAACACTGACCTGTACTGAAACACAACCAGAGCAGGGCAAATGCACTGACCCAGATCTTTAGTTCACGGCTGCAAAGTCTGGTAACTACTGACTCTGAGACATTCGTCTCCCAAGCGTAAAACTCAGCCTTTTCACGTCGGTAATGCCGACTACTGGCTCCATTGCTAACGACGCAGTCGGCCATCTTTGTTTTTAACTCTCGTCAAATGCTTTTCTTTTTATAACGTTTCTTGTGGGGTTTTTTTATCTATCGCCTATTTCATTCAAAATGTGATTTTGCAAAATAAACAAAAAGTGATAAAATTTCATTTAAAAATGGACAGCAATTAATGAAATAGTTTTTGTTTTGAGTGTATTTTGGGCTGATGCTGCTTAGTTTCGGAGGGCACTGACGTGGAAATTAGCAAAGTCGTCTCTGGTACACTCTAACTAGGGAACAGAACTAAATGGAATGTGCAGGGAGAATTTAATCACTGAAGATTTTGGAGTCCGGGAAGACTCATATAACCCACCAACACGCACGCTGCAGTTCTGTACAGTTTCCCATCCTGCCCACCCCCCCCCCCCCCCTCTTTGCCTGAGAAGAAATAGATTCACATTAGCCCCTACCAGTCACAGGGGCTCGTGAGATCCTGTCCTGTATGCCAAACGTAATCCACCCCAGATGTTCCTATGAATGTGGACGCGGTCAGTGTCCAGTAGTGATAGCCACACAGCCCCACATGTGGCCCTCATTGCTGGAAACCGATCTGCATCGGATGTTTATACTAACAGAGTGAACTGAGGGACTAAAAGCCCTAAGCATGAAATAGAAGGATAGGTGATTTTAATTGTAGCACAGTCTATCCCCTCTTTATTCCATTGGACTGAATGTGTGTGTGTTTGTGTGTGTGTGTTTGTGTGTGTGTGTGTGTGTGTGTGTGTGTGTGTGTGTGTGTGTGTGTGTGTGTGTGTGTAACCAAGCCGTAATTTTCACACACGCACGCACACACACACACACACACACACACACACACACACACACACACACACACACACACACATTCAGTGCATTCTACATTTTTATGTTCAGCCCTTTTGGCCACGGTATACAGTGCCGTTTTCGTACTGTCCAGTCTCTTAGCTATAGTCAGTCCCAGGCATCCCTTAATATTTCAAGGATCCCCTAAAAACACTACCGCCCACCAGCTGCACATTTGCCATGCACAAAATAACAACAACAACAAAAACCTGCACATTGACAGTCTCATTTCTTGGTTATGAACCCGATTCCTTACCAACCCCACACCCAAGCACAGCTGAAAGCAGCGTGCATTTGTCTCCAAAATCAGATTTTTATATAATGACTCGTGTGAACAAAGTAATGACTGACCTGTGTAAATAAATAGATGAATAATATTGTTTGTTCGTGTCAGTGCTTGTTTGTTGTTGGGTTTGTTTGTTTGTTTTTCTCGGTGCCACATGCTTATAAAAAATTAGCCAGGCTTTTCTGTGGTGCATTTTCCGTATTTCATGTTCAATCGCTCCCATTTTCATACCCATGCTGCGCGGCTGTACTATTTCTGTTGATATCTGTAAACATATGATATAAATGCAAACGTTTTTCATTGGGACTTGAAAGTGTTTTTGCATGATTCTGCAGGAACAATATAAGGTTGGGAAGGGATACTGATATGGTCCTAAAACTGTGCCGTCATTTTAGGTGGTTCAGTTATCCGGTAAAGTAATTGTGTGTTGTAGTGTGAAGTGAGTCACATAAATGCCACTAGTCTAAGAGTAATGTGGCTGAATGATAGTGGTTGTGCAATGATATTGTGTCTGTGGGTGTGTTCAGGTTGATTCTGGCTTTAGCAACAAAAAGAAAACAAACAACAACAACAAAAAAACTGAACCCCAGAGTATGGTACTTCGGAAATGCCAAGAAGCTGGAGTACACTGAACATAATAAACTGGACTGACAGGGTTTGGCACTAGACGTGGAACTTTTTTCAAACAAAAACTAAGCAACACAACTTGCAGGGTCTTTCAAAGTACTTTATGAGAATAGTGTCATAAATGTGTTCAGAGTTTGGGTGAAAACTGTGCGAGAAAAATACTGAGGTAGATAGCTTTTACAGTTGGTCTTGCTGATACTGACGCGGTAAACTTGGTCATTAGGGTTTCTGTTAAATCTAGTGTTTACAATGTTTTATGTATGTTCATCGGATGCAGTTGCATGACCTGAACGTTTTGATGCAAGCTAAGTCTAGGTGTTGTGAATGGGAGGAAAATTATTGAATTAAAAAGGTGACCTGAAATTTTTTTGGAAAAAAAATTATTTAAAAAAAATATATAAAGTATTTACACCTGCTTTTTAAAGATATCGATAAAAATAGTACAGCCGCAGTATGGGTATGAAAATTGGAGAGATTGAACATAAAATACGGACACGAGAGCCGATAATGTGCTTTTCCCGCGATTTTTTTCAAGGGCGATAACACATGTTTAAATTGGAATACAAAAGTTGTATTTGCATTTCTGGACTCAGTACCACATGGGCTATCAAATGGCACCATAAAAAAAAAATGACCAAAAATGTGCCTTACATATCACGTTAGGGTTATAACCCTAGCTACAATCTAACACTAAAAATAACGGTAACCCTAACCAAACTTTGGCCCTTAGGGTTTCTATCAAATATAGGGCTAACAATGTTTTAAATATGTCCATCGGATGCAGTTTCATCAGCTGCTTAAAATGATGTTGAAAACAGCCAGATCGCATGGAAACTGTACAACTTAAATACATTTCCCTCTGCAAGTCATAATATATAGTGAGAAAATTCATGCTATGAAGAAAATTTTTCAGTTTCAGCGTTTTCCGTCAATTTTCTTATTCAGATATATACAAAATCTCCTCACAAACCATGGTGTCAAACAAGCACAAGTGAAAAACATTTGGTTAATTTTTTATAATTTTTTTAGTGATTTTTGGACTTAGAACAATTTTCAAATTTTGCACACTGAAATTTTTTTATTTTTCATGTGATGGACTTGAAAATTGGTGAGCATCTTTCACGTGACTGACTGATTTAAACGATCATCAAAACAGGGAAATCGGACGGAAACTGTAGAAGTAAGATGTCTTTTCATATCCAAGTCATAATATATAGTGGTGTATTTTGTCCTAATAAGAAAATTTTTTAGTTTCTGCGTTTTGAGTCAGTTTTCTTTATTAGAAATATACCACAAGATCTCACAAACCATGATTCTAAATAGCGCATCTTTTTTAAGATTAGTTTTTTTTTATTTTATTTTTTAGTGACATTTGGTATAATCAGTCATATTTATACACTTATACCTTAGGGTTTCTATCAAATATAGGGTTAACAATGTTTTAAATATGTCCATCGGATGCAGTTTCATCAGCTGCTTAAAATGATGTTGAAAACAGCCAGATCGCATGGAAACTGTACAACTTAAATACATTTCCCTCTGCAAGTCATAATATATAGTGAGAAAATTCATGCTATGAAGAAAATTTTTCAGTTTCAGCGTTTTCCGTCAATTTTCTTATTCAGATATATACAAAATCTCCTCACAAACCATGGTGTCAAACAAGCACAAGTGAAAAACATTTGGTTAATTTTTTATAATTTTTTTAGTGATTTTTGGACTTAGAACAATTTTCAAATTTTGCACACTGAAATTTTTTTATTTTTCATGTGATGGACTTGAAAATTGGTGAGCATCTTTCACGTGACTGACTGATTTAAACGATCATCAAAACAGGGAAATCGGACGGAAACTGTAGAAGTAAGATGTCTTTTCATATCCAAGTCATAATATATAGTGGTGTATTTTGTCCTAATAAGAAAATTTTTTAGTTTCTGCATTTTGAGTCAGTTTTCTTTATTAGAAATATACCGCAAGATCTCACAAACCATGATTCTAAATAGCGCATCTTTTTTAAGATTAGTTTTTTTTTATTTTATTTTTTTAGTGACATTTGGTATAATCAGTCATATTTATACACTTATACCTTAGGGTTTCTATCAAATATAGGGTTAACAATGTTTTAAATATGTCCATCGGATGCAGTTTCATCAGCTGCTTAAAATGATGTTGAAAACAGCCAGATCGCATGGAAACTGTACAACTTAAATACATTTCCCTCTGCAAGTCATAATATATAGTGAGAAAATTCATGCTATGAAGAAAATTTTTCAGTTTCAGCGTTTTCCGTCAATTTTCTTATTCAGATATATACAAAATCTCCTCACAAACCATGGTGTCAAACAAGCACAAGTGAAAAACATTTGGTTAATTTTTTATAATTTTTTTAGTGATTTTTGGACTTAGAACAATTTTCAAATTTTGCACACTGAAATTTTTTTATTTTTCATGTGATGGACTTGAAAATTGGTGAGCATCTTTCACGTGACTGACTGATTTAAACGATCATCAAAACAGGGAAATCGGACGGAAACTGTAGAAGTAAGATGTCTTTTCATATCCAAGTCATAATATATAGTGGTGTATTTTGTCCTAATAAGAAAATTTTTTAGTTTCTGCGTTTTGAGTCAGTTTTCTTTATTAGAAATATACCGCAAGATCTCACAAACCATGATTCTAAATAGCGCATCTTTTTTAAGATTAGTTTTTTTTTATTTTATTTTTTTAGTGACATTTGGTATAATCAGTCATATTTATACACTTATACCTTAGGGTTTCTATCAAATATAGGGTTAACAATGTTTTAAATATGTCCATCGGATGCAGTTTCATCAGCTGCTTAAAATGATGTTGAAAACAGCCAGATCGCATGGAAACTGTACAACTTAAATACATTTCCCTCTGCAAGTCATAATATACAGTGAGAAAATTCATGCTATGAAGAAAATTTTTCAGTTTCAGCGTTTTCCGTCAATTTTCTTATTCAGATATATACAAAATCTCCTCACAAACCATGGTGTCAAACAAGCACAAGTGAAAAACATTTGGTTAATTTTTTATAATTTTTTTTAGTGATTTTTGGACTTAGAACAATTTTCAAATTTTGCACACTGAAATTTTTTTATTTTTCATGTGATGGACTTGAAAATTGGTGAGCATCTTTCACGTGACTGACTGATTTAAACGATCATCAAAACAGGGAAATCGGACGGAAACTGTAGAAGTAAGATGTCTTTTCATATCCAAGTCATAATATATAGTGGTGTATTTTGTCCTAATAAGAAAATTTTTTAGTTTCTGCGTTTTGAGTCGGTTTTCTTTATTAGAAATATACCGCAAGATCTCACAAACCATGATTCTAAATAGCGCATTTTTTTAAGATTAGTTTTTTTTTATTTTATTTTTTTAGTGACATTTGGTATATCAGTCATATTTCTATATACACTTAGTAGGTTTTCTTTATCAGAAATATACTGCAAGATCTCACAAACCATGATGTCTAAATAGGGCTTTTTTTTAAGATTAGTTTTTTTTTTTCAAATGCAATTAAATGACGCATAAATGAAACAGATTCCTTTAACCGTCGGGGGTTCTTTCTCCGGGTACTCCGGCTCTTCCTCCCCCTCCACTTTGGTATCAGTTTCAGCCAACTTAATAAAATTTCAAATACAAAACGATTTCCAAATACCGTGTAGCTCGCTTGAGCTTGCCCTTAGCACCACGTGAATGTTCTGTGTTTACGTACAGTGTGTGAGTGAATGCGTGTGATTCACGTGAGCGTGCTTGTTGGGTTCAGTTCGCGGCTACATTCTGCGCATTGAGTTATATTATAAATATGAGAAATGCGCCATATAAATGCTATGCATTATTATTATTATTAACCCTTATCAATCGGAATACACCAGTGTGTGAAATAAGTTTCACTTAAATTATTCAAGGGAAGTGCCAGAATACTTTGGCGCCAAGCTATTCTGGCACCACCCTTTAACTAAAGCCATTGGTCTACTGACATCCTTAGCTGTAAGTACTATATGTAATCCTATGTAATTTGTGTTAATGTGAAATCGTGTTTATTGCCTTTATGTTTAGACCACAATAGTTACTAAGGCATACGGTGTGTGTGTGTGTGTGTGTGTGTGTGTGTGTGTGTGTGTGTGTGTGTGTGTGTGTGTGTGTGTGCACGTGAGTAGCTTAATTATATTTTAATGTGTTTAATGTTCTTCCTTTAATGTTGCGCGGCACCGCAACGATTTCCTAATGTATTGTTACATATAGCAATAAAGTTCTATCATCATCATCTATCATCATCATCATCATATAATGTAGCTTGAATATGGCAGTCAGGTCAACTGAAGCTTTTAGCATCAGTCTGATATGGGTCAATATAGTCTTAACACACACAGTTAACCCATATCCTACTGAGGCTAAAAGCTTCAAATTTGTGCACTGCCATATGCAAGCTACATTATAGTATTTACAGATAAGGATATAGACCAATGGCTTTAGTTCAAGGGTGGTGCCAGAATAGCTTGGCGCCTAGAGGCACCAAGCTATTCTGGCACCACCCTTGAACTATTTTAGTCAAACTTATTTCACACAGTGGTGTATTCCGAATGATAAGGGTTAAGACCTAGCGGGAAGGGGTGTACAACTTGTAAAGTGTCCATCTCAGTGATTTTGCATTGGTCACCATCATTTTAATCAGTCGCCCGTCACTTAAAACATGCTCAGCACCACTGAAGTCTCAAGTGCCAAACTAAAGTGGCTGGGAAATGTGCTCAGTAAGTTCCAAAATCACATAGGAAAGAGCATCTTACTTCTACAGTTTCCATCAGATTTTGCATTTGTAAGCATACTTTTAATCAGTCAGTCACGTGAAAGATGCTCACCAATTTTAAGTGAATCACATGAAAAATAAAGAAAACCAGTTTCAGTGTAAAAATTTGGAAATCAACCTGAACACACCCACAGACACAATATCATTACACAGCCACTATCATTCAGCCACATTACTCTTAAAACAGTAACATTTATGTGACTCCCTTCACCATACAACACACAATTACTGACTATATAACTGAAACCACCTGAAAATGACGGCACAGTTTTAGTATCACATATCCATTCCCAACCTTTTACACCCGTATTATCTATTGTTCCTGCAGAATCATGCAAAAACACTCTCAAGTCCCAAGGCCAAAAACGTTTGGATTTATATCAAGTATGACCTACCCTGACAATAAGTTAAAAAAAAAAAAAAAAAAAAAAAAACCACCTCAAGGATGGCGTGCATTAAGTAAGACCACAGAAGTAAAAAATTCCCTCATGGTCTCTGGCTGTATGGCCTTACTAGGAAAATATTACTAGGAAAATAAAATATTATGATCATGATCTACGCGTGTGATTGAGTGGCTGCAAGTTGCACCATAGGTGAATTTCCTGTACATAAAGTCTTTCGAACAATAAATTAAATTAGCTGCTTTATTGATTTATCCCAATAGGTGAGGTAGCAGGGATAATGTGGGCAACCTAGAAACGTGTACAACACATGCGGACCACTCTTTATTCTAGTCACACTGTGACCTGTGAACACGGCATCCATGCTTGCGCGTAACAGCTCTTCCCCTCCCCGGGCGTTATAAGTTTGAGCATGTGTTCAGTCTTATGCTAAAACCTGACTTTGTCCGCTCTGAGAAGAACTGCGCAGTTCGTTTGCGGCAGCAGGTTCTCAGTAGCCTTTGTAAATGCAGGGGCAAATGTACATATATGCTAGGACTAGAAGCGGTATATTGGCCTGTCTCCTGCACGGTTTCAGTTTCAGCAAGCATACTGGCCTGCAATACCAGCTTGGTGAAAATACATAGATTGTAATGAGTCTGTGCAAGTTTTGAAAACCTTCGGTGGTAAACCTCTCTCGTGATTTATACTATAGTGCTCCTCAGTTCCCGCATCAGAGTAGGGTTTGTCTAACGTGTAAACCCCGAGGCGGCCGGCGAATTTTCGCAAACGAATGCGGGCGCTTTTGTGTACGTTAGAAGCCTAGTTCCTGGCTTTAGGTTTCAAATGAATGGCCAAACAAACGCATACTTTGATTGTGCAGCATCAAATCTAACGCTCGTAGCACGTGAGGTCAACACAATACACTCAAACAAAAGTAATTTATCAATAGCTGACCATTTAAAGCATTCTAAATAAAACATTTGATTTTAAACACTTCGAAACATTGCTACAAGTTTCCTGGCAATATAGCAATAGATTATCAATTTCCACAGTATCACATAAAAAAAGAAAAACAACCGAAGAGAGTAAAACCAAGATGTCGGACCGCGTCGTTAGCAATTGAATCAGCGATCGCTTTACCGACTTGAAAAGCTGAGAATTTTTACAAAGGAAGGCCTCAGAGTAAAAATAGACTGTACAGAGACCTCGGGAAAGGGTTGGGAATTTGTTTACAGTACACATAAACACGCCGGCACGACCAGGGAGCGATAAAGCGGCAGCGGCGAGCTGTTAAAGCGGCCGAGGCGTTGACAGTTTCTGTCGTTATGTTGGGGTAAGAGGCAGTCTGGCACCAGATTCTAGCGAGGCCTTGTTTCGGCATGCTAAACATCTGGGTCACGGACATTTGACACTGCTCTGGGTGTATCAATTTACAGGTCAGTGTTGGCCGGACAGGTCGTAGACCCACCCACCCCCACCGCCCCCCCTCCCACCCCCACCCCTGCCCGGCATTTAGTGAAACCAGATGGGAGGCGGCGCGTGCCGCCCCTATTAAAATGTTGTCTGTCAACAAAAGGGCTACTGGGACGCTATATAGGAGCTTGTGATGATATGTATAATTTTTCTGAACCTTTATTTTATAACGGTTTTGCGCACAATGGTAGTAACGGCAAGTTTGAAAATTGGTCCTGTTACCAATTTGTGTTTGTGCGTATGCATGTGTGCGTAGTCATTTGTCGTTAGGCTTGATTCTGTATTTCTTTACATTTTCCTATTTTGACATGCATGTATATTTTTTTAAAATGTTTGTTATGTGTTGTATGACTGTATTTTTTTTTCTATGGAAATTGCACCTCACTTGTGCTCTGGGGGAGAGGGGGGGGGGTCTGTATTTGAAGCGCGGGACTCTGAGAAGGCGCATGTCACTACTTGAACCGGCGGAGGGAGCGGGAGGGAGTGTATAGTTAAAGAAGATCAGTCAGCGAGATAGGCAACATGTATACTCTCACCCGCGCACTCACACATGCACTCACACACACACACACACACACGCAATGTGAGCGAATAACTAAATGTCTAAATATAGCACACACAAAATAAAGCAGAAGAGATAGGAGATAGGAGACTCCCAAACCACCCCCCATCCATTTTGTAGTTTTATTATAATCAACTAGCTATTTAGACAAACCAACTTTAATAATATTATTAATATTTTTAAAGTTCAATTATTAGGATATAAAAGATTTTATTATAATCAACTAGCTATTCAGACAAACCAACTCCAATAATATAAACAATATCTTTATTATCTAACTATTATAATTCCATTTCAGAAATCATTTAATTGATAGGATATAAGAGATTTTTAAACCACCCATTTTATAGTTTTATTATAATCAACTAGCTATTCAGACAAACCAACTCCAATAATACAATCAATTCCATTTCATACAATCACATCTCCCAACGTTTTATAGATTTATTATAATTAACAAAACATTAAGACAGATCACAACCTAAATAATTAATGTTTTTTTATTATATTACATTATAAAATGAATCAAGATGAATTGCTACTTTTAAGTGATATTTGTGCTGTAGAAAACAAAGACTTAGACTTTAAAAAACAACGCCTTCTCTCTGTTGTTGTTTCTGGAAAATCAAAAGGTCACAGGTCAAGAGTTAAGGTCAAGGTCATGGTCACCAAGATCAATGTCACCAAGGTCAAGGTCACCAGTAACAAGGTCAAGGTCACCAGTAACAAGGTCAAGGTCACCGGTCACAAGGTCAAGGTCACCAGGTCGCAAGGTCAAGGTCATGGATCAAGGCCACCAAGGTCAAGGTCATGTGACAAGGTCACCGGGTCGGGGTCACCAGGTCAAGGTCATGGGTCAAGGTCACAAAGGTCATGGACCAAGGTCACCAAGGTCGTGTGTCAAGGTCATGGGTCAAGATCATGGATCAAGGTCACCAAGGTCAAGGCCATGGGCCAAGGTCACCAAGGTCATGTGTCAAGGTCATGGGTCAAGGTCACCAAGGTCACCAAGGTCATGGGTCAAGGTCACCAAGGTCATGGGTCAAGGTCATGAGTCAGGGTCAAAGGTCACGAGGTCAATGACACTGGAACCAAAAAAATGGTAAAAGTCCGCTCCTGGTCTTTTTCCAGTTGCTCTCACAGAGTCAGCTATAACCCAGGTTCAAGTGCACAATTCGCCTTCCCTGTGAGAGCTTTTGGTGTGGCCTAGCTTTTGGTTTGTTCCGCCCACCCCAGACGGGAATCTACCGACTCCTCAACTCGGCTGCCCGAAACGAAAGTGTGGAGATGTCCCAGAAGTGCTTGGAACAGACAAAGAGAGTTACAACCTTAGGTTAATGTGCACAACTCACTCTCTTTGTTTGTTTGCCAGGCCACTGGACCACTCACGGACCCACAATGAATAGAAACATTTTCATTTATATAACCCTAAATTCTCCTAAAATAATTAAGTTGGTGAAGCAAAAGTAAAAAAGTAATACCAAAAAAATTATATTTGTATTAAAAGACAACAATAATCACACATTTTTAAACAAAAATCAAATAATAACATCTTTATACTATTATCTATCATAATTATTGACACATCTTGCCTTTTATTTTTTATGAAAAAATATATATTTTAGTCAAAAATTAAAACATAATTTAATAAAGCAAGGGAAGTAACTTTTTGTCTTACCAAAATTTTCTCAAAATTACTTCCCTTGTATAAACTTATATTCAACAAAGGGAAGTAATCTAAAATTTTGTTACTGAACAGGTGGTGATTCCTTCCCTTTTACTGAACAAGGGAAATAATCTGTTATTATTTCTTATGCTGATACTGAACAGAACAAATTCTCTCCCATGTTGTTACTGAGTCTAGATTATTTTCTGGTGTTCAAGTCATGGGTAAAATTATCAAGTTACTGTCTATGTTACTGTCTAGATGTTTCTAAGTAAATTACAAGTACTTAATAAGGTAATTTATAAACCAGCAAGTAACTTTGTAAGTACCTTTGAAGTTAGTTGGCGTAAGTAATTATAAGTGACTTAAAACAAGTTCTTATAAGTGTCTTAACATAAGATCTTGTAAGTTCTTGATGCAAGTCAGCAAGATACTCGGACAGATTTCCCAAGTTACAAGGACAATAAAAAAACTTCTTTTTAGTAATAGTCTGTTGGTGGTGGTGGAGCTGATGGGGTTAAATAGTTAGGCGCAAGCGACATGTCATCTTTTTGCGAAGTGTAATGAAAAAATAAATGATTATTACCAAATCTGATTTTTATTTGTTTAAAAGATTGTGTAGTTTTTCTGTGGTTTCCTGAACACCGATCTTTTTCCCCATCTCTAAAAAACTGGCCTTCAGTTCTTCAACATTCACAGGAGATTGACTACGTATTTTATTTTGTATTTCAGATTTTTGTTTCTTGTAATTATTTAAATCATCCTGGACTCTCTTAAATTCATCGTCACTAATATTATTATCATTCAATGCCTTACTGATAATAAGTTTCATACTGCTCAGCTTCGCACCAGCCAGCGTACTCAATGCTTCATGTTTCTGTAATTTTGTGTGAAACCTTTTGTTTAAGGCTTCCAAACCAAAACAAGTCAGGCATGTAGCAACGCTAACACCCTCAACTGCTATTCCAGCCAAACTTCCAATTCCCGTGGCAAACAGAACTATACCCCCCACAGAACATGAAGCTGAAACTGCACCAATAGCCATAGAAGTGTTTTGAACAGAATTAAAAACGGTCTTATACCGTCTTTTGCACCGTGAGTATTTCGCCTCCTCACTCTCCAAATATTTCAAAGCTTCTGTAATATTATTTAATCTGAATGCATCTGCCTGTAATGTTTTATCTGATGCAATTGGCACAGCTGTCACCTGTGGATCAGGCGCAAGTGTTGTTTTAGTCATCTCATTTGTTTCAGTCGGATCAAGCGTTGGTAGTTGCGGATAGAAGTTTACCATTTTTTTTATTCACAAATATTTTTTTTTATTTAATCAGCAATTACATTTTGCAACTCTTCAAAAGTATACAATTTGCTGGCATAATAAAATGCAACAAGATCAATGTGTTCAAGGTTTATGTAAGTTAGACGAACAAAAGCTGTTTTGTCGACCACCACCTTGACAGCTGGAACACTGCTCGAAACATTAATAACATCATTATTTTTTGTAATAGCAATAAAGACCTTTGATGATTCTGTTACTGTTTCATTCCATGTAAGTTTAATTCCTTGTGCTATATTTGCCTCTTTTGCAGAAGCAACAGATTTCATGATAATTTCAAATACTATTGTCACTTCTCTAGCCACGACTAAGCTTGCTGGCATAAACACAACAGAAGTATCTGATCTACCCTTTCTAGTTGTAAGAAGATATCTCCGTTTCTCATAATTTTCAACTTTCAGTTTTTCTCTGCTATTGTTGTCTGGGGCAAAGCTTGGAACAAGACTTACAATAAGCGGCCCCGAGTTAACAACCTTCCTAAACACAAAGGCGCCTTCATCATCAGTGTATACATAAGGACTAATAAATTCAATCTTTATGTCCCAGTCAATTGTGGGTGGTGGAACAGGTACAGGTGAAACCACCCACTTACTACCCACATGTATTAAGTTGTAAGGCGCATTATTTACTGGTGGAGTAGGTACAGTAACATCACGCAGCTGACCAAGTTTAGGAATCTGTTTTTCACCGTCTTTCATGTCAACAATTACTTTCCTCTTGTACATGCCATTTAAATCAAGTTCAAAACCATATATTTCTCCAACATCCCCTTCCTTCTCAAAATCCTGGACGTCTGCCAAATCTTTCAACTCTGTAACCGGACACGCAACTGGTATGATTGTTCGCTTTGGACCAAGACCACTCATTTTTATAACAAAAATAAAATTATTTAATTTCCAACACAACACTAAAATCATGCATAAGAACTGGTTTGTCATCCTGATTAGTTACAGATATACTCAGTGACTCAAAGAAACTAGAACCTAATTTCTTAAACTGCAAATTAGGAAATCTAACAACTACACTTTCACAATACGGAGCAGTTCCAGTAGGTAAGCATCTCAACAAAGTTGAAGGCTTTCCATTGTGAACATTCTCAGATGTGTTTAGTTCTTTCAAATAAACATTTAGCACTGTGTGTACTGACAAATTGACAGGACGTTTTCCAGTTATTTTAAGTTTTTTTGTCTTCATTGTTATAATACCAAACATAGCTTCATCTAAATCATCTGTTCTATACCAATCTTCGTCAATATAAAATCCAAGTAAATATGCAAATCTGTCTGAAATTTTTAACCAATTTTTGTGTCAGAAATTCTAATGTAACAAGTAGGTTAGCTGGATTTAAAGTTGCTTTAATTTTAAATTTACTTTGAAACCATTCAGCTATAGTACAAAAGTCATAATACCCAGGTGGTATAGCTTCAGTCTTACCATCTAAATTTACTTTATTATATATATCATCCTCTACATTAAACCATTTTACTGTGTAGAACAATTCATGGATAGCTACAGCCTTGCTACCATCACGATTATCAATCCCATTAGTTAAACACACTGGTTTGCTTGTGTCGAGGTTTGTTAAAGTGATAAACATTTTTATTATCTCATATAAAAAAGGATGGAATTTAAATCACCAACCATTACCACAACAAACGCATTTCAAATTAATATGGATGCCAAATATAATGTTGCACCTACTTATGAACAGAAAATAATTCAGCTAAACCAGCTTGACATAGCTGTGTCTGAACAAGATCTATTCCAAGTCAAAGTACCAAATCCGTTTGACCATTACCTAAACCCTCCAATAACAGATGACTCTACTGCAAGAAAGTGGTCTTCAAGTCCACTACAGATGTTTCAAAACCAACTTAACTTTGCTATACTATGCTCAACTACTGGCTGTGGGGTTTCTTTTACAGACCATTTGAATCACTCAAACAAACTTATTAAGTCTGTCTATCGTTTCCATGTTTATTACCAGCTTAGACGTGTACTGTCAGAACTTCATACACCACTACCAACTGAATCCAGTTTCAACAGGTTTAATAACCCTATGGATATGAAAGCGTTTGAACGCATATGTAATGAATTTAACATAAGCACTAAGTATGACTTCACACAAAAACTTGATGATCACCACGGCATGGGCACATTGTATTATGCTATGAGTCACAGACAATACCCTCAAGATTACTACCCTGGTTACACTTCATTCTCATCTAAATCTGAAGTCTGGTTAGGATCAATAGAGCAGAAACAGTCTAATGCGTGGACCACATTTATTTTAGATAAATCTGACGGGTTTACTCAAGCAGGAGTCGAGCGCGTCAATGAGTCTATCAGAACATATGTCTGGTGTATACTAGGTGCACAATCACTAACAAAATCGAATATTTTGAATGGAAGTGGTAAATTTGAAGCACAAAAACAGTTTCTTGCAAACCTGGAAGATTCAATCAACTCAACAGTTGATCTCCCATCTAGCATACAACGCTACCAAGACATTTTAAGATATGCCAGATCAAAAGTTGACTTTGTAGTTGGCATCGGGTTATACATGTTACCATCTGATCTTCAACTCCAAATGGGAACAATAACAAATTATAATAATGAAATAATTCTTGCAGGTGTTGGTCAGAAATTAGGTCTCAATCAATCTGTAAACTTGGGGGCCACAACCACACATGTACAGTCATTAAAATCATTACAGACGGTAACACCCACGGCACCAGTAACATCATCACCTGTACAGACAGTAACAACTCCAGCTTTGACACCGGTACCCATGCAAGCAATAACACCAACCCCTGACACACATGAGTCAGAGAGAACAGCATTGGTAATAGGACTCACTGGATTAGGAGTATTACTTCTTTATCTGTTTCATTAAATAACCCACCATCAACCCTCCTACTGTTACCAAAAATACCCACACATGCTCTGCCATAAACCCAACTACCTTTGCTGTAGTAGTGATCAACCAACTGACAACAGAGCCTATAATGTCAGGCAAAGCGTCCATTGCTTTTACAACCAATTTTTTAAGCAAGTCTGATATGTGAGACAACTGTTTCTTTACCCATGACTGTAAATCTTTTGGGTCTGTGGGGGCTGGTGGAGGTGCCGGGGCTGGCGGTGTTGGACTACCACCAGGTCCACCAGCACTGGAGACAGCTAATACAACAGTACTGATAATAAACCCAAGAGCAGTAATTAAACTAGCAATTGTGATACCCTGCTCTCTGAAAAGTGTTTTAAGTCTCTCAGCCAAAGTAGTGTCTTCGTGAAGTATTTTCTGAATAGTTTCTCTAATCCTGTTGACCTGTGTTTTCAGTTTTTGTCTCCCAATACTAATCGCTTCTAACCTTCCTGATCTTTCTATCTGCAAATCATTTAATCTGTGTTGAATTCTTTCTTTCATTTCTGTGTCAAGATTTCCATTGTCTGCGGTAGCCAGTTTCTCTTTTTCACGTTCTATGTGTTTATCAAGCTCTCCCAGTTTGGCAACATTATTTACCATCTCACCTCTTATTGTCTGCAGTGATTTATCCAATCCCATAATCTCCCTCATTGACAAAGGTGGGTCGTCTATTGTTTTCAAAGTGTCATTTATTTGTCCTTCAGTAAATGAGGTTTCTTGTATCACAGTGTTTGCTATTTCTGGTAGGCTTGTTACTGGTGCCATTTCAATTTGTTGCCCTGTTGGCAACTTTGTTTGCGTGTCGTGAAGAACACTAACCAGTCTTGGCGTGACAGGAGACCCTCCAATTCCAAGATACCTTGCCAACCCAGAGTTACCACCGACTTCAACTTTAATTGTACTTAAAGCTCTAAACTTAGAAGGATTGTTTTTATGTGTTAGATTTATTTTCCCTCTGTCTGTATTTACAAATAAGTGTCCTTTATCATATTCAAATTGATTAGGATCTATTACATCTGGGCGCGCTCCAACACTGTCATAAAATGAGTTTACTTTGTCTTTTAACAGTTCATGATGCATACTACTACTACTAGTTACCATTCCAGTCATATCTGTGATACTGGTATCTGAGACATTCATGTCATCCATTTCAAAATCTTCATGATTAAATCCTCCCGCTGCCATTGTTTTATTAATTTATTATTTTTTATTGTGCATAATAAAAATGACACAGTCTTACGGATCAAAGTTAGACCCATACAGAAAACTACGTGAGCCTCTGGGTGTTAAGGGCATAAGACAATCAATCGTCATCACAAACAATCCAAGTACCATAGACCAGAACCAAACTCTTACAGTCAAGTTTCCAAACCTAGGTCCCAGTGATGTTATTGTTCCTGGCACTGCACGCCTAGCATTTAATATTGAACTATCATCAGACGCAGATGTGAACAGAACACTGGTTGACAATCTTGGCAGAGCAATTGTTAGAACTATTAAAGTAAAACTTGAAGGACAGGAAGTGTTTAGTCTTGATGACTCAGATGTGTTCTACTTTTACAAAGATCTTTGGCTCACAAAAGAAGAACGAGAAGACCGTGTTTACCAAGGCATACAATCTGATAATGTTGGTAAACTTCGAATCAATGCCGGAGACAAAACAACTACTGGGGTACCAAAGGAAGTTATTATAGCTGAAACATATGGAACCAGATTTTACATTCCACTTGAGTTTGAAATCCTCACAGCACATTTGCCTTATTATCAAGGGGCACTGAATGACCGTCTGAGCTTTGAACTAACTTTCAATGACTACTCCAAAGTTATAAAATCATCTGCCACAGATGCAACATACAAGATCTCTAACATTTCCTTGGAATATGAAATTGTCACACACACTGATCTAGCCAGACTCATTCAAAATCAGTATCAGTCAAGACTTCCAATTTATTCATCATCATCATCATCAGTCCCTTGCCCGAACTGGGCGTTGGGGGGACTGAAAGGCAGCAGCAACAGACAGTGCTCTCCACTGAGTTCTATTTTGGGCGGTGGCAAGCAAGTCTGGCATCTCGAGTTCGGTCCATTCTTTTATGTTTGCGACCCAACTCTTTCTCTGACGACCTCGCCGACGACTTCCTTCGAGAGTGCCTTGGAGGATAGTCTTGGACAAGGTGTTGTGTCGGGTCACGTGGCCAAACCAAGCAAGCTTGCGCCGTTTCACGGTTGCCAGAAGGGGTTCATGTGGGCCCACCAGGGAAGTGATGATGCTCCGTACATATTCGTTGGTCTTGTGCTCGCGGTACGAGACGCGGAGCAACTTCCTCAGTCACTTGTTCTCAAAGGCCTGGATTTTCTTTTCTGAGTCTGCAAGCAGTGTCCAAGTCTCACAGCCGTAGAGTAGAATAGACACTACGAGGGACTTGTAAAGCCTGTACTTGATGGTGAAGCTGATGGAGTTACTTCGCCATATCCTGTCCAGCCTGGCCATTGCGGATGTTGCTGTACCTATCCTGATACGGATCTCTGCTATGCAACTACCGTCTTTGGACAGGGTGGCTCCCAAGTACTTGAAGCTATTGACCTCTTGTAGCTTCTGGCCGTTCATGTGAATGTTGCTACTGCTGTCGCTTGTGGTGTTGATCATCACTTTGCTTTTATCCGTACTGATCTCCATGCCATAAGACCCTGCGCTACTTGAAAGTTTGTCTGTCAGGTTTTGAAGCTCACTATTGCTGCCTGCCATGAGGTCAATGTCGTCTGCGAATCGAAGATTGCACAGAGATCTGCCACCAATAGAGATTGAAGTATGGTGGTCGTGGAGGGTTTCCTGCATGATCTTCTCCAGGAATATGTTGAAAAGGACAGGAGAGAGCAGGCATCCTTGACGGACACCGATCGTCGTCCTGAAGAACTCGCCTGACTGATTGTTAAGTAGAACCGCGCTGCAGGCGTTCTTGTAAAGCGCTTCTATCATTTGGATCAGTCCCTCCTCTATGTTGAACGATCTCATGACTTGCCAGAGTCCGTCGTGCCAGACGCGATCAAATGCTTTCCTGAAATCAATGAAGTTGTGGTAGAGTTCGCGCTGATGCTGCAGATGTTTCTCGATCAGGACGCGGCAGTTGAAAATCTGCTCTACAGTGCTTCTTCCAACTCTGAAGCCAGCCTGTTCTTCTGCCAGCAGTTCCTCGGCGAAAGTTTTGAGGCGGTTGAGAATGATTCTAAGCATTACTTTGCTAGGGTGACTTATCAGACTGATAGTTCTGTAGTTCTGGCACTGTTTCAGGTTTCCTTTCTTGGGGAGCGGGATCACTAGAGACTGTGTCCATTCTACTGGCCATTTCTTTTGCTCCCAGATCTTTTGACAGAGTGTAGTGAGGACCTTCGTTGTTACTTCTCCTCCATGTTTCAACAGTTCAGCAGGTACGTTGTCTACACCTGGAGACTTTCCTCCCTTCAGGCCGCGTACGGCTGCTTCCACCTCTTCAGCTAACACTGGCAGGTCTTCAGCCTTCCTGGCCCCAGCCTGGTTGTTTTGGAGAATGCTGGTGTCTGGCTCAGCCTTGTAGTTATACAAGTCTCGGCAGTACTCAGTCCATCTGTTTAGTACAGCAGTGTTTTCCGTAAGGAGTTGGCCGCTGCTGTCTTCGATGACTGTGGCTGTTCGCTGTTGAGTCTTGGTGAGGGTCCTTAGCATTTCATAAGCGTTCTTGCTGTTGCCGTTTGCCATGCCCTCTTCCACGCTACAACACTGGTCTTCAATCCAATCTTCTTTGGCTTCTTTCATCCTTTTCCTGATCTTCTTGTTGACAAGTCTGTACTTGTTTGCTGATGTGAGGTCTTGGCCTCTCCAATTTATTATGACAGGGTAATTAGACATAGTTTAATGCAAAAAGACAAGAGTGACCCAATGTGGAGCATAAACTTGAACACACCAGCTAGGTCACTGAAAGGTATTCTTATGTTGTTTGTTGAACCAGCAGATCCATATAAACGGGATTCAGAAAAATTCTACAATCCAAAGATTACACATTTGTCCTGTACAATTGAAGGCCGTCCTAATCAAGTGTATGCTTCAGGAATGTTACCTTATCAACACTACGATGAGATCACAAAGTATTTTGCAGGTGAAAGGATTAGAGATAAACCTGCAAACATTGCGTGTAAAGATCTACATCTGTATGACGTTAGGATCGGACAATACCTGACAAACAAATATGCTCTTTGGTTAGACCTTCGTAGTACAGATGACAACTACCTTCATGGGTCAGGTCGAACTGTTGAAAATGGTAGTGACGGAATATCAATTCAGATACAAAAGAAGGTTGAAAAAGCCGAAGCCATAAATATATATTTGTACCTGATTTATGATGCACAACTCAATATTGCAGAAAGCAGACTGAGTGGACACATATATTAAAATTATATTATGTATTAAAATGAACCGGAGCTTAATGACCCTTGACCCCCATTGTGGCTTATTTGTTGGCGCCACAGGGTGTGGGAAAACTGAATTTGTTCTTAACCTCTTACAAACAAGATACATACACCACTTTGAAAACATTGTAATATTTTGTCCTACTATTAAACACAACAAAGCTTATCACAATCGTTTATTCATTTGGACTGACAGCAACATATACTTAGTCGACCCTGAGAAAAAACTGAATGACTACCTGCAGTATTTTTACAAACAATTTGAAGGACACCCAACCCTGTTTATTGTTGATGACTGCTCTGCAGAGAAAGATATTGTTAAGAAGAGAAACACTCTAGCAGAACTTGCCTTTAGTGGCAGACACGCAAACGTCAGTGTATGGATTCTCACTCAGAAATATAATGCTGTACTGAAAGATTTTCGTGAACAGTTAAAGTTTATCTGTTTGTTTTACTGTAAGGATCGTGACAGCTTTGAAGACTGTCTCAGAGAAAACGATGTCATTCCCAACAAACACGAACGAGACTGTGTAAAAAATAAACTGAAATCAACTAAGCACCTAAAGCTTATTTTAAAGACAGATCAACCTATAGGGTATGGGTTAGTTAATTAATTTATTTTTGTCTATAAAAATGACAGACAGACAAGAGGAGCAAAATTGGCCTATTGGTGAAATAATAGATATTACACACTGTTTTAAAAATATTAAATATGTAAGCCAGCTTTATAATAAAGAGACACCTGGTAATTTATTTATGATATCGACAATAGTGTATATGTCTGGTAATATAACTTTATGTGTTGATAATCCATTTATAAAAAAAATAACTGTTGATATTAATACACAATCATTTACTGTTAATGATTA
Source organism: Semisulcospira habei (assembly GCA_036245525.1). NCBI lineage: Eukaryota > Metazoa > Mollusca > Gastropoda > Semisulcospiridae > Semisulcospira > Semisulcospira habei. The sequence continues at coordinate 107,860,415 of BTPG01000004.1, forward strand.
TTACAGTGATTGGTTTGGCAAAGTGTGTAGTAATTTAGCAAAAGAACTATATAAAATAAATTTATATTTTAACGTTGTTACATTTAATAAAATTGTATTACACATACAAAAGCAATAATGATGATTGGTTTGAGTTAGTGTGTAAACAAATCTGTTTATTGTAGGAGTTACAGTCAATAAAGTGCCATTTTACATTATGTAATTTTCTATTTATTTTTTTGTCGGACAAATAAAAATGACGGACAATTCTCAAAGATTAAGAAACGTGTTTTACACAATTGACTTACCTATATCTAATTTTTTTAATGTATATGAATCGATACAAAGATCTTTTAGCGTAATACAAGAAAATCTTCTTTCTGGTAGTGTAAAGATTCAGATTGTTGCAAAAATAAAATTTATAAGGGAATCTGGAGAAGTTATTGTTTCATATATTTCAACGAGACAACACACAGTTAATTCGAGAAGAGGATTTGAAAAAGTGTTTAAAGAAAAACTGTTGCCTGACTTCCTTGAAGCAATTGATAGGGCAAAAATAAGTGGATCTGGTTGGCATGAAGGTTATGTACTTGAACTTCAACTAAAGCAGTCAAGATATCATCCTATTTTAGGCAAATCATGGATACCACTGCCAACAGAAGTTGCAAACAAAAAGGCTGTAGTCAATATTCAAAACAATGATAATTTATGTTTTATGTGGTGTGTGCTTGCTAAACTTCATTTTGTAAGAGCAAAACCTGATCGTGTATCTAACTATACCAAATTTGTAAATGAACTCAACTTCAGTGGCATTGAGTTCCCTGTTAAAATAGAGGACATAGACTTGTTTGAAAAACTAAATCCTGCTATATCTGTAAACGTGTATATATGGGATAATGAGTCTGAGAACAAGTTACAACCAATTAGAGTGTCACCAATTGCCCCCACCTATGGCCAGCCAGAAAATAAGCATGTTGATATGTTACTAATAAGCTCTGGTGATAACTTTCACTACACAATTATAAGAAATATGTCACGACTAATTCATAATCATATATCAAAACATAATGGCAAACAGGAAGTTTGTAAAAGATGTTTACAAAGGTTTTCTTCTATTGCAGTAGCACATAAACATGTTTTAAATTGTAGGTCTGCTGATGACGTACAAACAGTACTTAAGTACCCAGAGCCTGGTACTAAAGTACATTTTTGGAACTATAAAAATCAGCAAAAGCTACCGTTTGTAGTGTATGCTGATTTCGAATCACTGGTTGTTCCGTATGATGGCCCTGTTCCAGATTCATTACCAAAGACAATAAAGTTGAGTGATCAAGTAGTGTGTTCTTTCGGGTATATTTTTGTTATGTCAGACGGTCAGCATTCAGAACCTATTATTTACAGGGGAAAAAATGCATCAGCTATGTTTTTGACAGAAATGAGACAACTGTATAAAAAGGTATTTGAGTATTTGAAAAATTGTCAAAAGCCTTTGGTTATGACAGAAGAAGATAAACATAATTTTGATACAGATGAGACGTGTTGGATTTGTGAACAACCTCTGGGATGTGATAAAGTTCGTGACCATGATCACATAACTGGGCGTTACAGAGGAGCTGCACATAACAATTGTAACTTGTTTTTAAAAACAGATCCTAAGACATACAAACTGCCTATCTTTTTCCACAATCTCAAAGGATATGATTCACATATTATCATGCAGGCCGTGGATGAGTCTTACAAAAACATTAATTGTATTGCACAGACAACTGAAAAATACTTGACCTTTAGTTTAGATAAATTAGCATTTTATGACTCTATGCAACATTTATCTTTAGGGCTTGCCAGTCTCGCAGAAGGACTTACTGAGTTTCCAATAACAAGTAAATATTTTGAGCCAGACTTAATTAAAAAAGGTGTTTATCCATATGAGTACATTAGTGACTGGGTAGTTTTTGAAGAAAGGAGTCTTCCACCAAAAGAAAATTTTTATTCTACACTAATTGGTAAAGGTACTTCTGACTCTGAATACCAACACGCACTTAATGCATGGGAAAAACTAGGGTGCGAAACTATTGGTGACTACCATGACCAATACTTAAAGGCTGATGTCTGTTTGCTAGCAGACGTATTTGAAAGTTATCGTGAAAAGGGTTTGTTATATTACAATCTTGACCCTGCCTGTTACATAACTAGTCCTGGCATGACATGGGATGCATTTTTAAAATCTAGTAAGATAACTATAGACTTGTTATATGATCCTATAATGGGTGAAATGGTAGAACGTGGATTGAGGGGAGGCATTAGTCTAGCAGCAAACAATTATGGCAAGGCCAACAACAAATATCTTGATGACTTTGACCCCTCAAAGCTAAGGTCATTTATTACATACTTGGATGCTAATAATTTGTATGGATTTGCAATGTGTGAAATGTTGCCATTAAAAAACTTTTGTTTGTATGATTTGTCACAGTATGGCATAAAAAAATTAACAAAATATATTATGGCTCGAGGTCAAAATGATGAAAAGGGTTGGATCTTTGAAGTAGACCTGGAGTATCCACACCACCTACATGATTACCATAATGATTATCCATTAGCAGTTGAAAAAATGAGTTTGACGGGGAAAAAAGAAGACACTAAACTTGTACCCAATCTGAATGACAAATTTAATTACGTTTGCCACTATCGATTGTTACAGTTTTACATCAGACATGGGTTAGTACTAAAGAAAGTTCACAGAGGTATTCAATTTGACCAAAGTGCTTTCATGAAAGATTATATAATGAAAAATACAACATTGCGTGCGAGAGAAGGTAACACTGCATTTGACAAAGACTTCTTTAAGCTTATGAATAATGCCTGTTTTGGTAAGACTATGGAAAATCCTCATCACCGCAAAGATGTTAGACTGGTTACAACTGAATCGGGTGCAATTAAACTTACAGGCAAGCCGCAGTACACGGGGTACAAAGAATTTCATCCATCATTGTATGCAGTGTCACTCAAAAAAAACATTGTTAAACTGGACAAGCCAGTATTCATTGGTATGGCAATACTTGAGTTATCAAAACTGTTAATGCTTGAATTCTACTATGATTACTTTAAACCAAAGTATCCTGAGTGTCGTCTGCTATACACTGACACTGACTCTATGATCATAGACGTACCTACTGAAGACTTTTATGAAGACATGAAAACAGAGTTACACATGTATGACACGTCTGACTATCCTAAAGATCATCCACTGTACAGCACACAAAACAAGAAAGTACCTGGTAAGTTTAAGGATGAACTAAATGGTGTACCAATAGTTGAGTACGTTGGTCTGAGATCCAAAATGTATTCTATACTTCACCAAAAGGGAAGTCAGTCGAAAGCCAAAGGAATTAAAAAAACAGCAATAAAAAATAAAGACATTCGTCATGAACATTATAAGCAAGTGTTAGATGGTGCATTAATGCCTGATTATCCAAACAAGACACTGAGATCAAACAATCATAATATTGAAATGATTCAAACATATAAAAAGTCTCTAGCAGTAGGTGATACAAAAAGAGTGTTTCACACTAAGGAAAAGGCTTATGCACCTGGGCATTACAGGCTCAAGTTATCTGAAAAAATAGCTGATGAACTGGTTGATGAACTAATTGATGAATTGAAATTGTTAAAAATGAGTAACAGTGTCTGTGGGAATAATCTGTAATTCTTCTCTAACAAATGCCCTCTTTGGTGCAGGCTCATATAAGTAATATATTGTTGCATTAGCTAAAGGAACTATTTTTTTTATATTATGAACAGATGTAGACCAAATTGGATCAGTTGCCCTGCGCTTGATGTCATTCTCAGCTTCACCGGGTTGATACAAATATCTCACCTGTTTTGTAAACAAGCTAGTGTCTGGAGGTGTTATTGCTTTTATTTCTGACGGTATTGTTTTCAATTTAATAGAATCAACAGGTTTAGGGTGACCATCATTATTCATTGCTTTTATCACAGACGGTAATCTTTTAACCCACTCAGTGTTACGTGTGTCATGCATGAGTTCCTTAGAATACTGATAGCTGAAAAGTCTCTCTGATAATTGTTTATTGAAATTTTCTACAATAGCCTGTGATCTATGCAAGCCTGGTATGCCTCGCCGCACTAGCACTCCATGCTTTGCAAATAACTGATTAACAGCACCTTTAAATTCACTCCCATCATCAACATGCACAAGCCTAGGGTATTTTAAAGGACCTCGACTATATATCTTTGATAATGCAGTGGCAACTGTTACAGCATTCTTGTCAGTTATTGGTTCAGCGTCCTTATACCTTGAAGCTATGTCAACAACAGTTAATGCATACTTGTATCGTTTCTTTCTTATTGTATCGTGTGGTAGGAACAGGAGATCCATTTGATGGGTGTCATTAGGGATAGTGTTTACAAAATGAGGTCTTGTTATTTTTCTTGGAGCAGGTAAATATATTTGCCAAATTGCCTGTTTTTTGAGCCACTGTTTTATTTGGTTGACATCTCCACCCACAGCAGCATGTAATTTTTCTACTGCAGTATTCCCTTTCCAGTAGCCAATTGGAGAGTAATATATTTTTGATAGTTTAGTGTCTGCCATTTTTTCTAGCAATATAAACTCCTGTAAAATATACTAATGTCATTCCTACTAGAACAAATATTATTTCTCCATTTCTTTGTTCTAGGCTTGGTTGGTAGTAGTCACTAAGTTTTGGTTGTGGAACAGACATGTCTTCGCCAGTAACAAGAAAGTATTCTTTGATCGCGTCATCAATGTTTGAAAATGTATGCTGTGCGTGACCCTCAAGTTTTAGTTTTTCATTAATAAAATCAAGTTTCTCAATTCTTTGCTTCTCATAATCTTGTTGAGCTTGAGCTAGTTTTTCAGACGCCTCATTGTGACACTTCATTTCTTCTGCTGATTCTTCTTTACTCACTTTTGAAAAGAAATAGTTTGATCCACTAAAAGCTAATGCGTTAATAACTGCACCACCAATCATGACAGCTATTGTTGCCATATTTTTATTTACATAGAAATATTTTCTGGAATAATTCCTTGCTTGACTAGAAAATCTTTTGTTGCAATCGATGCTGTTATAACAACTACTAGCTTAGCACTGTCTTCGAAGTCTAATTTACTAAGGTCTGCTGATTTCATTTTGAGAAGACTTTTTCCCAGCATAGAATACGCTACTGATAGTCCACTTATTACAGCGGAGTGATAGACAAGGTTCATTAAGTTCTTTGTGTCGCTCATTTTCTTATACCATAAAAATTAAAATAATAAATTTATTTACTGCATGTAAAATGGGTCCAAAGGTTTTGGAACTGCTGGTAATGTGGAGACTTCTTCTTTTGTTTTTGGAGTGTTTGATTTTTTGGACACTGTTCGAGTGTTTGGTTTGTATTTTTTATATAATTGGTAACCTACGTAACCAAATCCGACAACAAATCCAGCAACTATATATTTTGTAGTTGGTTTTTTTTTCACTTTTGGGTGGTTGTGTTTGTTCTGGTGGAAGTGGTGATGTTGTGTCAGTCTTTTCTGTTAATGCTTGAAGCTGTAATTTCTTTTGTCTGTTATATTCAGCTAATCTTTTTCCAGCCTCTATTCTACCTGGGCTTTTAGTCTTAGTCACTGTTTGAACCTGTGTCAAGACATGACTCTGTTGTGGAGTCGTCTCGTCCATTTTCTTCTAATTTAAAATTTATTTTAGAAAAATCAATATGACTACTAGTAACAAGTAAGGTTACAGCAGGTGCAAGATAATTTCCAAACTTGTAAAACATAAGGCATGCTAATTTACCTATTGAACTTGAAACTATGGGGTTGCTTTCGAGATCATGTGAAAGGTTGTCACTATCAACAGGTAGGAAGTGACTCACAGCTTTTGTGTATAGGCATATAAGAGATCGACTCAAATCACGGGTCATTAGTGAAGCAATATGATTTTCATATAGCTCGTCATCGGGGAGAGATTCTATGTCTTCTGTCATGTATTGTTTACCAAGAAAAGCTTTTGATTTTCCAGAAACAACAACAGAGAGAAGGCGTTGTTTTTTAAAGTCTAAGTCTTTGTTTTCTACAGCACAAATATCACTTAAAAGTAGCAATTCGTCTTGATTCATTTTATAATGTAATATAATAAAAAAAAACATTAATTATTTAGGTTGTGATCTGTCTTAATGTTTTGTTAATTATAATAAATCTATAAAACGTTGGGAGATGTGATTGTATGAAATGGAATTGATTGTATTATTGGAGTTGGTTTGTCTGAATAGCTAGTTGATTATAATAAAACTATAAAATGGGTGGTTTAAAAATCTCTTATATCCTATCAATTAAATGATTTCTGAAATGGAATTATAATAGTTAGATAATAAAGATATTGTTTATATTATTGGAGTTGGTTTGTCTGAATAGCTAGTTGATTATAATAAAATCTTTTATATCCTAATAATTGAACTTTAAAAATATTAATAATATTATTAAAGTTGGTTTGTCTAAATAGCTAGTTGATTATAATAAAACTACAAAATGGATGGGGGGTGGTTTGGGAGTCTCCTATCTCCTATCTCTGCAGATGCACGATTCACACGCACTCACATACACTCGCACTGACGCAACCACGCAAACACGTCAGTGCACACACGTACAAACTTCAGAATGCTACCACTCGCCTAGAGCAGTGAGTACAGTTGGGAGGCCAGCTAAGAGGGCATTGCTTGCTATCCTTGCCGGAACTACGCCAGTCTCTACGATGATCGGGCTCACACTTTACACGACCACGAAAGAAAAGGCGGACTGACCCTTGTTTGAAAAGAGAAGCGAACAAGCTCAGCTTACCGGATCATCTATCCACCGTGTTTCATTTCCACCTGACGACGGATCTATTAAAATAAACTTCAGCTATTAGAAAATAAACTTCAGTTAAACGAGGGCAAGACAGAAGCTCTTCTTGTCGGTGCCTCTCGACCGACTGCTGCCTAAAGTTCTCCTGACTCTATGCGCATTTGTGACGCACCTATTCCATTTTCTGATTCAGGTCGCAATCTTGGCGTTTTTCTTGATAGAGATCTTCAAATGAAGGAGCATGTAAATCATATCTGCAAACTTGCTTTTCGAGAACTTAGCCGCTCTGGGCCTCTAATTTTACACTACTCGAGAGAATCTATGATTTTGTCCCTCTTGTGTATACCATTCACTAATACTTTATTAACAACATTCCGTACTCGAATCAAAATGATTAGGCATTTCGGAGTGTGTGAGGTGCAGTATTCTTTTCCATTTTCCCACGTGACGAGGGGTCACAGAGGCCGCTTAGAAAAACATCGGTTTGTTATGTCAGACTCATGTGTCAAGTGTCATTGTTCTCATGCTGATGACATGCGGTGACCTTTGACCATCATTTGATTTTTTTCGTCTCTGTCTAGTGTTTTCTGTACCCCCCCCCCCTTGCAGACTATGTGTGTGTGTGTGTGTGTGTGTGTGTGTGTGTGTGTGTGTGTGTGTGTGTGTGTGTGCGGCGTGTGTGTGTGTGTGTGTGTGTGTGTGTGTGTGTGTGTGTGCGTGCGTGTGTGTCGTTTTTGCCTGCACATTGAGTTATATTATTAATAATTATGAGAAATGAGCCATATAAATACCATGTATTATGATTAAATTATTAAATAATAATAATAATAATAATAATAATACATGGTATTTATAATTATAAGTAAAAAGCCCCCCCCCCCCCCCCCGCACCATCAGAGAAAATAATAATAATAATAATAATAATAATAATAATAATAATGCAAACGAGAGAGAGAGAGAGAGAGAGAGAGAGAGAGAGAGAGAGAGAGAGAGAGAGAGAGAGATGACGATGATGATGAAACGTTTTTATTCAGGATAAAAAGTTTTAGGCATAGCTAAAACATATGTAAGTAAAAGACCCATCCCCGAATGTAGAAGTATTTGGTTACAAGACCAATAGTTTCAAACTTGCCGTTGCTACAAACTACTTATCAACATTTTCATAACAAAACAATGGGGGAGAGAGAGAGAGAGAGAGAGACAGAGAGAGAGAGAGAGAGAGAGAGAGAGAGAGGGGAGGGGTGGGGGGAGACAAAACAGGTGCAAACTGACATAGTGCGGAGGCTCATAAGAATCTGTCTCTTCTGTTTGAATTCATACCTCTATGCTGCTATGTTTATGTAGCTTACCGCACAGGACAACCAAAGGCAAATAGTCGAACATCTGCAAGAGATGTATATGCTCATTAGCATCAGACAGGCGCGGCCCGGAGCGGAAACGAATACTCTGTATGCATCCTCCTGCCTAATGCCTATGTATACTGCGTTATGTTTATGTAGCCAGTATGCATTGGATTAGTATAGCATCATCCACCGGCGGCGGCCACACTCGCGACGACTGTCAGCAGTCACATGATTGGAAAGTCCAAGCTAGATTCACTAACTGTACTCCACAGTCTCTTGTACTGCCCCGCGCGCGGCAAGGCTGAAGTGTTCGGAGAGCTAATGAACTATGGAGCATTAATTTAGTCTGCACGGAATCATCGATGGACAAAGTGAACCGGGCTTTTGACTCGGGAGGATCCGGTGTTTTTCAGAGACGAGGTGTTGGAGATCTTACTAAAGACTGAGGATGAATACATACCTACAGCCTGCTACTTCAACTGTGTGCCGCAAAAGGATATACAGCCTTACATGAAAATGGTCGCGGAGTGGATGGCTAAGGTAAGAAGTGTCAGATTTTTCGCTGTACCGGCTCCGACTTTATTTGGCGGCTTTCTCCCAGACATACATCGATTTTTCGCACGATAGCTATGCAGGGAGATGTAGAATTGGCTCAAATACCTTATTTCGTTCAAAACGTTGGTGAAAATGCAAACACGAGATTTTTTTCGATTCTTTTGGGAGCAAAAGTCGGGTCCACGGTTGTTAACATGGCGGGAAGGATGGTGTAGGTTCACCATGTCCCGACTGCCGTATGCACATATTTGATGACAATTTGTCCACGAACCCCCCACAATGTTGGCACCAGCTTGAAGTGCACAAATTCCACTAAAACTTAAACGGTCTCGGTGCCGCGTCTTTTGTAACAATCGGAGAGTATTTGGATAAAATATCGAATTTTCCCAGATTTGTTCTGCAGTGGGCAGCTTGCCAACACGGTGCTTTGGTGTCCTTAAATAACTCTTTCTACCCCATCACCGAAATCCCCAAATGTTGCCGTTGTTCTCTGAAGACTGCATTGCAGTGCAGGACACAGATCGACCATGATAGTTCAAGGGTGATGCCAGAATAGCTTGGCGCCCATAGGCGCCAAGCTATTCTGGCATCACCCTTGAACTATCATGGTCGATCTTCATCTTACTGTGGTGTGTCTGGGGTAGAATGGGTTAAGGCCTTGTGAAGTCCTTGCTTAGTGGCTGATGCAAGACTAAGCTCGCTCATGCAACTGGCCCCTGGTGTGGAATGTTGCTAGAATGTTACTACAAATTCATTAGCCAAAAACGTCAATATTTCATTTTGTTCTCAATTTTGCCACAGGCTAATACATACTACTACTAACATACTCTAATACATTTTCGACAAAATATATCATTGTTTTGTTGAATTTCACAGTTTTCGATGATTTAAAAAAAAGAAGAAATTGTTCTCCGACAGAAAAAAAGATTACAGTACTGAAACTAGTGAAAGGCGAGACTGGATGTTTGGCGGAGTTGGCTAGCTGTAAAAATAAGCACGTTTTATGCAGACGAGAAGGAAAGTGTGTGGGCGGCCACATTGGCGCGCGATTTCTATGGCTTTTACTGATTTGATTATTTTCTCAGTTGTAGCCACATTTTCAGATTCAGATAGATTTCGTTCTATTAGAGCAACAACAGTTTATCTGAAAAAGGATCTATAGTTTTGAGAAAATTGTGATTATTTTTTTTAATCTCAAAAGATTGTCATATCGGGCACTTCATTTATTTTTGTCAGAACTGTAGCTTTTCGGCAAGTTAATTAGTTAATCGTTTACTTTTGAAACTTGAGCTGTTGTTGCATATAATTATATCAGCTTTTGTCCAGGTTCTAGTGCAACAACTGACAGTACTGATTTGTACACTTCTTGCAAGAAAAAGCTTGATGTTGCCAGACTTCAGCGTGACGATGTGAAAGCTGCCTTTCAGACAGATTTACAGCGCAGGCTCAAAGACACAGCAGACCCAGTAGACTCCTCCCCTGAAACACTTTGGGAACAACTAAAAACTGCTATTGCAAAATCCTCTGCAGAAGTCTTGGGTTTCGCCAGAAAGAAGAACAAAGACTGGTTTGACGAAAACGATGTAGAGATCCAGGAACACCTAGCAAAAAAAAGAGCCGCCCATCAGGCTCACCTAGCCCAGCCTTCCTGCCCTGTGAAGAAGTCTGCCTTCCGCCTCGTCTGCAGCAGTCTCCAGCGCAAGCTCAGAGATCTCCAGAATGAGTGGTGGACCAGGCTTGCACAGAGGACCCAGCTTTGCGCTGACAATGGTGACTACAGGGGTTTCTACGAAGCACTGAAAGCAGTGTATGGCCCCAGGCACCTGGTACAAAGTCCCCTGCGAAGCGCGAACGGCCAGGCCAGATAATACCTCCATCTTGAACCGCTGGTCGGAATACTTTCAGAGCCTCTTCAGCGCTGAGCGCACTGTTCAAGAAGCAGTCGTCCTACAAATCCCACACCTCCCAGTAAAGGTTGAATTGGACGAACCGCCCACCGCTGAAGAGACCCTCACAGCCATCCACCAGCTCAAGAGTGGCAAAGCAGCAGGCATTGATGGAATACCGCCAGAGATCTGGAAACATGGAGGCACAGCACTGCACAACAAGCTCCATGACCTCTTTCTCTGCTGCTGGGAGGAAGGAACACTACCAAAAGATCTCCGTGATGCAGTCGTTATCACCCTGTACAAGAACAAAGGCGAGAAGTCTGACTGTTCCAACTATCGGGGAATTACCCTGCTGTCCATTGCTGGGAAAATCCTTGCAAGGCTGCTCCTGAATCGGCTGGTACGTGCCATCGCTGAAGACCAACTCCCAGAGGGCCAGTGTGGCTTCAGAGCAAACAGGAGCACCACCGATATGGTCTTTGTGCTGAGACAGCTACAGGAGAAGTGCCGCGAGCAGAACAAAGGGCTGTATGTAACATTTGTCGACTTAACAAAAGCGTTCGACACTGTGAGCAGGCAAGGCATGTGGCAGATCCTGGAGCGACTTGGCTGTCCCCCAAAGTTCCTCAACATGATTGTCCAGCTACACGAGGACCAGCAAGGCCAGGTCAGACTCAACAATGACCTCTCAGAACCATTCCCTATTCTCAACGGTGTAAAGCAGGGCTGCGTGCTGGCACCGACCCTCTTCACCATCTTTTTTAGCATGATGTTGAAGCAGGCCACAGTGGACCTCGATGATGACGATGCAGTGTACATCAGGTATCGTCTCGATGGCAGCCTGTTCAACCTCAGACGACTGCAAGCCCACACGAAAACCCTAGACCAACTGATTCGTGAGCTGCTTTTTGCTGATGATGCTGCCCTCGTTGCACACACAGAGAGAGCCCTGCAGCGCATCACGTCTTGCTTCGCAGATGCTGCCCAGCTCTTTGGACTCGAGGTCAGTCTTAAGAAGACAGAGGTCCTCCATCAGCCGGCACCCAAGACAGTGTACCGCCCTCCTCACATCACCATCGGCGAGTCTGAACTAAAGTCAGTGCACCAGTTTACTTACCTTGGCTGCATTATCACGTCGGACGCCAAGCTGGACAAGGAGCTTGACAGCAGGCTGGCAAAAGCGAACAGCGCTTTCGGGCGACTTTTCAAGCGGGTGTGGCACAATCAACAGCTGAAAACAGGCACCAAGATCAGCGTGTACAGAGCTGTGGTCCTCACCACCCTGCTGTATGGTTCCGAGTCCTGGGCCCTCTACCGCAGCCAACTACGACTCCTCGAACGCTTCCACCAGCGCTGCCTGCGAACCATCCTGGGCATTCACTGGAGTGACTATGTCACCAACGTCGAGGTCCTTGAACAGGCTGAAACTGTGAGCATCGAGGCTTTGCTGCTGCGGACACAGCTCCGCTGGGCGGGGCATGTCTCCAGGATGGAGGATCATCGCCTACCAAAGATCACCCTGTTCGGCGAGCTTGCTACTGGACACCGTGACAGAGGGGCACCAAAGAAGAGATACAAAGACTGTCTCAAGAAGTCACTTAGTGCCTGCCAAATCGACCACCACCAGTGGTCTTCGCTTGCTGCGGACCGTGACACCTGGCGCTCCACCATTTACAAGGCAGCTGTCTCCTTTGAGGACTCTCGCAGAGCTAGCCTTAAGGACAAGCGGCTCAGGAGAAAAAACAGAGATGCCGCAGCTCAGAACCCTGGCCATACCTTCCCCTGCAGCCACTGCGGTCGAACCTGCCTGTCTCGGATTGGCCTCCGCAGCCACGAACAAGCCTGCAGACGTCGTGGGCAACTCCTATAAAATCTTCGTTCGCGAAGTCAAGCCAAGAGAGAGAGAGAGTGCAACAACTGACAGTACTGATTTGTACACTTCTTGCTTTCATACATTTGTGTTGAAACCAAGGTAGGTGTCCTTGGTTGAAACCTTTGCTCTTTACACACACCAACTGCGGCGTCAGAGAAGAAGTGCGCCCACGAAACTCATTTGCGACGAGAGGGATTTGAAAGACAGTTCTTGACAGTTCAAGCCAGATTTCCGAAGGGAGAAAGAAGATTGCCGAGCAAGACCAGTTTTCAAAAACTAATGGTTCTCACCCTAGAGCCTCCTGTGGCCTGTGTAAATAACAAAAACCACAGGTGACATTAGGACTACGACTACTTAGCGGGTTAATTGCAGAACAGACCATACATACAATCATGTTTTTTGTTGCATACACAGGGCTTCCGTTTTAGTGCGTCTGTCACTCTTTAAATGTGTTGCGACAGTGTTATGTGTGCGTGTCCTTTGCATGATACTGAATCTTTAACTGGTGAGTTATCCGTCTCCCTCTCATTACAACTCGAAATCACGTAGTGAAAATGTAACTAAGGGGTCACACGCACTAAAACTATTCCGTGCATCTCACATGCGGTGACAGGTCGCTGACAGTCGTTCTATTTTTAGTGATGAGCTGGATCGTATAACCCTTATCATTCGGAATACACCAGTGTGTGAAATAAATTGGACTGAAATAGTTGAAGGGTAGTGCCAGAATAGCTTGGCGCCTCTAGGCGCCAAGCCTTTCTGGCACCACCCTTGAACTAAACTAAAGCCATTGGTCTATATCCTTATCTGTAAGTACTATAATGTAGCTTGCATATGGCAGTGTACACATTTGAAGCTTTTAGCCTCAGTATGATATGGGTTAATTAACCGCTCGCTCAGTCACGGCTGCGTTCGGACGTGTGTGAAAACAGAATCCCTGAATACACCGTTAGTCTGCAATGTGAGGTCATAAAGGGAGTGGGATGCCCTCCAAAGCTTTTTATTGGGAGTCAGCGTTTCATGGATATTTTCTTTTTGTTTAAAGAAAACTGAAATTCTAACTGAACTCAGAACTCAGAACTCAGAACACTTTATTCGGTAGGTCAACGGCCCATTCGAATTGGGGTGAGATTACATAACTGGAAAAACCAATGACAACACGAGAAAGGAAACAGACAAGATATGAATAAAAAGAAACAACAATTTCTTCTTGGAATTGGTACTCATAATATAATGATCACACACACACACACACACACACACACACACACACACACACACACACACACACACACACACACACACACACGCCGCACAGCGCACACAGACGCGCTGCATCAGGGGGTCTACCCCACTTTGAGGCAGACTGAACAGATGTTTTGCGGCCATCGGCCCATAGGTAATGTCCTATTACACAGATAGTTGTTCATTGCGTAATTTAAGTGCATAGAATATGAACATTGCAACTTTTCTGATAGAGTCGCAGTCCAGGTTTGCAAGCAACAAACTTATGTCCTCATTCTTAGTGTCATTCAAAAGGCTAGCCAAGTACTTATTCCTCAGTGCTGAGTATCTATTACAATACAAGAGGAAGTGTTCTTCATTCTCCACAGTCCCAATACAGAATGGACAGTTCTTCACATGTGTATTTGAATACCTATTATTCACATTCAGTTCTACTGTTACCAGTCTGAAACGTATAAGGCTGTCCCTGAATTTCTTTATCGTAATCTGGAATAGATATCTTTCTGGTTCGAATACCGTTTTGAACTGCTTGTAAGTTGCAAACCTGTCGCTTGACTGAACCTTCGTTTCCCATGACTGTACAAATGACTCTTTCAGTCTTTGCCTGTACAACAACAAAAAAGCCCTTTCATCACCCACACCACCGTTTTGCCAAACGTGGCCAAAGCCATACTTGTGTAGGGTGCTTTCAATTTGGTTCGCCCAAAAACAACTTGCTACGGTACAGTTCAATTGCATCTTGTACGCCTGCTTAGGAAGTCTTGTATCAGACATCTTAATCAGTTTCATCCAATACTTTGTAGCTCTTATTATGCTATTTATGTGCAGTGGATGCCTACCCGTTTCACCATAAGCTGTCTGATTTGGGGTTCTGACATCCACACTCAGTAGTCTCTTGCAGGCGAAAGTGTGCACCTTTTCTATTGTTTCGAACTGCTTCAACCCCCATACTTCAGACGAGTAAAGGAGCATCGGCGCCACCTGGGTATCAAAAAGCTTAAAGAAAATACATGGGTTAAGGTTGCCAAGTTTCCACATAGTCTTCAATAACTGAGAAACTTTCGCCTTCGCCTTTACAGCATAGTCGGAGAGCGCCACAGTAAACGATAGTTTTGTGGTCAATGTGAAACCAAGGTATTTATAACTGTTAACCACTTCCATTTCGGTTGCACCAATATACCATTTGTCTTTCACTGGCAGTCGCCCGCCTTTTCTAAAAACCATTACCTTGGTTTTCTCGAGACTAACCTCTAAACCAAGTCTATCAGAAGAGCGCTTGAGGTTAGTTATCTGGTTCTGCAGCCCCACAGCGCTTGTGGACAATAGAGCTACATCGTCAGCAAAAAGTAATGAAAAAAGTTCTCTCAGACCAGGCAGTAGTTGTACTCCGTGTCGACCATTTTCATTTACGTAGTTTGCAACTTCATTAATTAACAAAGAGAAAATTACAGGGCTTGCTAAACAACCCTGCCTGACCCCCGCGGGGCAGTCGAAAAAATCTGAGTATTGGAAGCCCGACCTTACACACGCCTGAACAGATGCATACATGGCTTTCAGCATCTGAACCATTTTTGTAGAGACCTGTACATGGGTAAGAACAGACCACAACATTTCCCTGTCTACAGAGTCAAAAGCACGCTTGTAATCGATGAAAGCCACATATAGTTTCTTATTTCGAGCAAGGGATCTTTGTATAATAGATATCAAAGTGAATATATGATCAACAGTCGAGTATCCCTGCCGAAACCCGGCTTGCTCTTCGTTTATTTTTCCCTCTTTTTCTGCCCACTTGTAGAGTCTACTGTTTAGAATGGAAGTAAAAGCTTTACTGGTCACACTGAGCAGAGACACCCCTCTATAGTTGGCTGGGTTATTTGTATCGCCCTTCTTAAAGATCGGAACAATCACGGAACGACTCCACTCAACAGGAAAGTACTGGTTATCGAGCAGGTGATTAAAGTATTTCGTCAAAAATGGCACAATAGTATCACCTGCATGTTTCAGGTACTCTGATAACACTTGATCAATGCCTGCCGCTTTCCCAGATTTCAGCTTGCATACAGCGTGTCTGACCTCCTGCTCTGTTATTGGGCCGTCCAACTCGGGCACGTGCCTACATGTTCCCGAGTCCGCCGGCCCAGGAACAGAGCAGGTTGGTAGCGGGAATTCCCGGTCGTCCTTGTCCGGTAAGTGACCACTGAGCACAGTGCTAAAATGTGTCTCCCAAGTCTCTATTTTTATCTTGGGCTGTTCTTGTTTCCTTCTGTTCGCGATTCGCACGTTTTTCCAAAACACCGCACTGTTGTTTGCATTGTCCAGTAGCCGTCTGCACGTGGATTGGTTGTGGTGTCTTTTCTTAGTTACCAACATGGCCTTATACGCACGTCTCTTGTCACAGTATGCCTGTCTATCCTCATCACAACGTGACCTACTGAACACATGCAGCGCTTTCCTCGCTTCTCTTTTCAGGTCACGACAGTCATTGTCGAACCACACTGAGCCTGTACAGCGAGAGGAACCGCCCACACAAACCTGTTTTTTCATACAATCTGCACAATAGTAGAGATACTCCGTGAAATGTTTAATGGCTATGTCTGGAGACAAATCAATGGTATGATGAGCCTCATCAAGCATCATCTGACCCTCGTCAGAATTCACTCTATCCGTGTATTCCTGTTGCAACTCCGGATTCCAGGTATATTTAGAAACAAACTGCTTTTCAACGGGCTCATCGGATGCTTGACAATGGCATGACATCTGCAGTACCAAAGGCATGTGGGGCGATTCCACTCTATGTACAATTTCTACTGTACACTGTCGCACAATATCATAGCTACACAGAAAGTAGTCCACCACACTGTTACCATGAGGAGATACATAAGTAAATTTACCTGAGCTGGTATCACTGTCCCCATTTAACACCCACAGTGATGTAGAGGAACACATTTCTATTAATAGTCGTCCGAAATGGTTAATTACAACATCATCGGAGTTTCTAAAATTATCATCCACCTGGTCAATTCCTATCAACCCATCAATATTGCCATCGTCCGTTTTGTTTTGCCATAGCCCAGTTCGTGCATTTAAGTCACCACAGACTATAATGTGACAGTTATTTTCCTTCTCCTGCATATCGAAAATCAACTGTTCGAGCAACGGGATGTTACTATTTACAGTTTTCTCTTTGTAGTAAGGTGATGACGATGGAGGTACATATGAACACACTAAAATCACATCTTGCATTAACCCCACTATAGTTCCTGCTATTTTCACCACTATGGTATTGTCAAGACTAGTATCTATCCTGGTCACGTAACGTGCTATACTTTTCTTCACAAGCAAAACCACTCCACCGGATCCCCTACCTAGTTTCGACAGTTTGTTGACTGGGGCGTGGAAAACACTAAAGTCACAAAATGTGATGGAGAAATCAAACGATAAATTGGTGAATGTTTCTATAAGACAAGAGAAGTCAAAAGAAGTAATAAAGTTGACGAAATCTGACTCACTTAACTTCTGCACAAGACCGTCCACATTCCAACACAAGAACCTAGCGGTTTCCTGACGGACAGCATCGCCAGGGCCGGGGCCACACCGCTAGCCGCTCCCCGTGGGACTCCCCTGACCATGACCCCGACCCCTACCACGTCCCGGTGTTCCAGACCGGGTCTCGTAGGGTGCTCGCTGGAACATGTCGGTAACACGGGGCTGGCTCCTGTCACGCGGCTGGTCACGACTGCCTAGACCCCCTGCTGTGCTAGCCGTCTGGCTGTGTGTAGTGGACGCGTCATAGGTCGCGTCACGTGTCTGGCGTGAGGAATCCCGAACAGCTGACAGGGAATCCCTCGGTGTTTCCCTGTGTTTACGGGAATTTCTCACAGGAGAGCGTAAAGGCGTTGGTAGGCGGAGACCCGTATCCTCTGTATCCCCCTCGCTCTCGCCGTTGCTGCAGTCAACACCCGGCGTCCGCTGCTGCATATGCTGGAGGTCGTCACGGACGCGTACGCTGGCGCGTACAGGCGCCGGGGGGTGACCCGTACCTTCGGCCGCGGGGGTGCGTCTATCTTCCGTGTGTAGGCGGCCATTCTTGTAGTAGGCGAACTTTCCTGCTTTTTTCGCCTGCTCGATCGCTGCCCTCTGTCGCCTGGTCAGATCCGCTGCCATCTTGATGCCGCTGTCCCTGAGGCTGGCCTTGAGGCGCTTGTCCTGCACCACCGACATCTTGTCCCCCCAGCGGCTGAAGCGCACGATAAGAGCCCGGGGGTGGGGGTGCTTGGCGTTTTCCTTACGGGGACCCACCCTGTGGGCCCTCTCCACGTCGTCGGTAGACCATGTCTTCTGCGTGCCGCAGTGCTCGTTAAGTACATCCACTATTTTCTGAGCACAGGCGGCGTAGTCCTCTCTTGTAGACTCACGTATACCGATGAACTTTACGTTGTTTCTGCGAGAAAATGTCTCTAGATTGTCAATTTCGTTCTCCAGTTCATCAATGCGCTTGTTTCTTGTTGAGTCCGATTCTGCCAAATTCCCAATAAATCAGCTGTGTGTCTCGCTAGCTTATCTCTCATATCTTTCATATTGCCGTGTAACTGGGATATTTTCTCCTCAATACGTCCATGGTTAGCGTCTATTTTCTGTGTCAGTCTCTCGAAATTTTCCCCTTGCGCTTTCATCTGGTCCTCAATTTTCTTCTCCATTCTGTCCATAAACGTCGCAAGTTGGTCCTCCGTTATTTTTACCGGACCCGGGTTGGGTTCTACGTCGCCACATCTTTCGAGCAACGACACGAAGAAGAGTAGCACAACAACACGCATGGCTTTGCTGTGTAGTGTGAGTCCCTTCACACGGCGTCCTGCTTTGTCTGCGTTTCTTTTCAAAATCCACATTAAAACCGGGCAAAAAAGCCCGATTTTCACACGTAGTTCTTCAGCACCCGCTGGCATTCTTGTCTTTGTCTCTCACGTGATGATTAATGATGGCTTAATTAGGGAAAACGTACATTTTTGTCAGAAGATCCGAATTTTGCGTCCTTTCTCGATCGTGACTAGTGCTCACCTCCGAAATTCTAACTGGAAAACATGTTGCTGTTATCTCCTAAATAACTGAAAGCGCTTTACGCTTTTCTATGAAAACTTATGTGCCGTTGACAAAAGGTTAATAGAGTTAGTTATTTGGGTTTAACGCCGAGCAGGCAACTAAGGCCATCTCACGGCGGTATAATTATAATGATCAGGTTTGCTTTTCCACCCTGAAGCCCTGATGCCGCTCTGCACGAGAAGACTACTCGGTTGGCAGTAAAACTACTCATTTTGACCCTGGTGATTATTTGAGCAGAATACTGCAGGATATCACACCCACACACATGAGCCGCCAAAATATATAATTTTAATCACTTTTTTATTTTTATACCTTCCCCCCCCCCCTCCCCCGCCCCTTCAATTTTAACTAATATCTTTTTTTTGTTGTTTTCTTCAGGAAATGGAGTCCTTGATTATTCGCGTGTTGAAGTGGGAACTCTTTGCAGTCACACCCTACGACGTTTTGGTTTTGATTGTCAGTCGGCTCCCTATCAACCCTGCTCACGGTCCCCACAGTGGAAAAACACGCACAGACCTTCATGGCGCTATGCGCGACAGGTACGTGGAGTGACTATCTACCTCCTAAAACATGTAGTGAAACTGTCGCCTCCCCCAAAAAGTTATATTATTATTATTTATTATTAATAATTATGTTCTAAAGTTATTTGGAGGTGATGCCCGTTCAAAGCTCACTTGATATCCGTTTCCCGCAGTTAGCGCCGGCTAATATTCAGTATTCAGATTGCGTCATTCGCAGTTAGCCCTTTTCATCCTCATACACCCATTTCTTAAAATAAATTTGACTATGATAGGCTCAAGGGTGGTGCCAGAATGGCATGGCGCCTGAGGCGCCAAAGTATGTCACCATCCTTGAACTTGAACGGTTGATCTATCTCTTTATCTGTCTTTGAAATGTAGACTACATGGATGTTTTTAAAAGTCCCGTTGTAGTTAGAAGTAGAACACGCGGCTAACACCCCACTTTGATAGTCCAACACAAAATCAGCAAGAGACATAGAGCCGCATCAGACCCGGCACCTTGCGGGGCTCATGAGGATCTATGCCTCTTGCTGATGGTCGTTCGGGATCAGGGGGTGCTGGCCCTACAAGTGTGTCCGGCCGTGCGCGATGTCCGCCCCGCTTGTCGAACACCCGCATAGTCATTCGTAGGTCCATCGCCACTGGAGTCCCTGAAATAAAATCAGTTTCAAGGAAACCTCAGTGATAACCCTGACCCCGGGGTGAGGTCGGAAACCTCGTCAAGCCGATGTGAGCGCTCGTGTTTATGTTCATGTCACTCGCAGCAATGGTGGGCAGGAATGGTATGTGGACTTTTCCTCATTCCCATCGAGTCACATTTATGTACAGACGGCTCGGCGGCGTACGCCGTTGCCCGTCTCGCCTTCGTCTGTACAGCACGCATAATCATCAAGTGTGCACGTTAAAAATCCCATTATCCGGCACTAATCCGCGAAAAAGCCTTAAAATTGGGCCGATGAAATGAAAACAGAAATATTTCACATGCACCGAAGTTAATAGCAGGGTATTTTGCAAGCCTGCTGCTACTCTCAGTAGTTCTGGTCACTAAAAACGGTGGTCACTAAAACGCTTGTAAGTCTGGACGAAAAAGTCGATTATGTCACAAATGGTAATACCAACGTGACAAGTTCGAGAGAACTTCGTACCGCAGGTCCGCCCACGTTCCCACGGATGTAAACACGTGTGCACTGAGGCCTGTGATTTTGAAACTTTTCAGTTTGACGGCCCGGCCCGCGGTAATCGTAACTTGCGAAAGTCCGATTGTGTAACTGACAAACTGAATGGTTTAGTACCCTAGGAAAAAGAGGCACTTGCTGTTCTATCCATTCAATGGATTGCCTTTTATGGCACTGAGTGTCGTTTTTCCCGTGTCCCGGCCGTGGCTCGCATGAGACCCTAACATAAATTGCCGGCGACTCGGAACTGATGAGGCACGAGGTCAGGTTCACTGATCGCGAAGCCTGGAAGGGGGGGGGGGGGGGGGGGGGTCTGAGATAGGCGGGTCGGTCTGAGACAGGGTGATCGGAGTTGTGCGCATGCGCGGTACTTTACGTAGATCAAGGGTTGTGTAGTTCAAAGGCAAGACTGGTTACACTAGTTACTAGTAAACTAATTAAATAATACTTATTTACTACATTAATTTTATACAAATATCTCGTTACAAAAAATAAAAACTTAAGTTCAGTTGATACAGATAGGATCGCACACTCAGACAATGACTTTTGCTGTGAAATACATCTTCGTAAACGTACTTGATCTACGGTAAGCTTTAAGTACCGCGCATGCGCACAACTCCGATCACCCTGTCACAGACCGACCCTATCTCAGACCGCCACACCCGGTTTTTCACCCACCGGCGGTCGCAACCTGTCTCAGTGTCTTCGCACTTTTTACCACACAACTTCGAAAAATTTGGAAAAAAATGGAAGATGTGTTTTTCGTGATAACAAACCAAGGCGAAAAGTTTAACAACTCACAAAATTTGCGGAGTAGAGAAAGAAGGCCTTACCAAACGCATTCTAGCCATTGTAGCGCTGCCTCACTGACCCCGTTTGTCAACCGGCAAAGCCCCCTACACCTGCAAGCCAGCACGAGTTATTTCCCTTCTTTCATCCCGCACTGAGAAGACTCACTAATCCGCCCGACTTTGAAACTTCACGCCCGACTTTGAAACTTCACGGCCGGCTTTGAAGCTTCACGGTCAAAATTTGTTCTGACATCTTTCAAAGCCCGCAACTCTAATTTTTTTATTTTTTTTATTTTGTTATTTTCACATACGCAACATGCACATGAACAGTTACAATAACCACGAAAAACCATATTTACAAACAAAACTCAAACTGACATTCAACCGGCCGAAAACAGACTAGTGACACTAACACGATTAAATTACATAAACAGAAAAACCCAATTAAATAGACAACAAGTTTGCTGAATATATTTTAGACTAACAAGTTACCAACCTATATATGTTGCAATTTTGTACTGGCAGGTTTGCCGGCAGACCATCAGATTTCACGCTTGCAGATGATTCAAAACAATGCGGCGCGTCTCATCTCATTGAAGAAACGAAAGAGAGACCACGTTACGCCTCTCTTATACTGAAGCAGCTGCACTGGCTGCCTGTAAAATTCCTCTGCCAGTACAAAATTGCAATTCAGTTTCGCCTGGCATTTTGACGGATCTCTCCCGCCGTACCTCTTCAAGTCTGCCAAGCTGTCTGTTTATCAGCCATCACGCACCCTCCGTTCCTCTAGTGTAAACTTTTTAAAATCCCGAAGCTTAACATGAAAACTGTCGGGGAGCGTTCTTTCACCTTTTTAGCCCCAAGTGTGTGGAACTTCCTGCCAACTGAAATGCGGAATCTGCCCACATCAGTTGTCACAGTTCAAAGCTCATGGGAAGAGATGGGGTGGTTTAAATGATTGATGATTAATTGATTGTACATTGCTTAACGTCCCGACAGTAACAAGGCTATCTCAGGACGTGCCTGCACTGCGTGTGAAAAAAAAAAACCCCAGAATATTGAATGTATGTCGCCAGCCGGTCCAGTACGTTAAATAAACCTATGATATGGGGCCTAAATAATGCCAAGACCATTTAGCAGCACACATAATAATAATAATAATAATAATAATAATAATAATAATAATAATAATAATGCCGTTATTTTATAGGCGCTTTTTCTCAATTTTGGGGCAAATCGACTCAAAGTGCCGCGAACTGAAACCCAACACGCACACTCACGTAACAGACACGGATTTACGCCATTTAAGACAAACACAGTACAAGACAGACGAAGGGCCAGTTCAGACACTGAAGTTACAGAGATTTTTGAACGCTTGTATTTGAAGTTTGTAAAGTGACCTGAAACCGGTACCAAAGTGTGTGTGTGGGGGGGGGGGAGGGGGGGGGGTGGAAGAACCGGAGTACCCGGAGAAAGAACCCCCGACGGTCCGCCCGAATTAACGGTGACACTTACCAGAGGAGAAAAGTCCGACGCCGGAACCCGTTTTCGAACCTCGCACCTTTGGCAATGGTAGCAGGCGCCTTAACCACTGCGCCACGGACTGCCCCATCCAATATCAAGAACCGCTACAGGCAGCGCAGACAGTAGGGAGAGTATAAAATAGGAAAATACAGGTGAATGGACCAAGGGTAGACAGAAACACATGCCCCAGAATAGAGAGGAAAACCCACCCTGTGGGGCTGACCAGGGTGACCCTGGGAACTAAAAAGTAGTTAACCCCACCCTCGTCCCCCAGGGCAGACCCAGGTGGGGTGGGGTGGTTTAAAGTAGTGTATAATCGTGCGTGTGTCTGAGAGAGAGAGGGTGTGCTGTTGTGCATGTGCAGTGAGTCCAATGTTTTCCTGGAGAACAGCGCTATACAAGAAATATGTATTATTATTATTATTATTATTATTATTATTATTTATGTTAATAAAATTTTCATAGTGTGCCCGTTTTAATTTAAAATAATAATAATAATAATAATAATAATAATAATAATAATAATAATAATAATAATAATACATGGTATTTATATGGCGCATTTCTCATATTATTTATATTATAACTCAAATGCCTGCAGACAACGTGGGCAAGCCCTATAGAATCTTCGTTCGCGAAGTCAAGCCAAGAGAGAGATATATTATAACTCAATGCGCTGGTGAAAAAGACACACACGCACACACACACACACACACACACACACACACACACACACACACACACACACACACACACACACACAGAGTCTTGGGGGGGGGGGGCGGGGGTACAGAAAACCATAGAGATCACACGAAAGTCTGCGAGAAAAGGTGAGTTTTTAACTTTGCTTTGAACTGCGTAAGGGAGGAGGCATTTCTTAGAACAGTCGGTAAGGAATTCCAAATTAAAGGAGCAGTACATCTGAAAGAGCGTTCACCGGCAGATTTGAGATGGGAGTTTGGAATTTTGAGAAGTTTCTCTCCCGATGAACGCAGTGAGCGAGAGGGCTGGTAAGTGATCAGACTGGAGGAAAGGTATGACGGAAGACTGCCATCAAAGTGGCGGTATGCAAGGGTCGCAATACTGTATGCGGGACTCATTGGATTGGAAGCCAGTGAAGGTCTTTCAGTGTAGGGGTTACGTGGTCTCGTTTTCACCTGCGCTTCACAAGCCTTGCGGCATTATTTTGAACTCGCTGAAGGCGGCTAATCTGCTCAGATGCAAGTCCAAAAAACAGAGAATTGCAGTAGTCAAGACGGCTCGTGACTAAAGCATTCACTAACTTTGCAGTGGCAGATTCAGAATGTTATACCTGTCTTTCAGTTCTCTACGAAAATGCCGCATCGTTGGCCTTGTCTGCCTTATTCTACATTATAAATATAGAATTTTGCAATCAGTATTATCAAATAAAAAACTTTGTCTGTTTTTTTAAAAGTTGGTATGATACTATCGTTTCTAAAATGTATGAGTCAGACATGCCTACCCATACGGAATTTCCGTATTTTTTACGGAAATTTTAAAAATCGAGCTAGCGCTACGGAAAATACGGAGACTTGTTTCACGTTACGGAAGCACAAAAAAAGAAAGGAAAAAAAAAACAAAACACCGAAGAAACTCGTTGGTCTGTGGTTGGCCGTGACAGTTTTCCCACAGGTCGTATATCGCACACGACGCAGCTACACTTTTTTCTTTGATATTGAGATGTTAAAGGATGCTAGTTGGGTGAATGAATTTTCTTTCCAAAATTATCGTTGTTAACATGTTCAAAGTGTTTATTTTAGTTTAAAGCTGTGGGTGAAGTTTGTACAATAACATTATATTATACTCTGACAAAAAAATGCAATTATTTTGCATTTTGTTTTAAATTAGTACATAAAATAATAATTTATATGATTTCCTAATTTATCATTAAGTTGCCTTTTAAATCTAGAAATAAAGTAAATGTTGGAGTTAGTCAGATTTAAACAATAACAAGGGGAGTAAGCACACTCGGACAATTTGCTCGATTACGTCCCTTTATTTAAACCAATCTGTCATGCTTTCCCTTGGTTGGACCTAAAGGCCCCGCTACACGTGCCCGGTTTTGAGGCCGATTCCCGATCAGTTTCGAATCGGAGTGTGATCGGACCGGACTGCAAAAACGTGTGCACTGCTACACATTCCCCGACTTTTATTTAGCCGACCGGTTTGAATCGAAGATCAAGGTCGTACCTGTTCAGCGAAATGGCTGCTAGTTTTGACAGTGATGATGATGTGCTTGCATTATCAGCAGTTTTGCACCATATTCGGGATGAGGCGTGCGAAACATCAGCAACGGCGGTGGTACTGATCACAACAGGCGTGTTCCGCCATTTGCAAACTAAAACGACTTGCTTTGCGAGACGCGCTCTGATTGGTTGAAGCTTACAACCGGGGCCGATTCGGATCGGGAAAATAGACTGAGTAGGTTATAGACACCCGATTCCCAGCCGATTGGGACCGGATCGGATAATTGACGTCATCCAATCGCAATCGGATCGGAATCGGCTTCAAAATCGGGGCACAACCGGCACGTGTGTCCGCGGGCCTTAAGTAAGTGTAATGATCCAAAAATTTCGCAATGTGCAAGTTAAAAAAAAATAATTAAAATACATAATTGGAGGAGGGGGGGGGGGCGCCCAACCATTATTTAACCCATTACAGAGACGTGCAAACTATACGTGTCCTGGTCAGTGATGTGTGTGTGTGTCATTTTTATTTTTGCGCTCGTGCTAATATAAAGGGCACAATTATTAAGTGTTTCGCTGAAACTGAAACAACCTACACACCCATGTTTTTCACCCATGTTCAATACTTTTTCTTTTGTTCATGCAGAAAGTACACTAATTTTTTTGCATAATTATATTTGTGCCAATAATTCTATGAAGAATTCTGGTCTGAAGCCACTTCAGTTTAACGCCTTTTACCTGTCGCAGTTTCTGCAAAGTTTTCTTCCAGTCCATGTCACAGCTAAGTTCTTTATCCCTTTGTGGATTTTTGTTATTCAATCATTGTGAATATTTCATAAGAACGTTTTGAGCTTTTTTGCACGGAATAAAGGAGTTGCAAGGATTTTGGTTTATCATTAATATCGTAATTTTAAATGTGGATGCTAGTGTTGCGAACATATTTTTGTATAGCTTGAATGCACCCTGCATTTGTAAGAAAGTCGATGTTTACACCATATTTTGTTTTAAATTCAGTATTATTTCCTTGGCTGCCCTACTTCATTATAGACCTATTGAATGCAGTTATTCTTTTTTATGGCCCACTGTTTATACAAAATACATTTCTTTCCAATCTTAATATTATCATTGAAAAAGACGGTTTCCGCCAACACTTCTTCTGGCGTCTTTGGTTTCACTTTGCACCTAAACTCCTTATAAGCGCACAGAACATCTTTCCAGAACAAATTGTGTGCTTCATTTTGTTGTATAATTCTGGACCACATTTCGTCCAGCTGCTTGAGATCTGGATATGTGTTATAAGGATAACATGTTTCCATCTGTGACCTGTGCTGTTTAATTTTGTAATCCAGCTAATATTCTACGCTCTCATATACTGCTTTAAATTTGCAATATGGATTCCTCCGTTTCGTATAGTTCTTGTTGTAGAAGACGGGACTGTCACTATTGGGTCCATTAATGTTGACGAGTAAAAAGAGCTGTTTCTTGTATTCCATTTTAATCATGACAAACTTTCCATCTTCGTCCTTATACACATTATTTATGGAGAACTCGAAATTATTATTGAAGTTGCCGCTACGGCTATTGGTCCGTAAGTTCCAAAAGCACAGTTCGGCAACAACGTTTTGTCCACAATTTTACCTACAGTTTTTTTTTTTGTGGTTGTTTTATCGTTTCAGACTGCAGGTTCAACATAGTATAGTATATATCCTCCATACATGATTGCCGCCGGGTGTATCAGAGCGGCCATCAAAGGTCTCCTGGGCAGTCACATCGAGCCCCACTCTTTGTTAGACCAGCTGTAGAAGGTCACAGGCATCGAAGTGGTGAGTTTCATTCATTCATTTATCTATCCATCCCGCATTGAGAGACAGCAGCCATATTTGTGTCGTATCCTTGTATCACCAGAGCCATGAGAGGAGCCTGGACCGACCATCGGCTGGTGCGGTCTCTCCTCAACCTGCACATTATCTTTGCATACCGGCCAAGTTAACCCATTCAGCCCTGACGCACTACAGCAAGAGAAGGTCGACCATGATAATTCAAGAGTAGTGACAGATTAGCCTGTTGGCGCCAAATCTGACCATGCCCTTCAATTATCATGGTCGGTCCATCTCCTTCAACTGGTGCATAGCCCAGCATTAGATGATGCCTCCAAAATTTAGGAAGTACGTCGTCGGGCTAAATGAGTCAAAACCCACGCACAGCCCCCCCCCCCCCCCCCCCCAAGCAAACACGTGGGGCCGAGACCAATCATTCCTGTACTGAACTCTTCATATCCTTCTCCATTGCAGGACTGTTTGAGGCCGTGCCAAGAGCTGATTGAAACTAACTTGATCCAAACGTCGTTGTGCAGTTTGGCGCAGCAGTCGACAGATTCCGTGACCCCGACCAAGTCGCACCCCATGAAAGAACAGCCCACGACGCCCACGGACATGGACCTCATGGCCATCGACAGGTAAAACAGTTACATCGAGTCAAAGTGAACCGAAGAAGCAGACGACAAACTGGAGAAAACTTTCTTGAACTATTTTCATACTTCACCTATTCTCGGGAAGAAGCATAAAAGCCTGTTCTTAATTAAACGAACTTTTGATCGGCAAACCTAGATCGGAGAAGAGCGGCGATCTTTTGGTTTGTTTCTTAATTGAGGTTGAATGAACCTAGGCGAACTTCAGCAAACCGGGTTTGCCATGGTTCTCTTTCTTAACTAAAGTGCTTGATTCGGCGTACTTACTGTCTGCGAAGGTGTTTTGTCGGTTTAAAATGGCTGCCACTATGCCGCTTTGCGATCATAGTGTTTGGACGATTTTTGTTTTTGTACTCCTTGCAGTAGCGATCCCACAAACAGCGTTCCGCCTCCCAGAAATCAATATTAAAAAAAGGTCTTGTTCTTCGCACGAGTGAAATATCGCCGTCTGTCATAGTTGTTTTGAATCGGTGACTATCTTCTTATTAATATTTCCATCGCAGAAGAGGGTAGCAGTTTTGACCAATCTGAGAAAAGGTTCGCCTTTGTTTGCTCAACACGTTGAGCGAACCTTTTCCGACAGCGAACTATGGTTTGCCGAGGTTCGTGAACTACTTCGAACTAGGTTCGCCGTATCTTTTGATCGTCCAATTAAGAACCAACCTGGTTCGTTTGAGATCGTGAACTCAGTCTAGTTCGTCAGTTCGCGAACTAAAGTTTGTTAATTAAGAACATGCAAGAACATGCTTAAGAAGACGACGAACTGGAGAAAATTTAATTAGACCTGAAGTATTGGAGCACTATTCAGTCTCGTGAACTGTCGTCAAATCTCGGGAAGAAGAGCATCTCCCGTCTTGTAAACAATGAAAAACTCCTGACAACTGAAGAAAACCAAAAAGATGAAGAAGAAAATGGAGCCAGCAAGAGACATAGACTCCATGTGCCCTTGCAGGCTGCAGGAGCTCTTGACAACCTATGCCTCGTGCTTACGGATTGAGCTATACCTCGGTAGCAACGCGTCTTCGGGCCCACGGCGGCCGCTGTGGGCCCGAGGACCTTTGTTTTCTGTAGGCGACTGTAAAATATACGTAGAGATGGCAGGTACTAGCTAGACTGGCGACTGTAAAATAATTATACGTAGAGATAGGAGGTAGTAGCTAGACTGGCGGCTGTAAAATAATTATACGTAGAGATACGAGGTACTAGCTAGACTGGCGACTGTAAAATAATTATACGTAGAGATACGAGGTACTAGCTAGACTGGCGACTGTAAAATAATTATACGTGGAGATACGAGGTACTAGCTAGACTGGCGACTGTAAAATAATTATACGTAGAGATACGAGGTACTAGCTAGACTGGCGACTGTAAAATAATTATACGTGGAGATACGAGGTACTAGCTAGACTGGCGAATTAAGGTTCACCGCTCAAATCTGAGCGAAAGGACTTTTAGGCTGCTTCATCTGATTACAATGATTATGGGTATTATAATGATTTTCTTTTTTTTTGGTGATGTTTTGATTCAATGTATTTGAAGGCCATGCATGTTTCCGTTCACACCCTTGTACGAGAGTCAGTCCAAAATAGCTCAGGCGGTTAAACGTCGGAGCAGAAGAGCGAAGGGAATCGCCGGGTCGTGGGTTCGAATCCCGTCCCGGCCCCGGTAGCTGGACTCACAATGCAGGGGAAAAAACGGATTTGTTCAATAGCATGTCCGTTGAAAGGTCCTGGTAAATCAAAGTGGCAGAGTTGGAGTGCGCCTGAGTTGATCATTGTTCAGGTCGTACTCCATAGGCAATAGATTTCCCTGTCCCCCATAACCCGCCCGTCAGGGCCGTCCATGATCATCTCGGTGCTGTGGACGTTAAACCCGAACTACTGAACCAACGAACCAACACCCTTGTACGTTGAAACCGCGAATGGCTCATTAAATCGGTCGAGGTTCCTAGGACGAAAGCTGAAATGATGCAAATTAATATAAAATGAAAGTGGCAGTGTACAACTGGCAGACAATACTGTCGGCGATGGCGAGTATCGATTCGAGGCGCGCTATGGTGAATCCTGTTTGGAAAATGGAGGCCGCAGACTGGCGGTTAATCACTAATGGGTATTACAACGATAACGACCATCTCAGTTCTAACTCAGACGCCGAAAAGCCTAATCATTTTGATTCGATGGAATGTGCGCTCGCGCTATTCTGGCCCGCCCGACCAGCCCGACCGAGCGCCGGGCTTGTTTAACTTGCTGTCAACATGTGATAAGCGTCATGCATTACAATGGGTAGACCCGATTCCCATGCCGAATGAGGGTCATAGACGTAAATAAAGTGTGTAAGATATATGTACTCATGAAACCTAGCAGCCCCATTTGGACATATTTTATGTCAGTCTTACACTGAGACAATGGCAAGTGTTTCTATGTTACTGAATAATCTCGCGCAACATCCTCAATGTGAGGACCAGTATGTATTCATGAGGCAGGCAAGAGGCATGATTCTCGTTAGCTCTTGCATGAGCGGGCGGCATGAGGATCTATGCCTGCCCCAGACGGAAATAGTTGTTTATTTAGCGAACTGGTATAGTACGGTAGTGGGAGACTGAGCCCTTTCTACACAGGGACAAAATCCACCGACTGGTATAACTTGACTTTGACACAAACATGAACATAATATAGGCCTACTTGTTACAAACTTACGTTTCGCAAACATTTTGTTTCTGAAAAAGTTCCCGACACAATTCAACGACTACTGTCAAATAGTGCATATTATTGATCTCATTGCATCAGTTTAGTTAACGAATAAGTCTATTTTCTCTTGTGTCGCATGCATTTTCTCTTGTTTAAATAAAATAATTTCTTCTTCGTACAATGCTGGAACTCTGATGTAAAATTATGTAAACTTTGACAACAGCTTTCTTTTTCGTTATTGGCTATGCAAGATTATATTAGTGCACATGCTGGCCAGCAAATTACGATGTCGCGATAAGCCAGTCCTAGCTAGCGTGCACCCCCCCCCCTCCCCCACCAGTACTCAATAAGATGATTTTCAAAGTGTACTTAGTATGTCCTGAGATGTTTAAGCCACGTTCCCCTAAAATCATTAGGAACACACCAGAGATATAGCTGATGGCGCAAGGGTACCCCTATTCAGGCTCTTCGCGGATGCTAACTGAGGTTGAGAAACATCTTCCTCTATATAAACCAGAATATTCATACCAGAAGCCCAAATCAGGAAATGTTATGTTAAGGCACACCTTACCTTCTGCATCTTCTGCAAAAAACAGAATGAACAAATATTGAATCTCCGGCTCACAGTGAAGGTATTTGTGCACCCAGTAAACGGCCATTTCCGCGAAATCGAAAATGTACATGACAGCAACAAGGCTTCCTCAGGACGTGCCTGCACTGCTTGTACAAAACAACAACAACAACAACAAAAAAAAACCAGAATATTGAATGTATGTCGCCAGCCGGGCCAATACGTTAAATAAACCTACGACATGGGGTCTAAATAAATCTAAAACCATTTAGCAACACGCATCCAATATCAAGAGCCACAGGCAGCGCAGACAGTAGGGGGAGTTAAAAAAGGCAAATACAGGTGAATGGACCAAGGGTAGACAGAAACACATGCCCCAGAATAAAGGGAAAAATCCACCCTGTGGGGCTGACCAGGGTGACCCTGGGAACTAAAAAGTAGTTAACCCCACCCAAGTCCCCCAGGGCAGACCCGTTGGGGACTTGGGTGGGGTTAACTACTTTTTAGCCTATGCGAATGTGGCGTAGAAAATCAGTCTCCTGAGCACATTCTCCGAACCTGTCCATACAGAGAAGCGGTCCGCTGGCAGCTCTGACCAGAAGACACGCCCATATACACCAAACTCTAAAAACCTGCTGCCGAGCTCTTGACAGCTCACTTATTGGCAGCCAGAACAATATAAGATTTAAAGACGGACATCAAGAAATTGAACGTTGCAGAAAAAAGGCAAAAACAAAAAGTGGGGGTGGAAGTGGTGATCTCGTGGTGTACATGTGGAAACTAAGTATTTTGATAACGTTGTTTTGACTGTTAGGAACCATGAAACTTTTTTACGCATATTCATATTTAGACCTTTCTAGACTAAAATAAATGAAAAGAAAAGGGGACACCTTACTAGACCCGCCTTACGCTAGGTAAAATATCACCTGAAAGACTAGCCAGTTAAAAATAGTTACAATTAAATTGATGAGGCACATTGAAATTAATGAAATGATCACAAATTGTTATGCTCAATATGCATATTTTGTTAAGAAAACTGGCAACAAAAATATTTAAACAGAGGAGTATGACGTAAGCAATGTTTATGATCATTTTGCGTTCCTTTGCGTACTGGTAAAATGGGGTTAGGGCAGCAGATTTAGCCACTGTGGCCCCTAAATGCATCACAGCATCATCAGGTCTGGAGTAACTGTGGTACTCTATCCTAATCAATAAAACCTAAAAAGGACCTATCAGTTGTATACAAAATTTCTGAGGGCTGGTAGGCACTCGCCAGAAACTTTCCCAGCTCCCTCCCTCTCTCCACCTTCAACTCGACAGCACCCCCATCTCCCTCTCTGGCTCGGTCAAGACCCTTGGCGTTATCCTCGATTCCTCGCTTTCCATGACAAGCTTCGTCTCCGCCACGGCCCAGGCATGCTATTTCCACCTCCGCCGCATCAGTCAGATCAGAAAATACATCACTAACGAAGCTGCCACCAAAGTCACTGTCTCTCTCATCTTATTTCGCATCGACTACTGCAACTCTCTCCTTTCCGGCCTTCCTCACTCCACCACTCTCACTCTCCAGCGCGTCCAGAACAATGCTGCCCGCCTCTTCCTTAGAAAGAAAAAATCCGACCACATCACTCCCCTGCTCAAGCTCCTTCACTGGCTCCCCATCCCCCAACGCATCCAATACAAGATTCTGTCTCTCTGCTACAAATCCCTGAACAACTACGCTCCTACCTATCTCTCCAACTTACTTCACCCCTACACTCCTTCCCGCTCCCTCCGCTCCGCCTCCGACCCCCTCCGCCTCCTCATCCCCCGCACCAAACAGCACTTTCGGTCCCCGCTCCTTCTCAGTATACGGTTCATCCACCTGGAACACTCTCCCACTCTCTCTCTCCGCCAGAAACACTCTCTCTCCTCCTTCCAGTCCGCCCTCAAAACTCACCTCTTTCAACAGTTCTAGCCCTACATCACCACACTCCCCATCCCAAGCTGACCGTCGTAATGTATTTTCACTATTTG
This sequence comes from Semisulcospira habei, assembly GCA_036245525.1. Taxonomy (NCBI): domain Eukaryota; kingdom Metazoa; phylum Mollusca; class Gastropoda; family Semisulcospiridae; genus Semisulcospira; species Semisulcospira habei. Next base: position 107,893,220 of record BTPG01000004.1, read on the forward strand.
TGGTACGTGAGTCATTGTCTAAAGCGTGTGCATGCGTGTGCGAGTTGTGAGTGCGCGCTTAGAGTCCAGTATCCACGTGGCCGTGTTTTTCTGGGTCAAGCCTTGCGGTTCACGATTATAACTCCGTTTCGATCACTACCTCGTGCCTGGACTTCGACCCCACATTTTAACCCTTATCATCCCTATTAACCCTAGCTATCATAATTGTCACTCTGTGACATTATTATGTATTTTAGTGTGTCGTGATTGCCCATTTTTTATATTTTCAGATGTTAAAACAGGCCCTAAAAGGCCCTAATTGTTTTATTGAAACAGGCCCTAAAAGGCCCTCAAATCTTTTTTGTTATTGAAGGTCTGTATGAACCTTGGTGAAGGGAAATAACTCTGATTACACGTATAGTGTAAAAGACTCCTGTAGGAATCACGCCAACAAAAAGCGATACGAACAGCCCAAAAGTTTGTTAACACCTTCACTGCCGGGAAAAAATGTAAAGACCACTCAGCTGCAAGAGGTAACGAACCGCATGAGCCCCCGCATATTTCCTGGATTGGTGGAATGGGGTCCATGTTAAATTTGAAATGCTTTCCTACACATCATTGCGTGTGCACTGGCGGCAGTCAAGGCGCTAACACATGTTCATATCATATCTGTGCGTGTGTGCCTCACAGACAAGATGGCCTCGTATAGTCGTCTGCTCGACCTTATACCCAAATAACCAACTAACCTGCGTCAACAGACTTTGGGAGACGTAACTATAGCCAAAGGAGCTTGAGACTAACTGTATACGGGCCTTTATCACGGTCGGATATTCTCATAAGTTCCCTGATCTGGAATTAACGAGGGTATTAGTATCACGGGCAGAGCACGGACAGTAATGATACGGGCTCTACGGGGCTCGGACTAATGGATAGATAATGCGCTCACTTTAGTAGTCATGACACGTGTCCTATGGAGTGAGCGCTGGGACTAAGTGTCCTATGGAGTGAGAGCTGGGACTAAGTGTCCTATGGAGTGAGAGCTGGGACTAAGTGTCCTATGGAGTGAGAGCTGGGACTAAGTGTCCTATGGAGTGAGAGCTGGGACTAATGAATTTATAATAAGCTCACTTTAGTTGTTATGAGCTTCTCTTAGTGTCACAACACGTGTCCTCAATTGAGTTGGAGCTTGGACTAATGAATCATATAATAAGCCCACTTTAGTAATCACTACCGACTCCCTTTGATGTGGAATATTATAGGGGGACAGTAATAAGCCCCTTGACAGATAGCACTAAAGGGCGATGCCCTCCAGAACGGGTATATATAGTGGGGAAAACCGCCACAACGGGAGAGCTCAGAAGCAAGACTACGAGAGAGAGAGAGAGAGAGAGAGAGAGAGAGAGAGAGAGAGAGAGAGAGAGAGAAAGAGAGAGAGAGAGAGAGAAAGAGAGAGAGAGAGAGAGAGAGAGAGAGAGAGAGAGAGAGAGAGAGATGATGATGATGATGATGATGATGATGAAACTTTATTACATAACGGTAGAAGTTTTGACAGATACAAATACGTCATTTTTCAAACTTGCCGTTTCTAAAGTACTACAACATGAAATATAATGAAGACAAACAACAACAACAACAACAAAAATTTACGCAAACAAAAATCATAACTAAATAAGTACAGACACACGCAGTACAGAAAATAATACTACTAAGGTAGCAATAAACAAATACAAAAAAAGAAAGTAACACTCCTCAGCACAAATTACAAAGGAAAAAAAAATCATAGTACAGCAAAAACAAGCACAAAGTACCAAGAAACAAACATACATACACACACCTTTACAGCCGTATAAATGCACGCACTAACATAATACACATTTACATAACCTTTCACCAGAATGACAGGATAAAAATAATATATCTAAGCAGTTTCCATCAGGTATATGTGTAGTTTTGTTTTAAAGGAGGAAAGGTGGGTTAGTGTTTTTAAATGTTGAGGAAGTGAATTCCATAAAAGTGGTCCCGAAAAGGCTAGGCTTGATTTGAATAAGTCAATGCGAGGTAGTGGTAATCGAAGAGTACTGTTCCTCGAGGACCTTTCACACTGTCGTTGTGGAGTAAATTTAGCTGTTAGATACTGTGGAGCTTTCTTGTGAAGAATTTTGAACATAAGTATGCACTTGTTGTAAACGAGTTGTTGACGAAGGCCAAGAAGTTTGAGATTTTGCAGTTTTACAGCGGTAGGAATGGGTCTTATGTCTACATTTTTAATGGCTCTTTTGTATAGTGAATTTAGTTTTTTGATATGCACATCACCGCTTCCATCCCAAACAGTGGAGATGCAATCAACATGAGATTTAATGTGCGCATGAAAAAACATTTTTCGTGTATTTATGTCACTCACACTTCTCAATTGTGATAAAAGAAATATATTTTTTGATATCTTGAGAGAGAGAGAGAGAGAGAGAGAGAGAGAGAGAGAGAGAGAGAGAGAGAGAGAGAGAGAGAGAGAGAGAGAGAGAGAGAGCTGAGGAGAAAGAGACCGTTCCCGATTCCGCTATTTAGTATGTCATGCTAGTACTAAGTTGGTTGTTTTTGCACAACCTATCAGACGAATGGTGAGCAGGCAATAAAAGATTCTTCTGGAAACACTTTTCTCTGGATACGTCTTCCATCAACAACCCTTGCGTGTTGCTGCAGTGTAACAAGTCACCTGGACAAAGTGCGCTATGAAGCAGTGTCGGGGTGTCGCCTACAGCGGGAACCACCTTGACAAAATGCGCTTCGGACATCAAGTGTCTTAGGTTAATAAATAACCGTAGATTACATGCTACAGTGCACTGTTTCCGACTGCTGCTCTACACTGAGGACAACAAAGATGGGGTTCTGAAGTCGCGTCTCTTGCTGCGCTGTAAAGGCAACACGTAGGTCCGCTTTTTGTGAAAATCAATATTTTCATGGTATAGTATTGCCATGGATCTATCCCCCCTCTCACCTCCAGCCCTACTTCTCACACCCTCCCCGGCCCTAAAAAAGGACATTGTCACTTGTGTGTTTGCCTTGACAGAGCAGCGTACGTCTGGCGTTACTTACATGTCCGTTCTCGACCAGGAGGTGGTTTGTGAGCTTGAGCTTGTCCAATGACACGATCAAAAACTGAACGATGACAAAACGGAAGCCATGCTGGTAGGCACTCGCCAGAAACTTTCCCAGCTTCCTTCTTCTCTCCACCTTGAACTCGACAGCACCCCCAGCTCCCTCTCTGACTCGGCAAAAAAACTCGGCGTTATCCTCGATTCCTCTCTTTCCATGTCCAGATTCGTCTCTGCCACGGCCCAGATATGCTATTTTCACCTCCGCCGCATCAGTCAGATCCGAAAATACCTCACTATCGAAGCTGCCACCAAACTTGCTGTCTCTCTCATCCTAACTCGCATCGACTACTGCAAATCTCCTCCTTCACGGCCTCCCTCAGTCCACCACTTTCACTCTCCAGCGTGTCCAGAACAATGCTGTTCGCACGTGGATGCAGCCCGGCATGTAAGGGGTCCGCCTTGCCCGCCACTACCCACGAGCTGAAGTGGAAGGAGTACCGGTAACATTTATCGTCTACGGGCACAAAATCCATCATCACTAAAGACAGGCCCACTCGGCACCGGCCTCCCGTGGCGTGGGTGGGTAGTCTCCTCGGTCCCTGAGTGAGTGGGCTAGCAGAGGGGTGCCATCTTTGTCCAGGTTTAGAACTTGATGTCAGCAGATATGTTGTTCAGCCTTTTTAATTGGTCCGGATTTTGAGGAGCTAAGTTAACCCAGGTCGTACCATGTTGGATTGGTCCTTAACAATACTCGTGAGCTTTTGGTCCTTTGGATCCCAAGTGTTTGCCGTGCTTGGAGACCCGTGTCGGAGGAGAAGAGGATCCTGGTGGCTGAGGTTCCCTTTGGGTTGCGGCTCACTGGTACCAACACTCCACTTTGGCCTTGACTTCTACCTAAACGGGAGGCTAGTTGTACCGGCCTAGTCAATCGGCTCTTGTTACGTTGAGCCCTATCAAACTGTTGATGCGGGTTGGTATACGGAGCACCATGCTATAGCCTCTGCTGCTGATTAGGTGCTTTACGCCAGTATTCCCCTGTATTCAACGGTGTGATAGAACTAAAAGGCAGTGGCTCAAACGGTTCAATCGGGCTTACCCCCTTGAGTATATCTTTCGGGCAGTCTCCAATGTGCGTCGGCTGGAGGCCCGCCGACAATTGCACTTTCCCTTGTTGGGCTCGGTGGCGGGCGGGGACCCCCGGGGGATTAATCTCTATTATTTAATTATAATAATTTATATAAAAAACAACAACAAAGAAACCAAAACTTGCACAGAAGCGGCACATAGCCACCGACATTACTTACATGTCCGTTCTCGTCCAGGAATATGCTAACTCAGTAGAGTTGTATATAATGTGGACACGTATAATAAAATGTATTTTTCTAGTTATAGTGATAAAACGGACTTTGTGTGTGATAGAATGGTTGGTGAGCTTGAGCTTGTCAAAGGACACGATCTTAAACTGAACGATGACAAAACGGAAGCCATGTTGGTTGGCACTCGCCAGAAACTTCCCAGCTCCCTTCCTCTCTCCACCTTCAACTCGACACGGCCAAAACTCCCTCTCCGACTCGGCCAAAAACCTCGGCGTTATCCTCGATTCCTCTCTTTCCATGTTCAACTTCGTCTCTGCCACGACCCAGACATGCTATTTCCACCTCCACCGCATCAGTCAGATCAGAAAATACCTCACTACCGAAGCTGCCACCAAACTTGCTGAATCTCTCATCCTATCTGATCTCGCATCGACTACTGCAACCGACTCTCTCCTTTACGGCCTCCCTCACTCCACCACTTTCACTCTCCAGCGTGTCCAGAACAATGCCGCCCGCCTCGTCCTCAGAAAGAAAAAATCCGACCACATCACTCCCCTGCTCAAAATCTTTAACTGGCTTCCCATTCCCCAACGCATCCAGCACAAGATTCTGTCTCTCTGCTACAAATCCCTGAACAAATGCGCTCCTGTCTAACTCTCCAACTTACTTTACACCTACACTCCTACCCGCTCTCTTCGCTCCGCCTCCACATTCCCCGCACCAAACTCAGCACTGACTTTCGGCCCCCGCTCCTTCTCTGTCTACGGTGCATCCGCCTCGAACACTCTCCCACACTCTATCCGTCAGAAACTCTCTCTCTCTCCTCCTTCCAGTCCGCCCTCAAAACTCACCTCTTTCAACAGTTCTAGCACTATATCACCACACTCACCACCCCAAGTCGACTGTCGTAATGTATTTCACTTTTTGTGGTACGCGAGCCTTGTGAGCGCGCGCTTAAGAGTTATAATTATTATACGATAAGCGCATTATCAATACCGTAATTATTATTATTTTATCTGCATCATCCACTGCGTGCCCTTGGGGCGGGGAGTCGGGATGCACGTGGATGCGGCCCAGCATGAAAGGGTCCGCCTTGTCCGCCACTACCAATGAGCTGGAGTGGAAGGTGTACCGGTAACGCTTGTCGTCCACGGGCACAAAGTCCATCATGACCAGGTAGTCGGAAAGTGGGTCAAGGCCCGACAGACGCACTTGGAAGGTCGGGAACATGCACCTGTCTTCTCTTGGCTCGACTTCGCAAACGAAGATGTTATAGAGGTAGCCCACGACGTCTGCAGGCTTCCTCGTCACGTGGCTGCGGAGGCCAATCAGGGACAGGCAGATTCGACCGCAGTGGCTGCAGGGGAAGGTCTGGCCAGGGTTCTGAGTTGCGGCATCTCTGTTTTTTCTTCTGAGCCGCTTGTCCATTAGGCTAGCTCTGCGAGAGTCCTCAAAGTGGCCAGACAAAACACAAGATCAAGGTCTGAAGGTATGTCAAGGTCAGACAGAAGGTCAAGGCCAGATAGGCGCACTTGGAAGGTGGGGGGAGCATTCGCCTGAAAGTGGACAGAGAAAAGAAACATAAGTTTAAAGTTTGCATGAAGGTCAGTAAACCGTGGAATTAAAGCCCGGACAAACACGCAATATGATTATCGCACACTGTGTTTGTCCTGGCGATATCGCACACTGTATTTGTCCTGGCGATATCGCACACTGTATTAATTTGTCCTGGCGATATCGCACATTGTGTATGTCCGGGCGATGTCGCACACTGTTCCCAGCAAGTTTTAGTCGTCGTCGGTATCATTGCAGTCGTCAATGTCCGATTCTGAAAGACAGTGTGGCCTTGACTAGTCACGGAAGGGGTTTGTATTACACATGGTATTCAGGTGGAATTACGCCCATTTTGCAAAGGTCACGCAGATCTTTTTTCTTTGCTTCTGCAAGCGGCAGACGTGCTTTGTAACGATGTGACGGTCCACTGATCCACTGATCTGTTCGTGTTGCTTTCCCCTTCTGCCGCTTGTCCCACGTATCTTGATAGTTTGAAAATCCTCCAACATCCTATACTTGATGAACAGACTGTCTGGCTCTGACTTGAGGCAACGGATCCACTTGAGTTTCATCCAGTTGACGCGATTGCCGTGCAGGTCAGTCTTTGTGTTTCGAAGTGTTCATGCTGCCATCTGACTACTTAGAATCGCGAAAGTTGCTACATTCGTCTCAATCAGGATTTCGCCCTCGGCACTCATGTCATACGGCTCTGAGCAGATTAACAGACACATGGCTTTCAAATATGAATAATTCGCAGCTGACAGGTGTAATTTGTCTTGACTTTAAAAAGGCTTTCGACTTAGTGAACCATACAATATTGATTTTCAAACTTAACCATTATCTTCGAAACGACATGGCTGTTTCCTTTTTTATGTCATACCTCGAAAACAGAAAACAGAAAGTAATTGCTAATGGAGCCTACTCTTCTACTAAAGATGTTAAACTCGGGGTTCCGCAGGGGTCAATCTTAGGTCCTCTTTTATTTTGTATTTACATCAATGACCTGCCTCTAAGTCTCACCTACGAAGCAACACAGTGTGATATGTTTGCCGATGATACCTCAATCCACACAGCTAACAAAGACATACGTGAAGTTGAAAACGGCCTTCAAAAAAGTCTCGACGATATATCAGCATAGTGTAAAGTCAACTCAATGATTCTGCATCCTACTAAAACAAAATCTATGATTATTGCAACACGCCAAAAGCACCAGTTAAAGCCTTTAAAGCTTAATCTATCACTCGGCGACGACATCATAGAACAGGTAGCCGAACATCGTCTATTGGGGGTCACAATTGATAATCAGCTGAGGTGGCAGATGCACATTGACAATGTTTGTAAAACGGTCTCTAGAAATGTCTTATGTTATCGAAATTAAAGTATTACACAGATAGTGAAACCAGAAAATTGTTCAGTAATGCACACATCATGTCACATATAAACTACGCATCGACGGTGTGGGATTGTTGCAGTGATGTCCACTTAAAAAGACGAAATTCTTTACATAGGAGAATGGCAAAATTAATTCTTCCCAACCCGCACTTGACAACCGAGGAAAAACTCAGTAAAGCTGGATTCCTACCCCTTCAAAATCATTTAAATATAACAAAGGGGTACTGATGTTTAAAGTGTGGAACCATAGCGCACCAGAATATCTAACAGAGTTGTTTAAAAAATCAGATTCCTGCTATGGGAACATGAGAGGTCTTTATATTGTTCCAAAACCCCGAATAGATATATTTAAATCTACTTTGTCATTTGCGGGTTCCACACTGTGGAACTCACTCCCACATCATGTTAAAGCCACTCGGACATTATCTCGTTTCAAGGCAAGTCTTTATAAGTATCTGACATTACTGAAATAATATCTAGTTATGTGTAGACACACGAATGTACGTGTATATTCTAACAATCATGTGTATGTGTGTGTATGTGCGTGTGTGTGTGTGTGTGTGTGTGTGTGTGTGTGTGTGTGTGTGGATGCGTGAGTGCGTTTGTGCGCGGCGTATGCGCGTGTTTGTGTTTAGTGGACTATATATTTTGTATCACTGTGCTTTGATGTCCCTTTTTATGTATATTTTGTACTTAGTTAGTCGTAGTTGTAGCAACGGCAGGTACGAAAAATGACATAGTCACTGACTGTGCTAATATCTTCACCGTTGTAAAATAAAGATTCATTGATTCATTGAAAGATCTCAGCATACGTGAGGGGTATGACGGTGTATGCAGCTGATTTGCGTGCCACCCTTGCCACAGTGTGCCATTCTCGGGGTACACAATGTTTGCCTTCTCGCTGCTGGAGTGTATAGATTCGCACTCCATCTGGGTGTGCCCGCTTTGGAGGAACTCTTGGTCGATTGTATGGAGATTTGGAAATGTCTGCACTGCATACTGGAGCGCAGCTGACACATTTTTATTTCTGTTGTGACCTGTGCATGTGTCTGTAGACGTTTGTTTTAAAGACATGTGCGACATTTTAGCCTGAGATTTTTAATCTATATTTACATCTTGTCTTAAGACCTTGCTTTTAGTCTGGCTGACCAGATTTTTACCCATCACGCCGTGAGATGGCCTTAGTCGCCTGCTCGGCGTTAAACCCAAATAACTAACTAAGTAACAGAGTACAAAACAACATGGTTTACAGCTGATGGCAGTGACTTCAGGTGCTGTTGCAGACAAGTCCCAATCTCACAGGACCCCTTGTTCCCCTCAGTTTCGTCCCAGATGTAGCATGCCCCTGTTTGTCACCAAGTCAAAATATGGACAGGTTGTAAACGGCAAGCTTCCGTTTGTAGTAGTTGGCACTCGCAGGAGAACATGGCGTGGGAAGTGGTACCGCCTCCATGTCCAAATAATGTGGCAACATGAATATTCGGATTTTCTGTCCTTGTTCTTCTTCTCTTCTCTGGCTTCCATTTTTCTCTTATGATGCCGTTTGAAGTCCTCTTCTTTCTCATGGGTCAGCGTTCCATCGATCTTATCATTGAGATGTTGAGCGCAGGTTAAGCACTGATCTTTTTTGGGCTGGTGAAAACCAAAATTGTACTCTGTGACAAAGATTTCCCGGTAGAAGCTGCTAGTGACTGATGATGCCCCTGTCTCCTTGCATTTATCCATGTACAGACGATGCATCTGGTTGATGCTGAGACTAGCGTCCAGGTAGAGTTTCCATGTCTGTTTTCGGCAGTAATAAGATTCCACTGCTGGAAATGACTGAATATGTGTTCTCACCGCGTTCCGTGTTTCTTCAGGACATCTGTTAGCTGAGGACTTCTTTCCTCTGCGGTCTTCCCCACAGAACTGGCCGTTTTTACGAGGCCATCATGTCTATGAAGCACACACGCACAGATTTGAAGCAGAAATGGAAACATGTTAGCGCCTTGACTGCCGGTGCACACGCAATGATGTGTTAGAAAGCATTTTAAATCCAACATGGCGGAATGTGTTCACGAAAACAAAACCAATCGTCTGTAGTCTACGGCAGGCGCATATCAGTTACCTCCCGTGTGTGTGTGTGTATGTGTGGGAGGGGGGCGCGCGGGGGGGGGGGGGGGGGGTCCAATCTTCTGTTAGGGACCATCAGTCTGACTCGAAAGGCAACCCGACGCCAGACCGAACTCCCCCCAAAAGAACTAGACTTTGACTCTTAACTCAACTCCGACACCTCACGGCAAGACATGGATCGAGCGTGATAGTTCAAGGGTTGTGCCAGAGGGCGCCAAGCTATTCTGGCACAACTCTTGAACTATCACGCTCGATCTGTTTCCAGAAGTGCAATACAGTATTCAAGGGGCAACTTCAACATTTTCAGATTTCGGTCTTGGCCTGGTGCGGAAGGAGGAGGAAGGGGGGAAAGGTGTTCCAGTTCCGGAACCCCTGTACCCCCCCTCCCCCTACACACACACACACACACACACACACACACACACACACACACACACACACACACACACACACACACACACACAGCCACCACTGCCTCCGATCCGCAAGCGTACTGGTCTATACAAATCCCTGAACAACTGCGCTCCCGCCTATCTCTCCAACTTACTTTACCCCAACATTCCTCCCCGCTCCCTCCGCTCCGATCCTCACTCAGCACTTTCGGCCCCGCTTCTTCTCTGTCTACGGTGCATCCGCCTGGAACACTCTCCCACTCTCACTCCGTCAGAAACACTCTCTTTCCTATTTCCAGTCCTCCCACAAAACTCACCTCTTTCAACAGTTCTAGCACTATATCACCACACTCACCACCCCAAGTCGACTGTCGTAATGTATTTCACTTTTTGTGGTACGCGAGCCGTTGTCTAAGCGTGCGCATGCGTGCGTGAGTTGTGAGCGGGTGCTTAAGATGTATAATTATTATAAGATAAGCGCATACCGTAATTATTATTATTTTATCTGCTTCATCCACTACGTGCCCTTGGTCCGGGGAGTCGGGATGCATGTGGATGCGGCCCAGCATGTAAGGGTCCGCCTTGCCCGCCACTATCAACGAGCTGGAGGGGAAAGAGTACCGGTAACGCTTGTCGTCCACGGGCACAAAGTCCATCATGACCAGGTAGTCGGACAGTGGGTCAAGGCCCGGCAGACGCACTTGGAAGGTCGGGAACAGCACCTTTCTTCTCTTGGCTCGACTTCGCAAACGAAGATGTTATAGAGGTAGCCCACGACGTCTGCAGGCTTCCTCGTCACGTGGCTGCGGAGGCCAATCAGGGACAGGCAGATACGACCGCAGTGGCTGCAGGGGAAGGTCTCGCCAGGGTCCATCATTACCATGTAGTCCGACAGAGGGTCAAGGCCAGACAGACGCATTTGGAAGGTCGGGAACATACGCCTGTCTTCTCTTGGCTCGACTTCGCGAACAAAGATTTTATAGGGGTTGCCCACGACGTCTGCAGGCCTCCTCGTGACTGCGGAGGCCAATCAGGGACTGGACAGGCAGGTTCAACCGCAGTGGCTGCAGGGGAAGGTCTGGCCAGGGTTCTGAGTTGCGGCATCTGTGTTTTTTCTCCTGAGCCGCTTGTCCTTAAGGCTAGCTCTGCGAGAGTCCTCAAAGTGGCCATACAAAACACAAGGTAAAGGTCTGAAGGTATGTCAAAGTCAGACAGAAGGTCAAGGCCAGATAGGCGCACTTCGAAGGCGGGGGGGGGGGGGGGGGGGGGGAGCATTCGCTTGAAAGTGGACAGAGAAAAAAAAAACAACACAAGTTTTAAGGCCTGCACGAAGGTTAGACAACCGTGGAATTAAAGCCCGGACAAACACGTGATATCGCACACTGTCTTTGTCCTGGCGATATAGCACACTGTGTTGATTCTGGCGATATCGCACACTGTGTTTGTCCTGGCGATATCGCACACTGTGTTTGTCCTGGCGATATCGCACAATGTTCCCAGCAAGTTTTAGTCGTCGTCGGTGTCATTGCAGTCTTCAATGTCCGATTCTGGAAGACAGTCTGGCCTCGAATAGTCACGGAAGGGATTCGTAGTACACATGGTATTCTTTTTTTCTTTACTTCTGCAAGCGGCAGACGTGCGATGTGATGGTCCACTGATCCACTGATCTGTCCATGTTGCTTTCCCCTTCTGCCGCTTGTCCCACGCGTCTTGATAGTTTGAAACTCCTCCAACATCCTATACTTGATGAACAGACTGTCTGGCTCTGACTTGAGGCAACGGATCCACTTGAGTTTCATCCAGTTGACGCGATTGCCGTGCAGGTCAGTCTTTGTGTTTCGAAGTGTTCATGCTGCCAAGCCCTTAAAGTCAAGGATCTCGGCATACGTGAGGGAAATGACAGTGTATGCAGCTGATTTGCGTGCCATCCTTGCCACAGTGTGGCATTCTCGGGGTGCACAAATTGTTTTTTCACCTTTGTCGTCGTGGTGTTGACGAGCTGTAGCGAGCTGGGCCGGTGGTGTGTCCGCGACCGCGATCCACAGGAAGGGTTTAGGTGGCTTAGAACCTCCACCATACTGACACCAACATCAGGAGACACGGCGCTGTACAAGTTCATAATTATCTCAAATGACACACTTCATTCACTCAGTGAACATTCACATCTCAACTAACACACTGCATACACTTTGTACAAGTTCACATCTCAACTAACACACTGCATACACTCTGTACAAGTTCACATCTCAACTAATACACTGCATACACTCTGTACAAGTTCACATCTCAACTAACGCACTTCATTTATTCAGTGAACATTCACATCTCCATCTGAACCACCCTGCTTTTGTGCATATTGTTGCTGTTGTTGTAGTGGTGCTAGTGGCGGAGGTCGTACATTTACCTTGAGTAAATAAATAAACAATAAAGGAAACTGGTCCATAGGCACTACATCTTCATTATCGCCCTCTCAACTGGTGTTGCGGGCATGTTGACGTTAATGTTGCTGTTGTTGAAACTTCCTGATTCTGTCTGACTCTGCAGATTTTTAAGCTTTATATTTACATCTTGTCTTAAGACCTTGCTTTTAGTCTGGTTGACTAGATTTTTTACCCACCCCACCGTGAGATGGCCTTAGTCGCCTGCCGGGCGTTAAACCCAAAAAACTAAACTGCAGGCCCTTCAGAGCACGGGAAATGACCACCCACTGCTGGTGCAGATCAGAGAGCTCCACGCGGACTTGAAGGAATATTATGACATCATTTTTATTTGGGTCCCAGGGCATGTGGGCATCGAAGGCAACAGGATCGCAGATTCTGCTGCCAACGATGCCCGCAATGACCCTGTCCCTGACACACAGACTGTTTGTAGTGATTTTAGACATGTGGTTAGTGTATACATAGCCCGTGACTGAGTGGCAGTCCGAGTGGGACAAAGAGGAAGCTAACAAGCTGCATGAAGCCCAGAAAGAAAGGCACAACATAAAAGTAGTTTCTTCACACATAAAAGTTTTTACACCAAAATCCGCCCTTTTTTTTGCATGTGGGGACGTTTTGTATCAGAGCTTCTGATTCGTTGGTTTCAGCCCATACACACAAGAAAAGTCACTCTACAAGTACAGAAATGAGTGCTTGACATATATAGTAGGTTGCTTCCCTTAGACCGTACTGCCGGTGAGCCCCCGCGGATTGCGGGGGCTCATGAGGATCTAGGCCTCTCGCAGATGGATAGATGCAAAAGTGTAAAAGTAAACTGACTGACGAGCTGTATGTACTCAACGTTACTCCCTTCAAATCCACCCATAAACCAAGCCCACTCTCATCTCGCGTGAATCTCCCAAAGCACAACGAGACTTCGCGTGGGCAGAGAAGGAGGGTGGAGAGTTTGGGGGAGGAATAACCCAGTGCGCCGAGGCCATCGGGGCCCACCTTTGGGAACTTGCCGCGTAGGCATTGCGAAGCCTGTGATGGAGACAGAGACGAAACGGCCACATAGTTTCAAACTTTGAAGAGTGATCCCTAGGGCTTTGAGCGGATTTGTCCAACTGAGCATTGCTGGTCGGCTGGTAGTGTTACACTACCGCAGCCACACGCAAGGTGTTGTAGATGGAAGACGCAGCCAGACAAGAGTGTTTCCAGAAGAGTCTTTTATTTCTTGGTCATCGTGGGTCTAATAGGTTGGGCACAACCAACCTACCAGCATGACATACACAATGGCGAAAATCTGGAGCTCGGTCTCTCGCTTCTCAGCTCCCTCTATCTATCTCTCTCTCTCTCTCTTCGTTGTGTGCTCTCTATCTATCTCGTTCTCTTCATTGTGCGAGCTCCCTCTCTATCTCGTTCCCTTCGTTGTGAGCTCTCCCTCTATCTCGTTCCCTTCGTTGTGAGCTCTCCTCTCTATCTCGTTCCCTTCGTTGTGAGCTCTCTCTCTATCTCGTTCCCTTCGTTGTGAGCTCTCCCCCTATCTCGTTCCCTTCGTTGTGAGCTCTCCCCATCTGGTGTTTCCTCCCACTATATATACCCGTTCTGGCCGAGGGCATCGCCCCTTTGTCTCAATCAGTCAAAGGGGCTATTACTGTCACCCATATTATTCCCCATCTATCATGGTGATCAGCGTCCCCTGACCCTATCTGTCAAAGGAGCTATTACTGTCGCCCATAATCTATCCCCCATCTGCTCTGGTGGATAGCGCCCTCTGATCCTAGCTGACCAGGGACCCATTACTGTCTCTCATAATTATTCCACATCTATTATGGTGGTCAGCGTCCTCTGATCCTAGCTATCAAAGGAACCCATTACTGTCTCTCATAATTATTTCACATCTATTATGGTGGTCAGCGTCCTCTGATCTTAGCTATCAAAGGAACCCATTACTGTCTCTCCTAATTATTCCACATCTATTATGGTGGCCAGCGTCCTCTGATCTTAGCTGACCAGGGACCCATTACTGTCTCTCCTAATTATCCCACATCTATTATGGTGGTCAGCGTCCTCTGATCCTAGCTATCAAAGGAACCCATTACTGTCTCTCATAATTATTCCACATCTGTTATGGTGGCCAGCGTCCTCTGATCTTAGCTGACCAGTAACCTATTACTGACTCTCATAATTATTCCTTGTCAGCAGGAGTCTGTGTTCCTCACTACTAACGAGGGCTCATTATTTATTCATTAGGCCCAGCTTAGTAGGGCCGGCCACTTGTCAACTCCACGTGAGCCCGTGGTAGCCAAAGTGGGCCGTGTCATAACCCTCAGACTCTCCGTGCTCTGCCCGTGGTGCTACTTATATTCTCGTTATTTTCATATCAAGGGAAATTATAACATTACCCGACCGTGATATTGGTCGTATACACTTATCGTGTAACATTCCTCCCAAACCTACCCGAAAAAAAAAAGGAATCTTAATTCACAAGATTCGTTTTTTTTTTCACTACATAATATTCAGACCACAAAATCATTTCAAACAATTAAACATGTTATCCACAAAATACATCATTTTCGGAATGACCGCTTATTTAAGTCGGTCACTCCTTATTAAAAATTATTATTGTCCGGCGTAATGACGCCAATAAATGTTCACATCAAAATCGTCGACTCAGTTATGTCTTTGCACATGTGTTCGTTATTCTTCACGATCCTTCCTGGATCGCAACAGCGTTGATCCTTGGTTACCCCAACGACGGGTAAGACTTGACAACGTTCGAGGCGGGGAGTAACTGCACTCCTCCCTCCATCATCGGCGTAGAGTCCTTCGCTCTTGCGACGTCATTCACGTCT
>BTPG01000004.1:107908831-107926639 GCA_036245525.1 Semisulcospira habei
AGTCTGTATCTGCAAGGCTTTCAGTTCGATATTGTTCACCGACCTGGAAGGATTCACTCGAACGCAGACGCTTTAAGTCGCATACCAGGCCCGGAAAGTGACGAGACCTCAGAAGTGGAGGGAGAAGTTGTGGTCTGCCCAGTATGCATGGATGCGGCGCCCGGCGCAGCAACAGTCAATCAGAAAAACGCCTCGCGACACTCTGATGATAAAGTGCCTAAACAACAAGTGATACAGGCTGCAGGTGAAGAGGATGAACCAGTCATTGCGTCATTGGAATGCATAAACCCAGACGACATAAAGTCCATGCAAAAGAAGGACCCGCAGTCGGGACCCTTCATTGACTATCTCACCTCAGGAGCACTGCCCCCTGAGGATAAGATAGCACGACGGCTTATCTTGGAAGCTCAGGATTATGTTATGCACGATGGACTGCTGTTTCATTTGTGGTACCCTAAGGGTAAAGGCACCAAAGCGGAACGGGTAATACGACAGTTGGTCGTTCCTCACCCGCTTCGGCATGAAGTATTGGAAGCATTTCACAGTTCATTGGTTGGAGGACACTTTGCGTTGGACAGAACATACCATGCCATTCTACACAGGTACTTCTGGATCGGGCTGTATGCCGACACGCTAGAATATGTCAAGTCGTGCATCGGCTGTCAAAAAGCTAAGAGAGTGATTCACCCTAAGAAGCCCCCATTGAGTCCGCTACCGATTGAATCTCTCTTCAAACGAGTGCATGTTGATATAGCCGGCCCAATGACTCCGTCAGAAAACGGAGAAAAGTACTTCTTGATTGTGGTGTGCAGTTTCTCTCGGTGGGTAGAGGCCTTTCCCATGAAGACGGTCACCGCTGCCGACATTGCGTGGGTACTCTATTCCGAAATCATATGTCGTTATGGTGCACCGGAACAGATTCTGTCAGACAGAGGAACAAATTTTTTGGCCAAACTAGTGCAAGAACTGTGTAGGACCTTTCATATAACGAGACTACACACCTCTTCCTACCATCCGCAGTCGAACAGTACAGCGGAAAGACAAATCCAAAATCTCAAGCAAATGATGAGAGTGTACTGCGAGAATGAGCCCACAAAGTGGCCAAAATTCCTGCCGGGAATCCTGATGGCGCTACGTACTACGCCATGTACGGAATCAACGCAGTTTTCACCGTACTTCCTACTGTTCAAAAAGGAGTGCAGGATGCCAATTGACGTCGTTTTGAGGTCCGAAGAAGATGTCCCCGCTGGAGGTGAGGAACAACTCAACGACATACTTCATAGTGCAGAGACCACGCAGAAAATAGTGGAGGAGAATATTCAACGAGCCCAAACCAAATACAAGAGGGAGTATGACAAGCGTGCTCAGCTGCCGACCTATCGCCTCGGACAGAAAGTCTGGCTCTACAACACAAGCAAGAAAAAGGGTGTCTCACCGAAGTTGCAGCCATTGTGGAACGGGCCGTATTATATCACCTTAGTGAAGCCGTTTCACACATACGTGTTACGCCGCTGCGAGGACAATGTCCAACTGAAGGTACCGGTCCACGCGATCAGATTAAAGCCATACTTTTCGCCGGCCGATCGCCCTACCAACCCTCCACCGTCCTTCACGCTAGAGAGTGAGGACTCGGATGATAATGATGCAACGGACACTGATAATGAAAACAAGTGCCCAGCCGTGTCACGAGCACACGACCAGGGTGCACATTCACTGAAAGACGAAACGGACAATGCTAAAACGGATGATGATGAACTGTACGAGATAGAACGGATTGTGAAATGCAAAACGATAAACGGGAAAAAGCATTATCTAGTTAAGTGGAAGGGATATGGTGTCTCAGAAAACTCCTGGGAGCCAGGATGTAACCTACCGGAGGAGGTGACGCAACAGTTTCATATTGACAAAACGGTCCAAGGTTATACACGTAAGAAGAAAAGAGGGAAGAAGCGTACTTAGGGGAGCCACCTGATCGGATATACCCTGAACACTGTACATACTTGTAGATAAGTAAGGATTGTGGTCATTATACTGATGTACACTCGGCTACAGGTCGAGTTTGAGTGACACCGTAAGCAGACGGTGCTGTTGACGAACAACACGAGGTTGCGTATTGTTAACCATGGGAGCTAATGTTGTTTTGCTAAGATGCCGTATTGCGGGTCGGGATCGCCTCTGAGCGGGGCACCTGACAAAAACGCACCGGGACTACGGGTCGCCGTCCGCCGTGTAAGGCTGGGGGAGGAGTCGACTGTGTTCAGGGCTCCTCCTGATGCGTAACAAGGTGAACTGAGGATACAAAATATGTTGTATACGGGAAGTTATGTGGACATATGAGACGAGGGATGAAGCAAATCGAATAAATTGGCAGCGATGCACCGGGACCGTTCGGGTCGCCGTCCGCCGTGTAAGGCTGGGGGAGGAGTCGACTGTGTTCAGGGCCCTTCTGATGCGTCATGAAGTGAATTTAGAAAAAAGGAACGCCGGCAGGCTACATATAGTAATATACGTATAATTATATGGGTATTATAGGACCCTGAGTATGAAGGAAAAAAACCCGTGGGCCCATGGGTAATATAACGACTATCGGTGATGATTCGACACATAGGTTGCCAGCGGTGAACCTGTCGTGTTCATGTCAGAACCTTACTTCCGGGAACCAGTTACGTGCACACTGGGAAACGGATCCATTTATCATTATTAATTCTGCTCTTTGTTTGTTTTCAGGCTCTATGAGTGTTCTGGCCTTCCTTGGCCTGATGTGGGGATGGCTTTCCGAGCCTCCACTATACCTGTTAGTTCTTTTAGTTTTAGAGGTAGGAGAGTTCGGGGCGAAAAATCGCTTTCAAAAGAAGCGAGCGAGCTCTCAGAGAAGAAAAAGAGAAGTAAGGGCATAGACAAATACAACTCAGGGACAGGAAATTATTAAGGGTCAAAAGGCTTGGAAAGTTCATCACTCCACTCATTCACCCTCATGACGCTTGGTGAGGTTTGCATAACGGTAGGTTCAATCACGGGCAGTCATCACGGTAAGTCTTATATAATGAAAGTCACATTCTCAACTGACGTCAGCTGCCAGGACGTAAGGTGATACATGAGGTACACCACGTACGTATTTTGACGTGGTACAGTGTTATTATTTTTATTATGAGGACGGAGAATAATCGATGTGATAAACGATTAACGTAAACGCGATGTCTTTAGAAAGACTCGATATGAATACCGCATACGGGCATGATATTGGCAATATATTGGCTGACACAGTTGTGAACGAAAGCACGCGATGGTACAGGTGCTCAAACGTAGCACCTAGTAAAATAAAATTGTGTGATATTTTTTGTGTGCATTGAGTTATGTTATACATATGAGAAGGGCGCCATATAATACTATGTATTGCTATTAAAATGAATGTATTTTTGTATGAGTTTTTTAGTTATTGTGTGCGAGATGGTTGTTGGAATGCTAATGATTTGTAATATGATGCAGGTTTCGTGAGGTTCTGTTTGTTGCTGATATGGGCAACAAGGGTCACACCTTCAGGGGGCCTCCACGTCTCACCAGAGCCAAGGCTTAACTTAGGAACCGTCTTCACCTACCAAGGGAAGATTGACAACACCATGCAGTACTGGCTCCACACTTTTGAGCTAAAATTGCCACCAATTGAATATCCGGACATTCCAAAATCTCCATGTAAAAATGAAACGGCGTTCTACTGTTGGTTTAAAGATACGGTCATCGATCATTTGAATTATTTAGCTCGGAACATGTCTACAGAAGTTAGGGATACGTTTGATAAGGCTAGGAGTATGCTTGGGGGTGAACAATTTAATGGGAAACGTTCTGACTCGCGAACAAAACGGGCACTCTTTTCATTCGTAGGGGATCTTAGTTCATCGCTATTTGGGACGGCTACGGAAGGTCAGGTACAGGACTTAGCTAGGCATATTGATAAGTTGTGGAATATTCAAATGAAACAGTCACTGTCGGATGTAGAAATCGTGTCAAAATTAGAATCCTTCATGAAAACTTCCAACAAACGCATGAACAACTTAATGGAAATGATTCAATCAGATAATCATGCTATTCATCGTTTGGCAGCAGGGATAAACGTTGAACACAGTGAAATGCTAGCAGTGCAAAAAGCAATCTTTTATTTGATACCAGCATTTGTTACAAAAGCTACAAATGCGATGCGCCTAGAGCGCCAGTTGGAAGATTTTATGGTAGGAGTAACATCACTTGCACAGCGTAGGCTGTCTCCGTTGTTGATAGATGCGCATTCACTTAAACAAACACTTCTATGGGTAAATGAACGGCTAAAATCTCAACATCCGGACTTTAGAATTGCATACATGCACCCGTTGTACTATTATCAGTCAAAGTCGGTGTTTTATACAGCGCAAGCAGAAACAATATTGATAACAGTCCAAATCCCCATCACCACTGGGAACGCCATGTTTAATATTTATGCGGTCAAAACCTTTCCAGTTCCGTTTAATGAGTCTGCGCGACACGCTACTTTAGTTAAAAATGTGCCGGATTTTATTGCGTTTTCGGTGGATCAATCGTCGTTCATTGACCTATCCTCACAGGATTACCTTCAATGTCACGGCACACATGTCAAACAATGCGATGTCCCATTTGCACAAAGGTCCATAAATGTTCCAACCTGTGCGGCAGCGATGTTTTTACGGCAAAGTGTTCGTTCGCGGTGTTCGTTTCTCTTTCTGGAAACGCCGGTTGAGTCGTCTATTACTGACCTGGGTGACGGCGTGGTGCTGCTTATTAATAAGTGAATTGATTTTAACTTGTAACCACCAAGTGGCGAAGCAGAAAGGATGTACATTTTGTACATTCAAGGTCCCATGTGGATGCACTGTTTTAGTGGATAATTATTTGATTCCACCGAGAATTTCTCAATGCCAACAACAGATAGAAATTACGCAGCAGCACGGTGTCAACCTAGCGGTGTTACAAGCTTTCTTTAACGACAGCTTTCTTAATCAACTTACCGCGTAAAAGCTTTTCTCGAC
Organism: Semisulcospira habei; assembly: GCA_036245525.1. Classification (NCBI taxonomy): domain Eukaryota; kingdom Metazoa; phylum Mollusca; class Gastropoda; family Semisulcospiridae; genus Semisulcospira; species Semisulcospira habei. The sequence goes on from BTPG01000004.1 coordinate 107,913,865, forward strand.
GCCTTTTCAATATAAAATCCCACCCCTGCTCATAGCATCCGACGAGTTTGACGATAAGGTATCCTTGGACACAAAACTGAAGACTGACTTGACGGTGATTGTTGACAAAATGAAGACCGGCCAAACGGTTTATCGACAGGCCATTGGCGAAGCAATTTCGAAATGGTCATGGACACAACCTGACGAGACATGGTCTATCCCTCACATTCTTAGTTATGTTACATCTGGATTAGTACTCCTTCTCTCCATCGCGTTATTTGTTACGGCACAAAAGTTACGTACAATTTTGCTAATGCTGGGAGCCATCAATGCTGCTCATGCCCAGATTCCCCCTGCACTCGATTGGGCAAAAATACACGACAGTCCGATTGCTTCAGCACGAACGACTGACGTGACTACCAACGATCACACTGACTACTGTACCGGACGATATGACAATGCCTTGATGTTTATGCACATTCCTGTGTTAGTATACATAGTGATTATTACCATGAACACTGTGCGGAATTCGATGATGTCACAGAATTCCACTCGGGTATTCCTGGAGATGTCCTCCTTGAGCGGTACTTGCTTAAATTTCTATGTAGCCTCAGTGGCTCTGTGTCCTGCACGTTACGTTACGAGCCTCCGATCCTGGGTTCGGCATGTTAATTTGGTTCAAAAAGACTGTTTGCGTGGAGAACTCCACCTTCAATGGCCAAACTTTGAACTAGTCAGTATGAACACTGGAGTGTCTGTTCCATTACCGAGAGTAATTCCTCTCTCTGTTATTCAGACATGGCAATTTAAACAAATGATCAAGAAGGGAACATATACCACGCATTTAAAGCTAGTACATGGTCAAGAGGCTACGTATCTGAACAAGCAGGGCGCAAACACACAGGCTGTAATAAGCCCGATTGCTCCATCGGCCCCCGGTGTGACCGATGATAACGTGTACTTAGAACCTTTAACCACATATGCGCCCATCTACCCATCGCTTTGTGGCGAAGGTGAAAGAATGAATGATGTGATTTAGGGTATTGGTTACATATTCGTGTGTACAGTTGAAAATATGATGTAACGTGCACTATGTGTTGTATGATGGGTATAGTGCATTCATTTTAATTTGGATATGTTGATTTTTGTTGGTTGGTATTGCTATAAGTAATGTAAACTGTACGGCACAAGTTGTGCTCAGATAATGTTGTGGAATATTTTTGAGTTGAGTTGATATGTTCTTGTTTTATTATATGAGTTGAATATGTCTCGAGATGAGGAGATAAGATGTGGTGTTAATGGTACGGGCGTTTTAAGTTCATTTTTTTAAATTTTTTTTAAGGTCTGCCGACCGTTAAGGTCTGGGAGGTTGTAGCTCCGAGAGCGGGTCTACGGTATATTGAATACTGATAAGAAAGTTGGTTGGAAATGGTTGTATTGGTTTTATATTGGGAATTGGTGAAGGGTGTATGTTATCTTGAGGGATTGTTTTGGTGGTGGTTGGATTTTTATAGTGTTGATGTTTTTATATGTATTTTTGTTATATTGGATTTGATGATAGGACACTGGGATCGGAGTGGTCAATTCAAGTGTCGCGCAGCATATAAATGACATACATTGGGTGTGCGAAGGTGTGAGGCAATTCCGCGGAGGGTCCTGATGGCCTCTATTCCAACCAACCCATTCCCCATGATAAAACACAGAGCAGCCAGCTGACTTACGGTAACGTACAAATGGGCAGATACGATAAGAATCAGTTCTACGACGGATCGACCAGGATCACGTCCACTGATTCCTTGTGTGTCCAATGACCACACATGAAGATCGACGCCAGAGTTATAAAGACTACTCTGGGGGGCGAGAGTTCGTCCACATAAAGTTTGTTGAAATTGAATTTGAATTTGAAATAAATAATATTCGATTCCGTTCCCAAACGGGAGCCGTTGGTCTCGTGAAACTGCAGATCACTTGACATCGGCAGGAAAACAATAACACATCGCCTACTCTAAACCAGAGTCTGGTTGTCACGTCTGCCAGGTTAGCTTGGGGTTGCTACGTGTTCCGTGTTAACCCCCCTACCCCCTCTTTCCCCACATATCTCGGCGGAGATGTCTCGCACTGTGCAGCACGCTACTGTTATTGCGTATGAAATTTTTTTATATATTATTATACTAGACGGGACTATGATATAAATGATGTCTGTTATTTTAATTGAGTTTTGGACAATGTATTGGATGGTCTGCTCACCTATTCTTTTGTAACAGGGGTCAAAACACGTGCTGGGGAAAAAGTCGGAAACAGGGGGGGGGGGGAGGGGGCCCGGGGGGGGCAAGCGAGACATTGATTCCGGGGGCCGAAAACTCAAACAGCAGGGGGGGGGGGGGGGGTAGGCGCGAAGGATAACGGTACGCAATGTTGGCGGGCCTATGCTCACTTCCACCGATTCCAGCTTTAAAATGTGCTCTTATATCCGTTCAAATATGTCGGGGTTCGACTTAACTTTCACCGATTTTTCACACCACTCCCATCTCCATTTCTTTCTCACTCCCGTTTCATTAGAAGTTTAGCCGCGAGCAACATTGTGTCCTGCATCGCTAGACGCCATCTTGGAAAAACGAAGCTTGCCTAAAGTTAACGATAAACGAATCTGACAACTTGTGGACCTGCGCCGTTTAAGAACCACGACCGTTTTAGATTTTTTACGTTTTATTTTTTTCCACGCGGAATTGCCTTTTTTTAAACAGCGGATTTTTAAAAATTAACTCTGATATCCTCGAAAAAGCGGAAGATTTTGACCCCTGTTTGTAATGATGGTGTACATTGTATAAGTGTATAATGAGTCAGGAGACTCATTTTAGAGGGAGGGCCGGAGTGATGTCACAGAGTGCCTGGTCAGGGTTAAATTACTGATTAGGGTTAACATGTGGGGTCAAAGCCCAGGCGCGTGATAAATGGGCACGCTAAAAGGGAATCCCGGCGTACGTCGGTAGAATAATGTGTGAGCCAGGTTAAATGGACATCGGTATATGTCAAGGTGTCCAAAAGGCCGGAAGAAGTCAGGAGTGTCTTGTGAGAGAATATGTCAAATAGACATTAATAAATGTTTAAGTGTCTAGGCATGGGTATGGAGGGTCCACGTGGTAAAAATAATGTGGGACTGTGGATAAGTAGAAGTAAAAGTTGAATTAGGCAGATGTATATAAGGAATGGTCGGTGGGCGTTTAGGTCCCCCGTTGCTGAAGTGACACGTTGTGGTACCCTCTAGACAGCGCACCGACCATTACCATGTTTTCAAGACAACGCCTCGCATTGTTGGGTGAGTGGACTTAAGCTTTTATTGTATCAAATGCCAGAAGTAAATATGGTGATGTAAACTCCTTCACTCTCCCCTTATGTCTGAGAATGCTTGAAGTGTGAATGATCCTGTTTGTAATTCGTAATGTGCTTTGATTGTCAGCGTTAAACGTTGTTTTGGTTAGTTTGTTGTGATGTTAGCTGTTGTGTGATTAGTTGTTGTATGTGATGTTTAGAGAGGTGCATGAGTTAGCATGACGGAAGCCTGATTAGTGTCCTCAGCCACCGTACCTCTCAGATAAGCGAGTCTGCCCTATTTCTGATCGTACAACTAATTGACACGTATAGGTCAGCCTGATTGGCGATGCTTCTTGTATTCATGCAGTAGCGATTTGATAAGGGGATACGTGCTCCAGAATCCCCAGGAGCGTGTTAGACCATTTAAACACGTTGATTAATCGATCCTTAAACGGCTGAGTGATATATGCTAAAGCTACTTTTATCGATGTTACCCTAGACACACTGCTTTCTGTCGGGCTGACATAAAAAATCATTCACAATCTGCGTCCACTGACAGTGAAGAGGTTAGTTAACCCATTATTGCCCACCGTCCCATTTTTGGGACGCAACTTATTTTAATTACTGTATCTAAGTGCTTGTGTCACTGTGACTCAGCAGCCTATTGCGTTAATCGGGGGACATCACTGCATCCAGGCATTGTTTTTGTTTGAGTACTTTCCCTTCACACTAGCAGTGAGAGCTGCCATTTGCAGAAAAAAAGCTGGTGCCTGCAGCATCAACATGGCAACCAAGAAAAGGTAAGGATTACTTTTTTTACATTACACTTTTATATATAACACTAAGAACAAAACCTAGAGACTATACTGTTATCTGGATATGTTTTTGTCAGTTTGTTGATAGCTTGAATATGTACTGATCTGTATATGTTATAGTTACCGTCCCAAAAATGGGACGGTGGGCACGAGAGGGGAGGGGTTTTTGCTTATACTACATACACTGTTTTTTTCTGCTTTTGTCCAGGATTTTTACTGTTCATGAAGTGGTATCAATGCTGGAAGATGATGCTAACTTTGAAGAAGCTGACATCTTTATTGAACCCCCTCCTACAAATGAAGACACCGATGAAGACAGCGGAGACGAAGATGAAGATGGTACTGTCTCCAACCTAAACAGAAATCAGCTGCAGGCTCCTGCTACTGTCACTATCCGGAGACAGGGTGAAAAAGTGTCCTATGATGAGATGGAGGAATCTGCTGATGTATCAGAGAATATCAGTGCTCCTATTCAGAGTGCTCCTGCTGCCACAGGGACAGTGCAAGATGCATCTGGGGATTCAGAATCCTTGGAGTCAGACGATGCAGCACCTAGTCCTTCTACATCCATGGGGAGAAAAAGGAAAGTAACACGGCCTGCAGCAACTAAAGCTCCATCTTCAAAGAAAGCAGCAATAAATCAGCGAAAGTGGAGAAATACAGATCTGTCAAATAGGCAAAAGCAACGCTTTTCCTGGAACAAGACAGATGTTGACCTGTCGAAAATGCCTTCTTCTCCAGTTGATCTGTTTGAGTGCTTCTTTGACAAAGAAATCCTTGAAACCTTTGCTGATTTTAGCAACATATATGCACGGTCCAAGGGCAACTTGACATTTTCAACCACACCTGAAGAGATCCAGACCTTTCTTGCCATTCTACTCCTGTCTGGATACAGTCCTGTGCCCAGGAGACGAATGTATTGGTCTTCAGATGAGGATGTGGGGAAGGATGCTGTTCAGTCTGCTATGTCAAGAAACCGCTTTGAAGAAATGCTGCGGTATTTCCATGTCGGTGATAACGCACATCTGGATGCTGCTGACAAGATGAGCAAAGTTCGGCCGTTGCTGACACACATGAATGAAAAGTCTCTGACCTTCTTCAAAGCTGTCCAGACACAAAATCTCAGTATCGATGAGTCGATGGTGCCTTATTATGGACGGCACAGTTGCAAACAATTCATACGAGGCAAACCAATCAGGTTTGGTTATAAGATGTGGATGCTGAGCACGCTTCTGGGCTATGTCGTCCAGTTTGAGCCCTATCAAGGTGCAAGAGGACGCCAAACTGAATACCCAGGATTCGGTTGTTGTTGATCTCATTGCAGAGCTGCAAGAAGAAGAGGGCAGCTCATACCATCTCGCGTTTGACAATTTGTTCACAAGCCTGCAGCTGGTGGATGTTTTGACAGAGAAAAACATTGCATACACAGGAACGATACGTGCAAATCGCCTTCAGGATTGCCCTTTGAGGGATGTAAACGAGATGAAGAAGACACCAAGGGGAACCTATGACCAAGCAACCGACACAAAGACTGGCCTCACTGTTGTTCGGTGGAATGACAACAATATCGTCAATATTGTTTCAAACAATGTAGGAGTGCATCCACTTCAGACAGCCAAGAGATGGTCAAGGGCTGAATCAAAGCAAGTCACCATTCCTCAACCCTTCATGATCCACCATTACAACAACACTATGGGCGGTGTGGACCGCACAGACCAGAATGTGGCAAAGTACAGAACGGTCATTCGCTGCAAGAAGTGGTGGTGGCCCATCTTTGCCTATTGTCTGGACCTCAGTATCCAACAAGCCTGGCACCTCTACAGGAACACAGATGTAGCGAAAGACAACCCTTTGGACCTTCTCCTTATCCGCAGGAGCGTTGTCAGAGTCTATCTTGCACGAGCTGCATGCAGGGCCTGGTCGTCCAAGAGGATTTGTATCTCTTGACAAGCGTGTCCCAACAGAGGTCAGGTTTGACCGTGTTGACCATCTTGTTCAAAGTTGGCCTACACAACTGAGATGTGCATCATGCGGGAAGAAGACTAAGCGCCGCTGTGCTAAGTGCAAGGTTGGCCTCCACGACAAATGCTTCCAGCAGTACCATACTCACTGAAACTCTTAACAGCTTATGTGGTGCTAAAATCACCTAAGACATTGACAGCTGGACATCAGAAAAAAATTGACAAAATTGAAACTGTCCTTTACTTGCAATTGTTTCTTCTTTTTTCCCCTTCTTTTAATAGTTATGATTTTCTTGTTTTCTAAAGATACCTAAAAGCAATTTGAATCAAAATATTGTTTTGTTGTGTTTACTTTGTTTTCACCTCAATTATTACATTTTCTTTCAATAAAAGTTTACTAGTTTCAGTATTTTGGTTCTTGTGTTCACTCTTTGAAAGATGAAAAACCCCTACCCATTCATGCCCACCGTCCAATTTTTGGGACATCTACATTTTATTGTCTAAATGCTAAATTTCAAAGTTTTAATCAAAATTTGATCAACACATGTCCATTGTAGACAATTATCCATAATATAAACTAATTTGCACTTTGAAAAAAAATTTGGGCATTAGTGGGTTAATGAGTTTTGAGGTCTATCCATAGAACATAGAAGACACCCTTTTTCACCTTCTTCCGTCTAATCTATGCTGCTAATGTTACACGATAAGTGTATACGACCAATATCACGGTCGGGTAATGTTATAATTTCCCTTGATATGAAAATAACGAGAATATAAGTAGCACCACGGGCAGAGCACGGAGAGGGTTATGACACGGCCCACTTTGGCTACCACGGGCTCACGTGGAGTTGACAAGTGGCCGGCCCTACTAAGCTGGGCCTAATGAATAAATAATGAGCCCTCGTTAGTAGTGAGGAACACAGACTCCTGCTGACAAGGAATAATTATGAGAGTCAGTAATAGGTTACTGGTCAGCTAAGATCAGAGGACGCTGGCCACCATAATAGATGTGGAATAATTATGAGAGACAGTAATGGGTTCCTTTGATAGCTAGGATCAGAGGACGCTGACCACCATAACAGATGTGGGATAATTAGGAGAGACAGTAATGGGTCCCTGGTCAGCTAAGATCAGAGGACGCTGGCCACCATAATAGATGTGGAATAATTAGGAGAGACAGTAATGGGTTCCTTTGATAGCTAAGATCAGAGGACGCTGACCACCATAATAGATGTGAAATAATTATGAGAGACAGTAATGGGTTCCTTTGATAGCTAGGATCAGAGGACGCTGACCACCATAATAGATGTGGAATAATTATGAGAGACAGTAATGGGTCCCTGGTCAGCTAGGATCAGAGGGCGCTATCCACCAGAGCAGATGGGGGATAGATTATGGGCGACAGTAATAGCTCCTTTGACAGATAGGGTCAGGGGACGCTGATCACCATGATAGATGGGGAATAATATGGGTGACAGTAATAGCCCCTTTGACTGATTGAGACAAAGGGGCGATGCCCTCGGCCAGAACGGGTATATATAGTGGGAGGAAACACCAGATGGGGAGAGCTCACAACGAAGGGAACGAGATAGGGGGAGAGCTCACAACGAAGGGAACGAGATAGAGAGAGAGCTCACAACGAAGGGAACGAGATAGAGAGGAGAGCTCACAACGAAGGGAACGAGATAGAGGGAGAGCTCACAACGAAGGGAACGAGATAGAGAGGGAGCTCGCACAATGAAGAGAACGAGATAGATAGAGAGCACACAACGAAGAGAGAGAGAGAGATAGATAGAGGGAGCTGAGAAGCGAGAGACCGAGCTCCAGATTTTCGCCATTGTGTATGTCATGCTGGTAGGTTGGTTGTGCCCAGCCTATTAGACCCACGATGACCAAGAAATAAAAGACTCTTCTGGAAACACTCTTGTCTGGCTGCGTCTTCCATCTACAACACCTTGCGTGTGGCTGCGGTAGTGTAACACTACCTTATCTTCTTATTTGGTGCCGTGACCAGGATCTCGGAACGGGAAGAAACAGAGGAACGAAGAAACAGAAAAACTAGACTATCAGCACCAAATCGACAGCCAACGACGCAAGGGTGGAAGAGCAGACCAGAAAGAGAAGAGAAGAGTGCAAGCCAACAACCCGAAGAAAAGAGAAGAGTTCGAGCCCACTTCAAGAAAAGCAGAGTTCGAGCCCACGTCAAGGAAAAGCAGAGTTCGAGCCCACTTCAAGGAAAAGCAGAGTTCGAGCCCACTTCAAGAAAAGCAGAGTTCGAGCCCACTTCAAGAAAAGCAGAGTTCGAGCCCACGTCAAGGAAAAGCAGAGTTCGAGCCCACGTCAAGGAAAAACAGAGTTCGAGCCCACGAGACGTCTGCGACTCATTCAAGACCAACAGCCGAAAGGATCACGGGGTAAGTGACTTTTTTCGTTTAACCCTTGTTGAGTCTTATATAGGAGCCAGACCAGTTAGCTAGAGTTGTGTTGTTGTTACAGTTAAAAAGAAACAAAAATGGCAGAGGAAGTGTTTAGGATTTTAGGCGAAAAAGTAGAGGAAATGAGTCAGGCGATTAACGCCCAGAGTATAGGGCAGATGGTAGGAACGTTTGACGGAAAGCCTACCAAATTTAGGGAGTGGATAAAAGAAATTGACAAATATGCAGTGCTAATAAAAGCCCTCAACAGGCGCCCGGTCATTGCTTATCAAGCAAGCTCGGGGGTGGTGAGTGATTTTATCCATCGATTCTTACAAACGGAAGCGGCAGGGGATTGGGATGAACTGAAAAGGCAGCTAACCGTAAGGTTCGGCGAAATCGCCGATGAAAATCATGCTTTTGCGTTGCTACAGCGGGTGAAACAAAACCCGAGGGAAAGTGTGCCTCTGTACGCAGAGCGACTAATGACTCTGGCCGGCGAAGCCTTCCCGAGTCAGATGGGCGCTGCTGTGGTACAACGGCAACTAATAAATTTCTTTGTTGACGGATTGGCGCACGACTTTCTTAAGATGAAAGTCCTGAGGGACAACTCAAATACGTTAGATAGGGCCGTGCAGGTGGCCATGCAGGAGGAAAACCTTCGCCATAGGTTTGAGCTACGCACGATAAACAATCGGCCAGTTAGTCAGCCGAGAGCGACAGCTAGGGGTGGAGAAGAGGCTATGGAAGTAGACCATGCTCGTCACCGTAATTGTTTTAAATGCTGGAGAGTAGGGCACCAGGCACGAAATTGCCGAGTGATAGGGACGGTTGGTCAGCAAACAATGCGTCCCCCGATTCAATGCTGGAAGTGTGGGGAACGAGGTCACATTCAGCGGGAATGTAGAAAGGCCAGAAACAGGTGGCCACAAGGTCAAAGAAGGTTTCCGCCGAGGCAGGAAAACTAGCAGGTTCTGCGGCACATGAAGCCGTTACGCAGGACCGGAAAAGTAGAAAGAGTCAGTTGTTTAGCATTAATGTAGCGGGTAGCCCTAAGTGCATAGTGTTCAAAATTGGGAAGCAAAGATTTCGTAGCTTGATCGATACGGGAGCAGAGCGGGTGTCTTTGATTAGCAAGGGGGCTTACGATAAACTCAGTCATAAGCCAAAGTTAGGAAAGGGAGATGTGTCGTTACAGTCAGTTAGTGGAGAAGCTTTACAAGTATTGGGGAGTTCAGAATTAGAATTTACGGTAGCGGGGCAAAAGTTTAAACATAAGTTCTACGTGGTATCAGGGCTCAACAGGAACTTTATTTTGGGAAATGACTGGTTAGACAAAAACGGGGTGAGAATTTATTTTGACTTGAAGAAACTCAGAGTCGGAAGTGTTTATGTGCCCTATGAACAGGACATCCACATTTCGTCTTTGGTCAGAGTGACTAAGACGAAAGTGATAAAACCTCAGACGGCAGAAGTACTCCAGGTACGGATGAAGAATGCTCCGTATTTTGCAAGAGAGACACTCTTAGAGATTTCGGAAACAGACAAGGGATTTATAGCACAAGAACCGGGACTGTTAGTGACAAGCACGGTAGTCAGGCAAAATAATCACCAGACGTATCCCATACTGATAGTAAACAACACAAACAAGATGTATAGAGTTAGAAGGGGTTGTGTTGTCGGGAAGGTAACAGCAGTTCAGGAAGTACATGAAGTACAGATAGGGTCGGTTGATCGGCAGGTATCGGCAGTCGACTTGACGGAAGTCACTGCGCCGGAGAAGATGAAAGGTGTAGTGTCAGAGCTCATTACGAACAATCAAGACTTGTTCGCGAATAGCGACCTTGATTTAGGGGCTACTGACACTGTCACGATGAAACTAGATACCGGCGATCATCCTCCCATTAGGATAAAACCGTATAGAATCCTGCTTCAAGATAGAGAGATTGTTGACAAGGCTCTAGAAGAGATGTTACAGGCAGGTGTGATAAGACGTTCTCAGTCCCCATGGTCTTTTAGTTTAGTGATTGTATCCAAGAAGGATGGGTCGAAACGTTTATGTGTTGACTTTAGAAAACTGAATGAGGTTACAAAGAAAACATCGTACCCACTACCGCTGATAGATGACATTTTGTCACTGCTTGGAAAGGCCAAGTATTTTACCAGTCTGGACCTTAAGTCGGGATACTGGCAGGTCAAGATGGCGGATCAGGAGAGTAGGGATAGAGTCGCATTTGCATGCCACAAAGGATTATTCGAATTCACGAAAATGCCTTTTGGTTTGGTGGGAGCACCGGGATTGTTCATGATGCTTATGAATATCGTGCTAGCCGGTTTAGAAAGCTTTGCCTGTGCCTATCTCGATGACATTTTGATCTTCTCAGAAACAATAGAAGACCATCTGTGTCACCTTCAGACAGTCTTTGATCGATTGAGACAGCATGACCTGAAGCTGAAACTCAAGAAGTGTCAGTTCTTTGCGGAAGAAACCAAATACTTAGGGTTTGTCATTAGTAGCCAGGGGATAAAACCGGATGAGGAAAAGGTAAAAGTCATTAGGGCTATGGCGGCTCCGACCTGTGTCAGAGAGTGCCGTTCGTTCATTGGTATGATTGGGTTTTACAGGAAAATGATTCCTAATTTCTCCCAGATGGCTGAACCAATCATAGCACTGACACGAAAGTATGCGAGATTCAGTTGGACAGAGGAATGCCAGAAAGCGTTTGATTTGATGAAGGAGACGTTAGCCGTAGCACCAGTGTTAGCCTATCCAGATACACAGCGTCCGTACATCCTTTACACGGATGCCAGCGACACATGCGTGGGGGCATGTCTCGCGCAAAAATGCGATGAGGATTCAGACATATCCCCAGGCTCAAAGGTAGAAAGACCTATTTACTTCCTATCCCATAAACTTAGTACCAGTCAGAGGAAATGGTCGACAATAGAGAAAGAGGCTTTTGCGATCCATTATGCGCTTCAAAAGCTAAATCACTACTTGCATAATGCGGAGTTTGTAATCCGCACGGATCACATGCCTCTTAAGTATTTGCTTAATTCACCAATGCAGAATAAGAAGGTGCAGATGTGGGCCCTTGGCATTTCAGGATATAACTGTACTATTGAATATATCCCAGGTCCCCAAAATGTTTTGGCAGACTTACTATCCAGAATGCCGAGTGGTACTCACATGCCAGAGCATGAGGAAGAAGTAGAGGTAACCAGAGAGGTCAATGACAATGCTTTTGTCATAGGAGTCATAAACTCCAACCAATTCACCCCCAAGCAGTTCGCTAGTTGTACAGTAAGGGCAGGGTGTGACGAGAAGCTGGAAAAAGTTGATCTTCCAGGGTTTGATATTATTGAGGAACAGGAGAAGGATTCTGAAATAGTGCGCTTAAAGGACTTATTGATTAGTGAACAAGGAACCATGGCAGTCAATAGGAGATACATGCTGATAGAGGATGTTCTATATTTCTTGTCTCATCCTGATGATGAACCAGTAGCCAGATTGTATGTTCCGTCTCACTTGGTAGAGTACGTAGTCAGACAGTACCATGACGAAAACGGTCACTTAGGAATAGACAAGACGCATGACACAGTCAGTAGAAAGTATTACTGGCCTAACATGTACAAACAACTGTATGAATATGTTAGTGGGTGTGTCATCTGTCAGTCTAGAGTGTTACAAAAGAAAAGGGCCCCCGTACAGGAAATGGACATTCCTCCATACCCATTCGCTAAGTTGTCATTGGACTTGGCAGGTCCGTTTGACCGCTCCCTTAGCGGGAATCGCTATGTCATAGCATTCATCTGTCATCTGACAGGTTGGGTAGAGGCGTTCCCTGTACCAGATAAAACGCCGCAGTCAGTGGTACAGCTGCTCGTAGAAGAAATTCTACCCAGACATGGCTGTCCATTGCAGATAGTATCAGACAATGGATCTGAGAATGTGAATAGGGTTATGGCAGAAACGCTGGCAGAACTGAACATAGATCATGTCACGACCAGTCTTTATCATCCACAGTCCAATGCTAAGGTCGAACGTTTTCACAGAACTTTTAACGACATTCTGTCCAAAAAGATACAAGAGGATTTTTCGACATGGGACGTGCATATTAACCAGGTACTAGCAGCTTATAGGGTTTGTGTTTCGGAAACTACGCAGGAATCTCCTTTCTTTTTACTGTACGGTCGCGATCCAGTGCTATCGTTAGATAACATCCTTAGACCCCGAAGAAAATACGCTGGTGAAGATTTTCACAAGATAGCGCTTGAGCAGCAACACAAGGCC
>BTPG01000004.1:107927139-107979260 GCA_036245525.1 Semisulcospira habei
CCACCGAGCCCAACAAGGGAAAGTGCAACTGTCGGCGGGTCTCCAGCCGACGCACAATGGAGACTGCCCGAAAGATATACTCAAGGGGGTAAGCCCGATTGAACCGTTTGAGCCACCGCCTTCTATCACACCGTTGAATGCAGGGGAATACTGGCGTAAAGCACCTAATCAGCAGCAAAGGCTATAGCATGGTGCTCCGTATAGCAACCCGCATGTCAACAGTGAGATAGGGCTCAACGTGACAAGAGCCGATTGACTAGGCCGGTACGACTAGCCTCCCGTTTAGGCAGAAGTCAAGGCCAAAGTGGAGTGTTTCAGCCACCAGGATCCTCTTCTCCCCCGACACGGGTCTCCAAGCACGGCAAACACTTGGGATCCAAAGGACCAAAAAGTCACGAGTATTTTTAAGGACCAATCCAACATGGTACGACCTGGGTTAGCACAGCTCCTTAAAAACCGGACCAGTGAAAAGGCTGAACAACATATCTGTTGACATCAAGTCCTAATCCTGGACAAAGATGGCACCCGTCTGCTAGCCCACTCAGTCAGGGACTGAGCGGACTACCCACCTACACCACGTGGAGGCCGGTGCCGGGTAGGCGGGATGGGGAGGGAGGGCAAGTGATAAAAAAGTAGCAGAGTCATGTGGTTACTTAAATAATAATAATAATGAATGGTTCTTGTATAGCGCAAAATCTTTTTTTGTGGCAAAAACTCATTGCGCTAACACACGCAGTCAAACATGACATAGACGATATGAAACATTACAAATAAATACAACAGGACCACGGATCTACGACAGAGGAAAAGAAAGCTGGAAGAAGTGAGTTTTCAAACTGAGCCTTAAACTGAGGGAGAGTAGAGAGATTTCGAAGACTGACAGGCAGCGAGTTCCAAACTGAAGGTGCAATGAAGCTAAATGAGCGTTCACCAACAGTTTTCAAGTTACGCTTCGGAGCCTTCAAACGTTTCTCACTGGAGGACCGCAGAGAACGTGAAGGCTGGTATGTGCAGAGTGAAGCAGAAAGGTAAGCCGGTAGAATCCCGTCGAAGTGACGGAATGCCAGAGTTGCCATCTTGTACTGGCATCGAAACTTTACCGGCAGCCAGTGGAGTTCTTTAAGCATGGGTGTCACGTGGTCGCGTTTACGCTTCTTTAGAACAAGCCGTGCAGCGCTGTTCTGAACCCTTTGCAACCGACATACCTGTTCCATGGGCAGACCTGAATAGATGGAATTACAATAGTCAAGGCGGGAAGTTACCAGCGCAGTGACTCGTCTAGCCGAAGCGCGTTCAGAGAGATAAGGCCGGATAGATGCAATGCGTCTGAGCTCCAGGAATGAGGCTCGACAAATACTGCTGATTTGATCGTGCATGGCCAGTGTCTGATCTATCTTGACACCAAGATATCTAACTGATGTTTTGAAGGGAATGGTGCTGCCAGCAATGTTGACAGAAGCACTGTTTACAAGTCGGAGCCGGGAGGGAGCACCAACAGGAATTACTTCAGTTTTGTCAGCATTCAACATCAGCTTGTTACTATTCATCCACGTTAAAACGTCGTCTATGCATGTTTCAATGCCTGACAGAACTGAAGAAAACTCATCTGCTTCCCAATGATATAGTACTAGCAGACAGGGGCTTGACATTTTTTAAAGTGTAGCCATGCAAGCTGCTGAGGTTCGAATCCCAGTATTTACCAAAGGTAAATGCCAGTTGACTGGGCCTGAAATTGAATCAACAAGAAAACTGGCCCATAGACGTATTCATGTAGAACGTGTGATTGGTGCACTGTGCGGCAAGATGACTATTCTCAGCACTACCGTACCAATTGATCTTCTGTTTTGTCGAGAGGGTGAAAATGTTACATCACTGGATAAAATAGTAACTGTGGGATGTGCAATTGTAAATTTATGTGAAGGAATTGTTTAAATCGATGAAATCATGTCTGCATATTGGCCAATAAATTAGCCAAAATAGGTCATTACGACATTAGTCAATATTCATTAACAAACGCACAGCAGTGCCCACACTGCACAACCATTAAACTATATTTAAGAGTCCGAGCTTGATTTTATGCATGCATCCGAAAGAGTTAGGCAGTTAGAAAACATCATACAGTTATTGGTCCGCACTACACTTTCAAAAATGTCAATGTCCCTGTCTGCTACAGTGGCCCGTAGCGCAGTGGGTAAGCGCTGGTTTCCAATGCCGATGGTGGCATTGATTGATTGATTGTACATTGCTTAACGTCCCGACAGCAACAATGCTTTCTCAGGACGTGCCTGCACTGCTTGTGAAAAAAAATAATAAACAGAACATTGAATGTATGTCGCCAGCCGGTCAAATAGAGATTTCCCTGCATATATATATATATATATATATATATATATATATATATATATATATATATATATATATATATATATATATATATATATATATATATATATATATATATATATATATATAGGCAGGGAAATGTACGCTATAAACAGAAAGAGAGATAGAAGCTAGACGAGATAGAGATATTGGTACTGCATTAAATTGGACCTAGTAAAAATGTTGAATATTTTTGTTGCAAAAATATTTTCCAGCTGGTTACATAACATTGCGGTTTTTTTCCGTATGGTCTCAGGACAAAATAATTTGTTAATGATCCACTGCTACTTGTTGTAGGTAATACATGTATTTTTTTGCAGTTTTGTTTATTATAAGTATACAAATATTTGTTAATAAATACATTGAAAAAGAAAGAAACAAATAAATAAAAACAATAAATTACATGAACACCTTTAAATTTGTTTTATAGTTCTTTTTTTTTTTCTTCTTCTTCTTATTATTTTTAAAAGCAGAAATATTGTGCCCCCGGGGTGCTACGGCCACGATTGAAAAAGCCCTGCAGAAAAATTCATACCACAGGAAAGCATGCAGTGTTCTACATATTGATTAAATTAAACTAAGACTTTAGTTTCCTGGGGCTTATCGACTCAGGAAATGAAAGTCCTAAAGAGGCACACCTGTCCTTTTGGTTTTCTATGTATTCCTACACATGAATAGTGAAACCATTCAATGGGACAATCAGAATTGTCGCAAGCAGCCATCCTGCCATGTTCTGGTTGGCGACATAGGCAGAACAGCACACCAGGGTCTGCAAGTGCACACTGCTTGCTTTCTTGTACACATGTAGAATCTGCAGATTTATGGTCAAGCCAATTGCCAACAAGCTCTGGCAAGATTGCCAGCTTAAATAATGCAGTTGCTTTGATAACAAAATCGTCCCATAAGACCTGGTTTGCAAAAATCTTCTGAACGCTGATATCAACAGATGTCCACACCACAAAGTCACAGTATGAAAATTTTGACGAGAACAAATGGGCCTGCACCTGATAATAATATGGCGGGGTGGTCTTCCTTTAAAAGTACTTTGTCCTGACAACGCCTAAGGCAAAACTTGGAATCTTAAATGGCTGTGTCAATAGTGTGATCTCTATGCTTAAACGGACATTTGACCTCAACACAACCAGTGCCATGGCACGCACACTCCACTGTCGCATCAGGAGAAGCTCCAAGAAATGGGTACTCTGGTGATATGTACTGCCCGCTATCTCTCATGCAAAAATTAGTATGCTCATTCTGTAACAATGTGCAATACTTCACTTTGGCTTGCTTTTCTTTGTTCTTGCCCCAATCAGTCTGCTCACAACAGAATGCAACACGTTCCGGGTAACATATTTTTTTAATGAGCAAAGGGGCAGGGTTATTCACATCAGTGTGGCAGACGGCATGCAAATTAGAAGCTGTTATTCTACCTGCACGGGCAGAAAACCATGTCTCATTTACTGCCTGATCTCTTGCAGCCTATTGTTTGAATTCAAATTCAAATTCAAATACTTTATTGTGTCAGTCTAGCCGACAAATTTTCTTTCGTTTGGATCACATGCGCGCGTACGGTTTTAGCCACATTATAACAATGGTTTAAAAAAAAAACATGACCACAGTGTACATTGTTAGTGGTATAGGAGTGAGTCTGTCGCTGATGTGTATGTACAAAACCTATATTACAAACAAACAAACAAAATAAATAAGATAAAGTAAGTCTAAGGTACCTGGGACATATGCATGCTAGGTAAAGGATAGATTAAAAATTATGAAACATACACAGATGTGCATGTCCTTCCTTTGGTAGGTGTTCTGCGGTTTTATGTGTGTATTTAGGTAAGGGTTGGGAGCAGGCAGCATGGCACCTATTACCATCTATATATGTGTATATTTTCTTGTTTGCTGATGTGTAGGTACAAAACCTTCATTACAAGTAGAGATGGGATTTTTAACTGGTCAAGCACACTCGTATCCGACTGGTCTTAAGCACAAGCCAGGCAGAGTGAAATCCATCTCCGAACCGTTTCCATCAAAATCACCATGTTCAGTTGTATCTGGCCAAAAAGTCTTCAGAATGTTGAAGATGGTCGGCAAACACATTGCACAACATGCACAAAGGGAGTTTACTTTCGATATGCTTTCCTCCCACAAAAGACCGAGTTCTATGGAAAAGGCTGTTTTCAAGACCAGGAAAAATAACGTATTTGACGTTGATAAGATGTTCAAATCGAAAATAATCTCTGTTTCAATTCAGGAGCAAAGTAAAGCTTCGTCAACCGTGCGCGTCTGATTGACTTCTTTAGAAGGCTTCTCGCTGACCGCCATTTTGAAACTAGCGACGCGACCATGCTTACTGCATTAAAATAATACTTTAAAACTTATTTTATCGTATATATGTATGCATGTTTAGTTGCTGGTGATTTTAATTTACTCACTGGAATAAACTTGTAACTTGTATGCTTGAAATTTTTAATGTTATGCACAAAAAACGTCTTGCACCTTATCCGGGCGGTGCCGGTACGAGGACTGGTTCCCTCACATCGAAAAATAGCTTTCGAAAAACACTTCTACAAAAATGTCTCCATCCTAAGGACAAATATTGTTGCCATGCATAAACTATATGGCATTAGTACTTTCGTTTCGTACCTGCAAACCATTGTTACTCTTTTGACGAACTTCTTACCTCTGCAGAAATTGCGAAAAGCTGCTAGACTAATGTAACAGAGAAGTAGAGTTCGCCATTGATGTGTGATGCGAGTGATACTGACAGTTTGTAATCACAGTCTATAGAAGAGCATCCCCCCCCCCCCTTCCTGGTTATCGACGTAAGAAACGAAAAGTACTAAGCAGGATTCAAGAGCATAAAGAGATACTTAGAAGTAAATGTACTGGCATTTAGGCCTACGTCTGTATTCCTGAAGCTGAAACCGCTATATGCCGACGGCAGTTTCAAATACACTTGTTTGTTAAATCTCAAGACTGATGTACCCCGTATGTTTCACAACTGCACAACATTTTAGTCTGAAACATCGTACTTGTGGGCGAAGTTTTTTTGCATTTTTTTCCCGAATGAGGCTTAAGTGGAGACGCATTTATGGTCACATTACATAGTCAAATTTGGCCAGTTCAGGCAGTAAGAGGACAGGTGTTTTTAAAAATAATTTTTGCCTTGTTTGAAAATTTGTAGTAGGGCTGAATGTTAGAATTTGCTGGAAATTTCTGGTTACATGTTTGGTGCTTTGATTCATACCATCTTGAGCTTATCCATCTTAGCCTATGTTGAGTTGCCGTTGACGTAGTGATTTGAGGGGCACGCTGATTTCAGCTGTGCTTGGGTGTGGGGTTGGTAAGGAATCGGGTTCATAGCCAAGAAATGAGACTGTCAATGTGCTGTTTTTATTGTTATTTTGTGCATGGCAAATGTGCAGCTGGTGGGCAGTAGTGTTTTTTAGGGGATTGAAATATTAGGGGATGCCTGGGACTGACTATGGCTAAGAGACTGTACAGCCTTATTTATTTATTTATTTATTTATTTTGCCTTTTTCTCTGGCCACCATCTCTTTGTTTTACACTTTTTAATCAGCTTGCGTGGCTCAGTCTAAAATGTTACAATAAATTCCAAACTCTCCCTGTAAATTAAAGATTGTATCAATAAGAGGAGAGAAAAGTGTGCGCAGTGAGAACCGGGGACGGATCACCCGGTTGGCTGGTATCTCTTCACCTCTCATGCCGTTCATAAGTACTAAGTTCTGTCCCAAATTTCTCAGTACTCCGCAGAGATGCCTCAAGCCCACAACACACTGGACTAGCTGTATATATACATAATTCAATACTTGGTAACGTCAAACGGCGACAAGACTTAGAGTCATCTCAATTGGAGAGCTTGTGGGTAGAAGTGAAGACATCTAAATCACCCCCCCCCCCCCCCCCCCCGTCCTCATTGGCTTTATTTATAGAAATCCTGTCGTACTGGATGGATCTATTCCTTGGAGTCCTAAATAAGCATGCGTCCATACGAGACTAAAACGAGTTAAGCACTCTACCCTGCCACCCTGGTTAACAGTAGATGTCAAACAGGCCATGTCATTTAGAGACAAACTTAAGAAAGAAAAACAGTTTGATGAATATAAGAAACAACGAAATTGTGTTAAATACTTAGTGAGAGCGTAAAAAAACCTGTTCTTTCAGGAAATGATTAGGGACAAAAAAGATACAGCATCGGTGTGGAAAGCCCTGAACGTTATAACAAAGGGTAAATCAGCCCCTGAAATACCATCCCATTTGTCAGCTGATATATTAAATAAGCACTTCCTATCGACAGCTGAAACACTTGCTCAGTCAGCTGCAAGTAGTAACGCAGAGTACCAAGTTCCTAGTGTACTGGAAAAATACTGTGAGGCCAAAAATATACTGCAGACATTCATCATTCCTGATATTTCCGTCGCTGAAGTCGGAAAATTCATCTCTAGCATGCCGAAACAAAAAGTCCACCGGGATGGATGGTATAGACAACAAAATTCTGAAAATGTCACTACCATATACGGTACAGGCACTCACTCATATCTTTAACCTCTGTATAAAACACAGCACGTTTCCAACTATTTTCAAAGAGGCCAAGGTAATTCCAATCCCTAAATCAAAAGATTTTGAAGATGTCAATAACTACCGTCCTATCTCACTTTTGTCGGCCCTGTCAAAGCCCCTTGAAAAACACATACAAAAACACCTCCTCGATTTTCTAGAAAAGGGCAGTTTCATAAATATTCATCAGTCCGGCTTTAGAACGAAACAATCATGTCAGTCAGCACTGGCACACATTGTAGACAGCTGGCTGGAATCAATAAATAAAAACCTGATGTCTGGAGCTGTTTTCTTACACCTACAAAAAGCATTTGATCTTGTCGACCATGACATTCTCTTAAAGAAGCTAGCAGCATACCATATAAGTGAAACTGCCCTAGCATTTTTTAGATCATACCTAAAAGACAGAAAAAAACACACCTATCAATAGCTGAAAAAACACCTATCAATAGCTGAAAAGATATTCTACTTGCACGTTTTTTTTTTTTGTTTTTTTTTTTTTGGGTTGTATAGGCCCCTACATTAAGGGCATCGGAAACATTACTTTTTTTAAATTTCGCAGAAATGGCATGATTTACGGGGTGCACGACACAACACCTACAAACGGCATGATCAGAACTAGTGGCTGAGTAGTTGGGCTCGATGAGTTCTCATGTTTTATTTGAGTGGATTTTGTACTTAACTTTACACTTGACACCATCCGCAGTTCATCAAACCGCCGGCACTGTGCAAAGGTACGAACAAACCTGATTCAGTGTAGGCCTACTTTTCCAACAAATAAATCTATTTTATGATACAAGGGCGACACTTATTAAATATAAACAGGGTAACACTTTGAAGCTGTCTGTTGAGTAGCAGACGATCCAAGTGAGGAGCGCCCCTCCCTAGGGGCAATGAAAACTAACCAATCAGGAAACTACTATCAGTACGTCTTTGGTATTAAGGGTGCGCAGTAGCACTGCGCTAATTACCGCCTTTGTCTCCGACAGCAGGAAGCATAACGAATCGACGGCAGCGAATTGTTTGATTTTCTTGACTTTCTTCCTTTCAATTTTCCAACGTTTCTTCTTACCTACGTCATTACACCACTCTGAGGTATGTTGAAGAGCTTCTCTGTACGTCGAGACTTTTAGTTTTTGTCTCATTTTCTGTCTTGAGCGTTTCCTAAAGCGTGACCCTTGGTGCTTGACTACTTGGCATCCTACCCGGCGCGAATCGGGAGTCGCCTGGGTTAATTCACGGAACCCCCGCTTTACAAACCGGTCCCATCACTTTGCGGGGTCGTGCGTACTCGGGCACAATTTGCCTTACTTCGCTGGCCAGCCGCACCACCTTGCATTTCCTTTTTTACGTTTCATTCTGGCACTGCCATACTTTTCCAGCGCGTGTGGGTCACGTGACTCAGTGACTGGGCATTCCTCGTGCACCGCGCATCGTTGTTCTTCGTCAGCTCACCATACTATTACTACTCGAAATAATGACCCGCATCATGATTATCGGTCATTCACACGCCCGCCGCCTTGGGCATTTTATCAGTCGTCACCAAGGGTGCAGTAACATTCACGAAAACTTTAACGTGGCGGACGCACTGGTTTTAATTTGTGGATTCGGTGGCATGCGTAGCACACGGGTAATGGACGGCTTTGTAACGCGTCGCATCGAGCGTTTCCAACCCGATTAGGCGTGATCATCATGGTTGGCGACAATGTGACATTCACACTGCCGACACAGAGGAAGTATCCTCCGGGATTGTGGCTCGAGCCACGGCACTGCAACGGCGGTACCGGCTACGGCAAGTGTTCATTTGTCAACTACTTCCCCGCTACCTGCCTCTCCGGCGTAATACGAAGTATGACCAAAACGCGCGGGACGTCAACCTAAAAATCCTGAATGACTGCATGCGACTGCCGCAGGTGCGCTTCGTACAACACGGTTTTTTGCGCTTCCAATGCGAGAACGCAGAAAAATACCTCGCACAACGGAAGATGTACTTGTCCGATGGGGTACACCTCACGGATGAGGGATACCATACACTGTATAGAGCTATGCGAGGTGTCGTCATCATGGCCACACGAGTTTGAATTCTCCAAAAAAAAAAAAAAAACACAAAAAAAAAAAACAACAAAAAAAACATAATTTTGGTAGGAAGTTGCATCCTGCCCACAGGCACATGTGTCACACTATTCTCGTAACTTTAATTTCCCCCAGTAGTTTCATTTTGGGGGGCATGCACAATTTTTTTCCCAAAGTCTTGCTGGGGCGTGCAATTGTTTTATGTTTGCTCACCGTTGGTGGGAGAAAAAAAAAATTTTGGTAGGAAGTTGCTAAAAAAAAACAAAAAGAACAATTAAAAAAAAAAAAAAAAAAAAGCATTCTGCACACAGGCACTTGTGTCGCACTATTCGTGTAACTTTATTTTTCCCTCCGTGGTTACATTTTGGGGGGCATGCACAATTTTTTCCCACGTTTTGTTGGGGCGTGCACTTGTTTTATTTGTTTGCTCACCGTTGGTGGGGCTTGGGGGCATTCCCGCACTGACTCCTTTTTCCTCCCCATTTGGGAGGGGGTGTACAATTCCACTTTACTTGTGGCAGGCAATTGCGGGTATAAACCTTTCTTTTACTGCCTCAGCGTTGGTGGCGCATAAAATTACAATAGTATTTTAGCACCAACTGTGCACTTGCATGACACCGAGTATTTTGTTGGCAATAACCCTTGCAGCATTTTCATTTCCTTTAGCAAGGTCCTCCCATCCCTGGGGCTGTGCAGGGCTTGTACGTTTAATGTCCAAAATAACTAGGACATATGAATACCAAGTAGAGGATATAATTAGTATGAACATGCACAGACGTGCATGTCCTTTAATGGGTGTTCTGTGGTTTTGCCTTTACGGAAAAAAAATTGAAAAGGTAATAACCATTAAATATGCATTATTTAACATAAAAAACAAACAAATTATTTTCTTTTCACTTATTCTGCAATAAATCTTTAGTTGCTTTTTTACTTTTATTTTTTTGGGGGGATTATTTTTTGTGACCATATTAATTTTGTATTATATATTTCGCTACATTTGCGTATAGACAGATAAGGATATAGACCAATGGCTTTAGTTCAAGGGTGGTGACAGAATAGCTTGGCGCCTTGAGGCGGCACCAAGCTATTCTGCCACCACCCTTGAACTATTTTAGTCAAACTTATTTCACACACTGGTGTATTCCGAATGATAAGGGTTAAACAATGTAAGCAACAACAATAATAATAATAATAATAATAATAATAATAATAATAAATAATTATTAAAAATCAGTTCTACCAGTTAACACGGCGCTTGGCCCCGTTCCTCTTTACTAAAGTCCCAATCGGCTCTAATTCATGTCAATGATGCCAACACATAAAAATACTGAGTTATGCACGTATGGCGCTGATCGGAGTTTCAAGTACCTCAGTCGGGGGTATTACACATCAGATTCGAGTAGTAACAGGCAAAGTGTGTGCTGCGGCGTGCTGCGTGTGTGTGGGGCCTGAACAGCCAAGGGATTTGACTCTGGTGAAAGGTAAACGTTCCGCTATGAAGGTAACACAGATAGCAATGATTCTACTAGCATGTCACTGGCAACTGAAGGAACATCATGTGCGGCCGTAGGGGCGCGGCTCTACAGGGTCCCTTGAGGATCTAGTCTTCCGGCCCTCTTGGAGCCAGGATCAGTTGGGCAGCGAAATAGGCGTCAGGTCTCAGCCAGGAGAAGGTGGGTGGGCCCGGGGAGGGGGGGGGGGGTACGGCGACGGCGGGGCCGACTCATCGGCACTGAGATAGTCCGAGGTATGAATAAGACCAGCCGGGCTCGCCCGTCCGAATTCACACCGGCCGCACACACTACTGACACAAACTTACGGCTAGGCTATGTGCCACATCAGTCATGACTCACGACTGAGTTGCAGCCCTGGGGGCACGGTTTAAACAGAAAAACAAGACAACTATTCTAGAATGCACATATTAAATCGCATATTGAACATGTCTCATCTGTGCGGGTGGGATGACAAGAGATTCAAAACTCACTTCTGTCATCGGCGAGCCGCGAATCATCTTATATTCGATAAATGAACATTCCGACAACGACAAAGCAGTACAATAGTTATACATAAAACTATGTGTGGACTATGTGCATGTGTGAATGTAACAGCCTTTACTGATGAGGATCTATGTCTACTGCTCCCTACCGTTACCCATGAACAAATCGGCCTGGGCGGAAGAAGCTACACAGTAGGCCTACACCAGTGTCAAGAGTGGCAAGCTTTTTTTGTTGTTGTTGTCATAATCATCATAAAAAACCAAAACTAGCACAGAAACGGCATATAGACACCGAATTTGAACATGACAGTGATTCAGACTGTGAGGAAGCGACGCCTCAGGCGTCGGCCGTATGGCCTCGCTTCCTCATTGTCCATAGCAAGATGAAGGAGAAACCAGTTACCAAGCTGCATCCTTTTCTGGTGGGGGAGACCCTCAGGAGCCGTGTTGGCAGGCCTGACGCCCAGCGCCTCAGGTCTGGTGACTTGCTGGTGGAGTGCCAAAGCTTGATCTTTGATTACGCCTCTTGACGAATTCATAGTTTTGTGGGGTGTGACTTCCACAGGAGTGTCTCCGATGGAAGAGAGCCCCAGTAGCCCGCTGGAGTGTGCCCGAGTACGGCAGTTTTCTGTGATAAGTTTTTTTGCAATTTGCCAAACAGATTTTAGTTTTTCTTTATGCTACTTCATTATTTTTATAAACATAGTTATCTTTGTTATTATATGAGTAGAGATATTCATCCCCCGGGGGTCCCCGCCCACCACCGAGCCCAACAAGGGAAAGTGCAGTTAGTTATTTGGGTTTAACGCCGAGCAGGCGACTAAGGCCATCTCACGGCGGGATGGGTAAAAATCTGGTCAGCCAGACTAAAAGCAAGGTCTTAAGACAAGATGTAAATATAGATTAAAAATCTCAGGCTAAAATGTCGCACATGTCTTTAAAAGAAACGTCTACAGACTCTCAAAAAGGGCAAATAAAAAATTCACATAGGCAATGAATGCTCAGATCTTGTTAAAAATATTGCATTCTCTCAAAAAATTGAAGATTTTGTCCGGGGGGACATCCCGGAACAAAACCTTCAAGGAGTCTGCTGTGAAGTGTTTATATCTGGTGTCAATGAGGTCAGCACAATACAGCAAAAAGTGTCGAACAGAAAACTGCTCATCACAGGCAAAACACCATGGACGCTCATCCTGTTTAAGTAAGTAAGAGTGCGTAACATACGTGTGCCCGATGTGGAGCCGAGCAAGGACAGTCTCCTCACGGCGGCTGCCGCAGCGGAAAGGTAGACTGTCAGACAACTTAGGAAGAGCTTCATGAAGCTTGTTCCCTTCCTCTTTGTCCCACTCGGACTGCCACTCGCGGGCTATGTACGCACTAATAACAGGTTTAAAATCACTATAGACAGTCTGTGTGTCAGGGACAGGGTCACTGCGGGCACTATTGGCAGCAGAATCTGCGATTCTGTTGCCTTCGATGCCCACATGGCCTGGGACCCAAATAAAAATGATGTCATAATATTCCTTCATCAAGTCCGCGTAGAGCTCTCTAATCTGCACCAGCAGTGGATGGTCTGTTCCCGTGCCCTGAAGGGCCTGCAGGGCAGAAAGAGAGTCAGACAGAATCAGGAAGTTCCTTTCCCGAGACTGATAGGCATGCTTGAGTGCTAGCAGAATTGCCTGCAGTTCTGCACTAAATACAGAGGAATGGTCAGGGAGACGGAGCTTAAATGGGCGTCTAGGATGGCGAGAGGACACTGCAGCCGCAGCCACTCTTCCATCCTCAGATTTGGACCCATCCGTATAAAGACGACAATAGCCAGGAAAAACTGAAAGGAGTTCATTGAGGCTCTGTTGGTATATGGCTGGTGGAGTACAATCCTTCTTGTGGGCAGTCAAGTCCAGCAAGATGTCAGGAACTGGTAGTAGCCAGGGTGGAGAGATTCCGAAACTTTGTCCAGGTCCACTCCGGCCGCCTGCAGATGAGGTCGGACACAGAAGGAAAGTGGACGGACAGCTCCCGGATGGGCATCGTAAATCTCTGCAAACGACGGGTTAAAAACACAATCATAGGCAGGATTTTCTGGATGGGCCTTGAGCTTCAGAACGTAGCTGAGCATGAGGCCGATGCGGCGGAGCCTGAGAGAAGGCTCCCCTGCCTCTGCATACAGACTAGGAACTGGAGATGTCCTGAAGGCTCCCAGACATATGCGCAGACCTTGATTGTGAATTGTGTTCAGACGCTGTAGAACAGACTTGGAAGCCGAGCCATATACCACAGAGCCGTAATCCAGTTTGGACCGAACAAGGGCCCGGTACAGTCGAAGTAAGACGATACGGTCTGCACCCCAGTCAGTACGACCAACGACACGAAGAATGTCGAGGGCCTTCCGACAAGAGGTTCTAAGGTAGTTAACATGGTTGCGGAAGGTCAATCTTTTGTCAAAGATGACCCCCAGAAACTTTGCCTCTTCGGCCACCTGAATTGGCACTTCAGCAATGCTCAGGGTGTAGGTTTTGGAAAAAATTTCGTCTGGTTAGTAAAATGTACACAGACTGTCTTGGAGGGCGAGAACCTGAATCCGTTGAGAGACACCCACCCCTGGATGCGATCAACGCACAGCTGCAAGTGCCTCTCAAGGGACGCAGGTCCTCGACCTCGTGCACACAAAGCAAAGTCGTCCACAAACAAAGAGCATTCAGAATCATCCTTGACGGCCTTTACAATGTTATTTATTTTAATGCTAAATAAAACAGGAGATAGAATGCTGCCCTGCGGGACACCCATCTCCTGTTCAAAGGAGTCGGAGAGGGTGGAGCCCACACGGACATGGAACGACCTGTTAGACAAAAAATGGTGAATAAAAACAGGCAGGTGCCCTTTAAAACCCATGTCCGACAAATCAGACATTATACCATACTTCCAGGTAGTGTCATATGCCTTTTCAAGATCAAAGAAAATTGCATAGACATGCTGCTTGTTGACAAAAGCATCTCGGATAAAAGACTCAAAGCGGACTAGATGGTCAGTTGTACTACGGAAGCGCCGGAAACCGCACTGGAGGTCTGTGATGAGACCACGTGACTCAAGATGCCACACCAGTCGGGCGTTGACCAAGAGTTCCATAGACGTACATAAACATGATGTCAAAGCTATTGGCCGGTAGTTGCCCGGGTCGGAAGGATCCTTACCCGGCTTGGGGATTGGCACAACCACAGCCTGGCGCCAAGATGGCGGAAAACGACCGGTTATCCAGATATGGTTAAAGGCCTTGAGAAGTACAAGGAGTGAATCCTCAGGCAGATGAGTTAGGAGCTGATAATGGATGGTATCTAATCCAGCAGCAGAGTCAGTACATTTCTGCATGGCTTGCTGCAATTCTGAAAACGTAAAGGGGGCATTATAGTCTTCCGAGTTATCTGATATAAAATCACAAGCACAAGATTCTCGCTTCTCCTTCTCTCTCTGGAAGAAAGGTGAATAATGCTCTGTTTAAGAATTATGGGCAATGGTGGAGGCAAGCAAATTGGCCACAGCCTTTTTATCTGTGACCAAACTGGCACCATCTCTAAGATGGCCGACAGAAGCCGAGCCACCTCTGCCCCTAATTCTTCGAACAGCCTTCCAGACTTTTTGGGATGGAGTCCTAGAAGATAAAGATGAGACAAAGCGTCTCCAGGAAGCACGGCGTTCGCGTTTAAAAATGTAACGGGCTTTCGCCCGCTGTCTTTTAAATGTTAAAATATTTGCTTGCGACGGATTACGAAAAGCACGTCGCTGAGCAGATTTGCGTATTTTTTGGGCCTTGCGGCACTCTTCATTGAACCATGGTACTCTCGGCCTCCGAGGGACTGATGTGGAAGTTCTAGGGATGGTTTCACCTGCTACGTCCAACAAAATCAAAGTAAAACAAGAAACAGGTTCTTCAGCTGACATGACCACCTCCTCTGTAAGACGAGACTGACAGAGGGAGGCAAACAGAGGCCATTTAGCTTTCTTGAGATTCCAGCGCCCCACCGGCGAATCCTCCTCACAGCGGACCGATGACAGGACTACTGGGAAGTGGTCACTACCACACAGGTCATCGTGAACCTTCCAGTCAAAGTCCAGCATGAGAGAAGGATCACACACAGTGAGGTCTAGAACAGAACTAGATCCTGAACCTGAGTTAGAGTATGTAGGTGAGCCATCGTTAAAGACACATAGGTTAAGTTGAGAAAAAACATCTTCTAACATCTGACCTCTGCCATCATAGTGGTCACTGCCCCAAAGGTGAGCGTGACCGTTAAAATCCCCCATAAGAATAAAGGGAGGGGGCAGTTGATCTACTAAGTTAAAAATATCATTGCTACAGACCCGCAGTGATGGTGGCAGGTAAATACTGCATATGGTTATGGTCTTCTTTAATGTAACCCGAGCTGCGACAGCCTGAAGACAGGTGTCGATGCTAACGGGGCTACATAAAATTTGGCTACTAATGAGAAGAGCCGCTCCACCCGAGCGCCTCTCCGAATCAGAGCCTTTATGTATAACATTAAAACCATTAAAGGACACAGGGTCAGAAGTCTTCAGGTAAGTCTCCTGAAGAGATATTACTGAGGGGTTATAGAACTTGACTAAAAGACGCAATTCCTCAAAGTTAGCTTGAAAACCACGACAATTCCACTGAAGCAAAGAGTCCATGATTAAGTCTAATCTGGGGGTAAGGAGTTTCCCCCCCCCCCCTTTTTCCTTTACCTTGGAAGGAGTTGAAGAAACAGAGGGGGGCCGGCTCCCGGGCCTCCTCTGGTTCTTCGGAGAGGAAGGGGGTGGAGCTGCCGCAGCATCAGCAACAACAACTTCCACTCCCTCCATCTGCTCCTCCAGTGCAGCATATTTGTTTTGAAGGGGGACATCTGTGTTCCCCTTCTGGGCCCGTGCGCACAGCGGTCCCATAGATTTCTTAGACTTCTGGTCCTGGGCAGCGTTCCTGCCGCTAGAGTTAGCGGCCTTAGAAGGCTGACCAGAGCCAGAAGCCTTTGGAGTTGACTGACTAACAGGTTTGGGTGGGGGCTGAGGCTTAGGGGCAACAGAAGGCGGCACAACCGGACCGGCCGTGTCCGCCTTCTGCGTTCCCTGGCTCCTTGTCACCACCGGAGGATAATAGAATATACTGACAATTCGATTGGAGACAAAATTTCCTTCTAAACATACAGGATTTGGCACAAACAACATTGGTTATGAAAAGAAAAGAATTTCATATGACATGTCCTTATTAACCCTTTTCATCCTGATACACTCCTGCTTGAAATTAATTGACTATGATAGTTCAAGGGTGGTGCCAGAATAGCTTGGCACCTGAGAGATAGATAATTAGACAGGTGATGGGCACCCCTCCCCCAATCAATACATTTATTCTAATCAACTAGCCATTTAGACAAACCAACGCCACCCAATACCTTTATTACCTAGCCATTTTAGTTCCACTCCAGAAATCATCCAAGCAACGATTTTTGATCAGCTACCAACCCGCGAGTATTAAGGTAGATACCCCACTCCCACCTAAATAATTAATGCTGTCATTGACTTTTTTAAACGAAGGCTAATTATTCAATCGGCATTTACAGTTTTACCTTTGTCAATGTAAACGACTCATTTACGATCAGCTGTTTTCGGGAAATGACTACTTGCGCCATTGTGGGAATTCCCGTTAGGCATTATTGCCGCAACCCCCCCCCCCCCCCACATAGAAGTAAGTGACGTCAATGTTGCTATTAGCAACTGACCTCACATGCCTAGCTCGTGACTCTTAACACATGACAAAGTATTTCGCCATCGAGAGGGTAGGTTTCACTTTTTAATACAGTTAAACCTGTCTTTGTTTAGACAGGCACACTCAAATACATGTGACATACGCATCACACACAGCACACGCGGCATATTTACCATACTCAAAATACATGACACACGCGGCACACTCTCCATACTCAAAATACATGACATACGCGGCAGAGAATAATCCTTTCCGTAAATAAACAAACACACTTGACCAAATACATTCATCAGCTTTATCTGCCCAGTCAGGTCCCCCAACCCTTGGAAACAAAAGGCTAGTTAAAATATCTTCCCGAGAAATAGTGACTACCGTACACGCCACCCACCACTCAATGCTGTCAGAGTTGGCCTTCCTGAGAATACTTCCTGTTCATGGTAAACAATAGTCCTCTATGCCCAAATAGTGTGTCTCTCTCTCTCTCTTTCTCTCTCTCTCTCTCTCTCTGACGCCAATAGTTTTACCCCCAGAGAATAATAATGTGGGCTCCTGAGAATCCTATTTAAGAATCTATAGATTTATTTGATCCTCTCCGTATTTAAACTAACGCGCTCCAGCACTTACCACCAATGTCTTAATCGCCTAACCGTCCTAGTTCCATTTCAAAAATCATTCAAGCTACGTTTTTTGATCAGCTGACAACACACGATTATTAAGGCAGATACCCGACCCCACCTAAACACACGCCTTGGCTGAGAGGTGTTTACGCAGCTGTTATTACTGAAAAACAAACAAGGCTGCCAAACCCCACCTATTCAAAGTGTCGAGGTAAAATCGTATGTGACACACGCGGCATACATTGTACAGACACACATAACATGTGCCGTACAGACATACGCGGCTTATGCGGCACACACACAGCAAGAGAAAACAAAAGCTAATTAAACTACCGACGATTACAACACAGTCAGTATATAGTACTGAATACCTAGTCAAGCCGTCACGCGTCACCGGTTTATAACACACACACCCGCTTAGTGTACATAAAGCGGAACAGCCAGCTGGCTAATTTTGGCTCATCATAGGCGAAAAATCTTTCTCGAGCAGTGAAGAACATTCTCGATTCTAAAACTGTCCCCCTACTACTGAAACGGTCCCCACACCACTGAAACTGTCCCCATCAAAACAAGGGGGACAGTTTTGCATTCTAGAATGTTCTAAAGCACGTGTTTGCTGTTGTAATCGTCCCATAAATAGCGTACATGACGTAGTTGGCTACACGTCAGCATTTGCTGATTCACAGCTCCAGTAACCTGTTCCCACGAAAGGGACCTTAAGTCGCTTTTGACTGAATGGAGCTACAGACCAAAAAGTGTGCAGGGGGTCATCTTGGATTAGTTCGAGTGATTAACTTTAAATGCTTGTTTCTCACTTAATAACCAATCTACAACAATAGTCTGTACATCAAATTAATTGGTTTTGATAGTAGATTGTAATGGTGTAAATATTTCAAAACTCAAAATTTCCGACTTATGGTCCCTTTTGTGGGATATAGAGGTATAAAGTCGACTCACAGTCTAGGATGTTCCAAATGACGTGTTTGCTTATGAAATCGTTTGCAATACTGCAGGTATAAAAGTAAACCAACAGCCAATAATCATTCTTTCCCGATTACATCCGTACCAGTAGGACAGTAAGCAGGGCCAAACGATAGCCAGGCATAAATGGCGAGCCACCAAAACAAATATGTTGAGGAAATGGAGATTGGTGAAAAAACGTACACTCAAGCTTTTTTAGACGAGCTGACAAAAGACGAGACTCTTGCAAAAAGTCGCCTACGCTTAGACTTAGCAAGAGCGAAAAATAGAAAGGAAACATGTTTTCAAAACATGAAAAAGACAAAAAAGAGAATTAAAATTATGGTTGAAAAGCTACGTGAGCAACAATCATCGTTTGACGCAGCGGTAGCTGACATACAGAGGCTAAAAGGTCTCCTTAAAGAAGAAAAAAGTGGCTAAATGTGGCAGTGGTTTTTTCTACACGTCTTTGGCATACCTCGCGAGGGGGAGCCATAAATACCTTCAAGGTATTCTGATGAGACCTAACAGGTCGAAATGGCTCACAGGTTAGTACTCTATTTTTCATAGTTTGAGATCTTTCTTTCTCATATGGTGTGAAATCTGTGACACTAACCTTTGAAAGCTCTGACATTTCCAAATCAACTCCAGCGTTATCCAGGGCCTTTTGAAAGCATTTGTGTACCCAGGTAAGGGAACTGTGTAATTTAGTGTAACACATGACCGCTTTTGAATACCAGGAAGGTGTTCGCTTTCAATAGGCGTGTAGTGAAATAAACACCATTACAAGTAGGGACAGGAATATCAGAGATAGGCAGAAGGGGACTTCACCCCCAAGTAGGGACAGGAATATCAGAGATAGGCGGAACGGGACTTCACCCCCCGCGCTGGGAAAAAAAGTAAATTACAAGTACATGATAAGGTAACCTATAAGTTACTTTCAACTGACACATAACTTATAGGTTACCTTATCATGTACTTGCAAGTTAGTTGTCACAAATTCTTATAAGTGACTTAAAATAAGAACTTATAAGAACCTAAACATAAGAACTTGTAAGTTCTTAACCCAAGTCACAACTTACTTGGACAGAATTTCCAAGTTACAAGGACAACAAGAAAACTTTTTTTTCTCAGTAGTACTCTGGTGGTGGGGCTGATGGCGTCAAATGAGCAGGCATAAAAGGCATGACATCTCTTTGTGAAGAGTATTTCAGAATTAATGAATGATTACCAAAACTGATCTTTACTTGCCTAACAGTCCGTAAACTTTTTTCATAGTTTCTTCTACGCCTATTTTCTTTCCTTCCTCTAAAAAAGATTGCTTTAGCTCTTCAACATTCGCGGGTTGACTACGCATCTTATTCTGTATTTCAGACTTCTGTTGCTTGTAATTTGCTAAATCATCCTGGACTCTCTTAAATTCGTTATCGTCAATTTCATTATCTTCCAAAGATTTACTAATAATAAGTTTCATACTCGTCAGCTTAGCTGCTGCGAGCGTACTTAATGCTTCATGCTTCTGCAACTTAGTATAAAATTTTTTGTTAAGGGCTTCCATACCAAAGCATGCCAGGCTTGTGGCAAGGCCAACAGCTTCAACAGCAATTCCTACGACACTTCCCACCCCCGTTGCAAACAGAGTTATACCTCCTACAGATAATCCGGCCGAAACCACCCCCATGGCCATTGATGTGTTGTGTACAGAATTGAAAACCGTATTGTAACGGCGTTTACACCTCGAGTATTTTGCTTGTTCTTCTTCCAAATACTTCAACGCTTCTGTAATATTCATTAAACGGAATGAATCTGCCTTTAATGTTTTATCACACTCAATAGGCTCAAGCTGCTCAGGTGGTATTTGTGGATACAAGTTCACCATTTTTTATGACAAATATTTTTTTAATCAGCAATTACATTTTGCAACTCTTCAAAAGTATACAATTTGCTGGCATAATAAAATGCAACAAGATCAATGTGTTCAAGGTTTATGTAAGTTAGACGAACAAAAGTTGTTTTGTCAACCACCACCTTGACAGTGGGAATACTGCTTGAAACATTAATAACATCATTATTTTTTGTAATGGCAATAAAGACCTTTGATGATTCTGTTACTGTTTCATTCCATGTAAGTTTAATTCCTTGTGCTATATTTGCCTCTTTTGCAGAAGCAACAGATTTCATGATAATTTCAAATACTATTGTCGCTTCTCTAGCCACGACTAAGCTTGCTGGCATAAACACAACAGAAGTATCTGATCTACCCTTTCTAGTTGTAAGAAGATACCGCCGTCTCTCATAATTTTCAACTTTCAGTTTTTCTCTGCTATTGTTGTCTAGGGAAAAACTTGGAACAAGGCTTACAATAAGCGGCCCAGAATTAACAACCTTCCTAAACACTAAGGCGCCTTCATCATCAGTGTATACATAAGGACTAATAAATTCAATCTTTATGTCCCAGTCAATTGTGGGTGGTGGTGCCGGTACAGGTGAAACCACCCACTTACTACCCACATGTATTAAGTTGTAAGGCGCATTATTTACAGGTGGAGTAGGTACAGTAACATCACGTAGCTGACCAAGTTTAGGAATCTGTTTTTCACCATCTTTCATGTCAACAATTACTTTCCTCTTGTACATGCCATTTGAATCAAGTTCAAAACCATATATTTCTCCAATTTCCCCTTCCTTCTCAAAATCCTGTACGTCTGCCAAATCTTTCAACTCTGTTACTGGACACGCAACTGGTATGATTCTAGGCTTTGGACCAAGACCACTCATTTTTATAAACAAAAATAAAATTATTTAATTTCCAACACTACACTAAAATCATGCATCACAACTGGTTTGCCATCCTGATTAGTTACATATAAACACAGTGATTCAAAGAAACTGGAACCTAATTTCTTAAACTGTAAAGGAAATCTAACAACCACACTTTCACAATAGGGAGCAGTTCCTGGCGGAAAGCATCTTAACAAAGTTGAAGGCTTTCCATTGTGAACATTTTCAGTTGTGTTTAGTTCTTTTAAATAAACATTTAGTACTGTGTGTACTGGCAAATTGACAGGATATCTTCCAATTACTTTTTGTTTATTTGGTTTCAATAGACCTTCGTCTGATAATGACCAATCCTCATCTGGATGTATTATTACTTGGCCTAAAAAACCAAGTAGCCTTACAAGCCTATCTGATAATGAATACTGACTACCTTTCGGAAATTCCAATGTAACAAGTAAGTTAGCCTGATTAATAGTTGCTTTAATTTTAAATTCATTTTGATTGATTGATTGTACATTGCTTAACGTCCCGACAGCAACAAGGCTTTCTCAGGACGTGCCTGCACTGCTTGTGAAAAAAAATAAACAGAACATTGAATGTATGTCACCAGCCGGTCAAATACATTAAATAAACCTAACACATGGGGCCTAAATAAAGCTAAGACCATTTAGCAACACACATCCAATATCAAGAGCTACAGGCAGTGCAGACAGTAGGGAGAGTTTTAAAAAGGCAAATACAGGTGAATGGACAAAGGGTAGACAGAAACACATGCCCCAGAATAGAGAGAAAAACCCACCCTGTGGGGCTGACCAGGGTGACCCTGGGAACTAAAAAATACCTAACCCCACCCAAGTCCCCCAGGGCAGACCCGGGTGGGGATAAATTCATGTTGAAACCATTCAGCTAAAGTACAAAAGTCATAATACCCAGATCGTAAAGCATCACTCTTCTTTCCACCATCAAGAGTTCCATATACAAAATAATTATCATCTATTACATTAAACCACTTTACAGTGTAAAACATTTCATGGATAGCTACAGCCTTGCTACCATCACGATTATCAATCCCATTAGTTAACCACACTGGTTTGCTTGTGTCAAGATTTGTTAAGGTAATAAACATTTTTATTATCACATAAAAAAAAAAAAAAAAAAAAAAAAAAAAAGGATGGAATTTAAATCACCAACCATTACCACTACAAACGCATTTCAATTTAATGTGAATGCTAAATACAATGCTGCACCTACTTATGAACAGAAAATAATTCAGTTAAATCAGCTTGATATTGCCGTAAGCGAACAAGATTTATTTCAAGTGAAAGTACCAAACCCATTTGACCATTACCTAAACCCTCCAATTACAGATGACTCTACTGCAAGAAAGTGGTCTTCAAGCCCACTACAGATGTTTGAAAACCAACTTAACTTTGCTATACTATGCTCAACTACAGGCTGTGGCGTTTCTTTTACAGACCATTTGAATCACTCAAACAAACTGATTAGGTCTGTGTATCA
Source organism: Semisulcospira habei (assembly GCA_036245525.1). Taxonomy (NCBI): domain Eukaryota; kingdom Metazoa; phylum Mollusca; class Gastropoda; family Semisulcospiridae; genus Semisulcospira; species Semisulcospira habei. Next base: position 107,949,797 of record BTPG01000004.1, read on the forward strand.
TTTCCACACGTATTACCAGCTTAGACGTATTCTGTCAGAACTGCATACACCATTACCAACTGAATCCAGTTTTAATCAGTTTAACAATCCCATGGATTTGAAAGCATTTGAACGGATCTGTAATGAATTTAACATCAGTACAAAGTATGACTTTACACAAAAACTTGATGATCACAATGGTATGGGTACATTGTATTATGCTATGAGTCACAGACAATACCCTCAAGATTATTACCCTGGTTACACTTCATTCTCATCAAAATCACAAGTCTGGTTAGGATCAATAGAACAGAAACAGTCAAACGCATGGACCACATTTGTCTTAGATAAATCTGACGGGTTTACTCAAGCGGGAGTCGAGCGCGTCAATGAGTCTATCAGAACATATGTCTGGTGTTTACTAGGAGCACAATCACTAACAAAATCAAACATTTTGAATGGAAGTGGTAAATTTGAAGCACAAAAACAGTTTCTTGCAAATCTTGAAGATTCAATTAACTCAACAGTTGATCTCCCATCAAGCATACAGCGTTACCAAGACGTTTTAAGATATGCCAGATCAAAAGTTGACTTTGTAGTTGGCATCGGGTTATACATGTTACCATCTGACCTTCAACTCCAAATGGGTACAATAACAAATTATAATAATGAAATCATTGTTGCAGGTGTTGGTCAAAAACTCGGTCTCAATCAATCTGTAAACTTAGGAGCAACAACCACACACGTACAGCCGTTAAAATCATTACAGATGGTAACACCCCCGACCCCGGCCCCAGCCCCCACACCGGCACTCATACAATCAGTACAGTCAACCCCTGACACACATGAGTCGGAAAGAACTGCATTGGTAATAGGTCTAACAGGATTAGGGGTTTTACTTCTTTATCTGTTTCATTAAATAACCCACTATTAACCCTCCTACTGTCACCAAAAAGACCCACACATGTTCTGCCATAAACCCTACTGCCTTTGCCGCTGTACTAATCAGCCAACTGACAACAGTGCCTATAATGCCAGGCAAAGCGTCCATTGCTTTCACAGCCAATTTCTTAAGCAAGTCTGATATGTGAGACAGTTGTTTCTTTACCCATGACTGTAAGTCTTTTGGATCTGTGGGGACTGGGGTTGGTGGTGCTGGAGGTGGAGAACCACCCCCGGAGACAGCCAACACAACTGTACTGATAATAAACCCCAGAGCTGTAATTAAACTGGCAATTGTGATACCCTGTTCTCTGAAAAGTGTTTTAAGTCTCTCAGCCAGAGTAGTGTCTTCGTGAAGTATTTTCTGAATAGTTTCTCTAATCCTGTTGACCTGTGTTTTCAGTTTTTCCCTCCCGATACTAATCGCTTCTAACCTTCCTGATCTTTCTATCTGCAAATCATTTAATCTGTGTTGAATTCTTTCTTTCATTTCTGTGTCAAGATTTCCATTGTCTGCTGTAGCCAGTTTCTCTTTTTCACGTTCTATGTGTTTATCAAGCTCTCCTAGTTTGGCTAAATTATTTACCATCTCACCTCTTATTGTCTGCAGTGATTTATCCAAACCCATAATCTCCCTCATTGACAAAGGTGGATCATCTATTGTTTTCATAACATCATTTATTTGTCCTTCAGTAAATGAAGTTTCTTGTATCACTGTGTTTGCTATTTCTGGTAGGCTTGTTATTGGTGCCATTTCAATCTCTTGCCCCGTTGGCAACTTTGTTTGCGTGTCGTGAAGCACACTAACAAGTCTTGGCGGAACAGGAGACCCACCAATTCCAAGATACCTTGCCAACCCAGAGTTACCACCGACTTCACCTTTAATTGTACTTAAAGCCCTAAACTTAGAAGGATTATTTTTATGTGTTAGATTTATTTTCCCTCTGTCTGTATTTACAAATAAGTGTCCTTTATCATATTCAAACTGATTAGGATCTATTACATCTGGGCGCGCTCCAACACTGTCATAAAATGAGTTTACTTTGTCTTTTAACAGTTCATGATGCATACTACTACTACTAGTTACCATTCCAGTCATATCTGTGATACTGGTATCATAGTCATTCATGTCATCCATTTCAAAATCTTCATGATTAAATCCTCCCGCTGCCATTGTTTTATTAATTTATTATTTTTTATTGTGCATAATAAAAATGACACAGTCTTATGGATCAAAGTTAGACCCATACAGAAAACTACGTGAGCCTCTGGGTGTTAAGGGCATAAGACAATCAATCGTCATCACAAACAATCCAAGTACCATAGACCAGAACCAAACACTTACAGTCAAGTTTCCAAACATAGGCCCCAGTGACGTTATTGTTCCTGGCACTGCACGCCTAGCATTTAATATTGAACTATCATCAGACGCAGACGTGAACAGAACACTAGTTAACAATCTTGGTAGAGCAATTGTTAGAACTATTAAAGTAAAACTTGAAGGACAGGAAGTGTTTAGTCTTGATGACTCAGATGTATTCTACTGTTACAAAGACCTTTGGCTAACAAAAGAAGAACGAGAAGACCGTATTTACCAAGGCATACAGCCAGATAATGTTGGTAAACTTCGAATCGACGCCGGAGATAAAGTAACTAATACAGCCATGGATGTTATAATGGCTGAAACATATGGATCCAGATTCTACATTCCACTTGAGTTTGAAATCCTAACAGCTCATCTGCCTTATTATCAAGGAGCACTGAATGACCGTCTGAGTTTTGAACTAACCTTCAATGACTACTCCAAAGTTATTAAATCATCTGATCTTAGTGCAACATATAAGATCTCTAACATTTCCTTGGAATATGAAATTGTCACACATACTGAACTAGCCAGACTCATTCAAAATCAGTACCAGTCAAGACTTCCAATTTATTATGACAGGGTGATTAGACATAGTTTAATACCCAAAGACAAAAGCGACCCAATGTGGAACATAAACTTAAACACGCCAGCTAGGTCACTGAAAGGTATTCTTATGTTGTTTGTTGAACCAGCAGATCCATATAAACGGGATTCAGAAAAATTCTACAATCCTAAGATTACACATTTGTCCTGCACAATTGAAGGCCGCCCTAATCAAGTGTACGCGTCTGGAATGCTGCCTTATCAACACTACGACGAGATCACAAAGTATTTTGCGGGTGGAAGTATTAGAGATAAACCAGCAAACATTGCGTGTAAAGATCTACATCTGTATGATGTTAGGATCGGACAATACCTGACAAACAAATATGCACTGTGGTTAGACCTTCGCAGTACAGATGACGATTACCTTCATGGGTCAGGACGAACTGTTGAGAATGGTAGTGATGGAATAACAATTCAGATACAAAAGAAGGTTGAAACTGCTGCAGCCATAAACATATATTTGTATCTAATTTATGACGCACAACTCAATATTGCAGAAAGCAGACTGAGTGGACACATCTATTAAAATTATATTGTGTATTAAAATGAACCTAATGACCCTTGACCCACACTGTGGCTTATTTTGTGGTGCGACAGGGTGTGGTAAAACTGAATTTGTACTTAACCTCTTACAAACAAGATACATACACCACTTTGAAAACATTGTAATATTTTGTCCAACAATAAAACACAACAAAGCTTATCACAACCGTTTTTTTATTTGGACTGATCATAACATTTACTTAATTGATCCTGAAAAGAAACTGAATGAATACCTACAATATTTTTACAAGAAATTTGAAGGACAGTCAACTTTATTTATTGTCGATGATTGCTCTGCAGAGAAAGACATTGTCAAAAAGAGAAATACTTTAGCAGAACTTGCCTTCAGTGGTAGACACGCAAACATCAGTGTTTGGATTCTCACTCAGAAATATAATGCTGTACTAAAAGATTTTCGAGAACAGTTAAAGTTTATCTGTTTGTTTTACTGTAAGGATCGTGACAGCTTCGAAGACTGTCTCAGAGAAAACGATGTCATTCCAAATAAGCAAGAACGGGATGATGTAAAAAATAAACTGAAATCAACTAAGCATCTAAAGCTCATTTTAAAGACAGATCAACCCACTGGATATGGGTTAGTAAATTAATTTATCTTTTGGGTTTGTCTATAAAAATGACGGACGGACAAGAGGATCAAAATTGGCCTATTGGTAAATTCATGGATATTACATCGAGTTTCAGGGGTTTTATGCTTATTAGTGACTTAAAAACACAAGTTAGACGCCCTTTTTCAACACTTCCAACACCAATGAAAATATACATGACATATAGTTTTTATCTTGGATATTCTAATAATTTTCCATGTTATAATAATAGGACAAAAGATTTTTTAGTTTATGATGCTAAATCTGACTGGTTTAAGATTATGTGTTTATTCATATACAATCAAATAAAAAAAGAAAATAAAAATGTTAAATTTATTACTGTTAATAAAACAATATTACACATGCAAAAGATTGAACATGATACAACAGAAGACATATCTATGAAGTGGCTTATTAGTTGGTGATTAATTTTGTCTATTATATAGATTTTAGTCAATAAAGTGCCATTTTCATTATATAATTTTCTATTTATTTTTTTGTCGGACAAATAAAAAAGATGGACAACCATCAAAGATTAAGAAACGTGTTTCACACAACTGACTTACCTATATCTAATATTTACAATGTCTATGAATCAATAGAAAGATCTTTTTTAGTCATACAAAATAACCTTCTTTCTGATAGTGTAAAGATTCAGATTGTTGCAAAAATAGAATTTGTCAGAGATGTTGGTGAAGTTATTGTAACGTATATCTCGACAAGGCAGCACACAGTTAATTCGAGAAGAGAACTAGAGAAAGTGTTTAGAGAAAGATTGTTACCAGACTTCCATGAAGCAATTGACAGAGCAGAAATGCAAGGGTCTGGCTGGCATGAAGGCCTTGTACATGAACTACAACTGAAGCAGTCAAGATATCATCCTATACTAGGTAAATCATGGATACCACTTCCAACTGAGGTTGCAAACAAAAAGGCTGTAGTCAATATTCAAAACAATGACAACTATTGTTTCATGTGGTGTGTGCTTGCTAAACTACACTTTGTAAAAACAAGACCTGATCGTGTATCTAACTATACCAAATTTGTAAATGAACTCAACTTCAGTGGCATTGAGTTCCCTGTTAAAATAGAGGATATAGACTTGTTTGAAAAACTAAATCCTGGTATATCTGTGAATGTGTTTGTGTGGGAAAATGAATCTGAGAATAAGTTACAGCCAATTAGAGTATCTCCAATTGCCCCAACCTATGGGCAGTTAGAAGATAGACATGTTGACATGTTGCTAATAAGATCTGGTGATAACTTTCACTACACAATTATCAGAAGTATGTCAAGACTAATTCATCATACAACAAAACATGACGGTAAACAGGAATTTTGTAAAAAATGTTTACAGAGGTTTTCCTCTATTAAAGTAGCACACAAACATGTGCAGCACTGCAGGTCGGCTGATGACATTCAAACAATACTGAGGTATCCAGATCCTGGTAGTCAAGTATTGATTGATTGATTGATTGTACATTGCTTAACGTCCCGACAGCAACAAGGCTTTCTCAGGACGTGCCTGCACTGCTTGTGAAAAAAAAATAAACAGAACATTGAATGTATGTTGCCAGCCGGTCAAATACGTTAAATAAACCTAACACATGGGGCTAAATAAAGCTAAGACCATTTAGCAACAAACATCCAATATCAAGAGCTACAGGCAGTGCAGACAGTAGGGAGAGTTTTAAAAAGGCAAATACAGGTGAATGGACAAAGGGTAAACAGAAACACATGCCCCAGAATGGAGAGGAAAACCCACCCTGTGGGGCTGACCAGGGTGACCCTGGGAACTAAAAAATACCTAACCCCACCCAAGTCCCCCAGGGCAGACCCGGGTGGGGTTGGTAGTCAAGTGTATTTTAAGAACTATGGGAATCAGCAAAAGCTGCCGTTTGTAGTGTATGCAGATTTTGAATCACTCGTTGTTCCATATGAGGGTCCTGTTCCAGAGTCATTACCAAAGACTATAAAATTGAGTGACCAAGTGGTGTGTTCTTTTGGATACATTCTTGTTAGGTCAGACGGTCTTCATTCAGAACCTGTTATCTACAGGGGTGAAAATGCAGCTTGTCTGTTTTTAACAGAAATGAGACATTTGTATAGTCAGGTAGTACAATATCTCACAACATGTCAGATGCCTTTGGTGATGACAGAAGAAGACAAACTGAAATTTGATACAGCTGAGACGTGTTGGATTTGTGAACAGCCTTTAGGTGGTGATAAAGTTCGTGACCACGATCACATAACTGGACGTTACAGAGGCGCTGCACATAACAATTGTAACTTGTTATTAAAAACAGATCCTAAGACATATAAGTTACCAATCTTTTTTCACAATCTGAAGGGATATGATTCACACATCATCATGCAGGCTGTTGATGAGTCTTACAGAAAAATTAGTTGCATTGCCCAGACAACTGAGAAGTATTTGACTTTTAGATTGGACAAATTAGCATTTTATGACTCCATGCAACATTTGTCTTTAGGTCTTGCTAGTCTGGCAGAAGGACTGAGTGAGTATCCAATAACAAGTAAATATTTTGAGCCGGACTTGATTAAAAAAGGTGTTTATCCATATGAGTACATCAGTGACTGGGTAGTTTTTGAGGAAAGGAGACTGCCTCCAAAAGAGAAATTTTATTCTACACTAACTGGTAAAGGTATTTCTGACTCTGAATATCAACATGCACTTAAAGCGTGGGATAAATTAGGGTGTCAGACAATTGGTGACTACCATGACCAGTACTTGAAAGCTGACGTTTGTTTGCTAGCAGATGTATTTGAAAGTTACCGTGAAAAGGGTCTGTTACACTACAAGCTTGACCCGGCTTGCTACATAACTAGTCCTGGCATGACATGGGATGCATTTTTGAAATCCAGTAAGATATCTATAGACCTGTTGTCTGATCGTACGATGGGTGAAATGGTGGAACGTGGATTGAGAGGTGGTATTAGTCTAGCAGCAAACAATTATGGCAAGGCCAACAACAAATATCTTGACGACTTTGACCCCTCAAAGCCAAGGTCATTTATTACATACTTGGATGCTAATAATTTGTATGGATTTGCAATGTGTGAATTGTTGCCATTAAAAAACTTTTGTTTGTATGATTTGTCACAGTATGGCATAAAAAAATTAACAAAATATATTATGGATCGAGGTCAAAATGATGAAAAGGGTTGGATCTTTGAAGTAGACTTGGAGTATCCACACCATTTACATGATTACCATAATGATTATCCATTAGCAGTTGAGAAACTGAGTTTGACAGGGAAAAAAGAAGACACCAAACTTGTACCAAATTTAAATGACAAATTCAATTACGTTTGTCACTACCGCTTGCTGCAGTTTTACATCAGACATGGGTTAGTATTAAAGAAAGTTTACAGAGGAATTCAATTTGATCAGAGTGCTTTCATGAAAGATTACATAATGAAGAACACAACCCTTCGTGCCAGAGACGGCAACACTGCATTTGACAAAGACTTCTTTAAGCTTATGAACAATGCCTGTTTTGGCAAGACAATGGAAAATCCTCATCACCGCAAAGATGTGAGACTGGTCACAACTGAATCGGGTGCAATTAAACTTACAAGTAAGCCTCAGTACACAGGGTATAAAGAATTTCATTCATCATTATATGCAGTGTCACTCAAAAAAAAGATTGTTAAACTGGACAAGCCAGTATTCATTGGTATGGCAATTCTGGAGTTGTCAAAACTGTTGATGCTTGAATTTTATTATGATTACTTCAAACCGAAGTATCCTGACTGTCGTCTGCTATACACTGACACTGACTCTATGATCATAGATGTGCCTACTGAAGACTTTTATGAAGACATGAAAACAGAACTACACATGTATGACACGTCTGACTACCCTAAGGATCATCCACTGTTTAGCACACAAAACAAGAAAGTGCCTGGAAAGTTTAAGGATGAACTAAATGGTGTGCCAATAGTTGAGTACGTTGGACTGAGATCAAAAATGTATTCTATTCAGCATCAGAAAGGTAGTCAGTCGAAAGCCAAAGGTATCAAGAAAACAGCAATAAAAAATAAAGACATTCGACATGAACATTACAAGCAAGTGTTAGATGGTGCATTAATGCCTGATTATCCAAACAAGACACTGAGATCAAACAAACATAATATTGAAATGATTCAAACATATAAAAAGTCTCTAGCAGTTGGGGATACAAAAAGAGTGTTTCACACTAAGGAAAAAGCTTATGCACCAGGTCATTACAGGCTCAAGTTATCTGAAGAAATAGCTGATAATCTGTTTGATAAACTAATTGATGAATTGAAATTGTTAAAAATGAGTAACAGTGTCTGTGGGAATAATCTGTAATTCTTCTCTAACAAATGCCCTCTGGGGTGCAGGCTCATACAGATAATATATTGTTGCATTAGCTGAAGGAACTATTTTTTTTATATTATGAACAGATGTAGACCAAATTGGATCAGTTGCCCTACGTCTAACGTCATTTTCAGCTTCACCTGGTTGATACAAATATCTTACCTGTTTTGTAAACAAGCTAGTGTCTGGAGGTGTTGTTGTTGTTTTTATTTCTGACGGTATTGTTTTCAATTTAATAGCATCAACAGGTTTAGGGTGACCCTCATTATTCATTGCTTTTATTACAGACGGTAATCTTTTAACCCACTCAGTGTTACGTGTGTCATGCATGAGTTCCTTAGAATACTGATAGCTAAAAAGTCTCTCTGATAATTGTTTATTGAAATTTTCTACAATAGCCTGTGATCTATGCAAGCCTGGTATGCCTCGCCGCACTAGCACTCCATGCTTTGCAAATAACTGATTAACAGCGCCTTTAAATTCACTCCCATCATCAACCTGCACAAGCCTAGGGTATTTTAAAGGACCTCGACTATATATTTTTGATAATGCAGTGGCCACTGTTACAGCTTTTTTGTCAGTTATGGGTTCTGCATCCTTATACCTTGAAGCTATGTCAACAACAGTTAATGCATACTTGTATCGTTTCTTTCTTATTGTGTCATGCGGAAGAAACAGGAGGTCCATTTGGTGTGTGTCATTAGGGATAGTGTTTTCAAAATGAGGCCTTGTTATTTTTCTTGGAGCAGGAAGATATATTTGCCAAATTGCCTGTTTTTTAAGCCACTGTTTTATTTGGTTGACATCTCCACCCACAGCAGCATGTAATTTTTTTACTGCAGTATTCCCTTTCCAGTAGCCAATTGGGGAGTAATATATTTTTGATAGTTTAGCGTCTGCCATTTTTTCTAGCAATATAAACTCCTGTAAAATATACTAATGTCATTCCTACTAAAACAAATATTATTTCTCCATTTCTTTGTTCTAGGCTTGGTTGGTAGTAGTCACTAAGTTTTGGTTGTGGAATAGATATGTCTTCACCAGTAACAAGATAGTATTCTTTGATCGCGTCATCGACGTTTGAAAATGTATGCTGTGCATGACCCTCAAGTTTTAGTTTTTCATTAATAAAATCCAGTTTTTCTATTCTTTGCTTCTCATAATCTTGTTGAGCTTGAGCTAGTTTTTCAGACGCCTCATTGTGGCGCTTCATTTCTTCTGCTGATTCTTCTTTACTCACTTTTGAAAAGAAATAGTTTGACCCACTAAATGCCAATGCGTTAATAACTGCACCGCCAATCATAACAGCTATAGTTGCCATATTTTTATTTACATAGAAATATTTTCTGGAATAATTCCTTGCTTAACTAGAAAATCTTTTGTTGCAATCGATGCTGTTATAACAACTACTAGCTTAGCACTGTCTTCAAAGTCTAATTTACTAAGGTCTGCTGATTTCATTTTGAGAAGACTTTTTCCCAACATAGAATATGCTACTGCTAGTCCACTTATTACAGCAGAGTGATAGACAAGGTTCATTAAGTTCTTTGTGTCGCTCATTTTCTTATACCATAAAAATTAAAATAATAAATTTATTTACTGCATGTAAAATGGGTCCAAAGGTTTTGGAACTGCTGGTAATGTGGAGACTTCTTCTTTTGTTTTTGGAGTGTTTGATTTTTTGGACACTGTTCGAGTGTTTGGTTTGTATTTTTTATATAATTGGTAACCTACGTAACCAAATCCGACAACAAATCCAGCAACTATATATTTTGTAGTTGGTTTTTTCTCACTTTTGGGTGGTTGTGTTGGTTCTGGTGGAAGTGGTGATGGTGTGTCAGCCTTTTCTGTTTGCGCTTGAAGCTGTAATTTTTTTTGCCTGTTCCATTCGACTAATCTTTTACAAGCCTCTATTCTACCTGGGCTTTTGGTCTTAGTCACTGTTTGAACCTGCGTTAAGACCGGACTGGGGTTCGGTTGTGGAGTCGTCTCGTCCATTTTCTTCTAATTTAAAATTTATTTTAGAAAAATCAATATGACTACTAGTAACAAGTAAGGTTACAGCAGGCGCAAGGTAATTCCCAAACTTGTAAAACATAAGGCATGCTAATTTGCCTATTGAACTTGAAACTATGGGATTACTTTCAAGGTCGTGTGAAAGGTTTTCACTATCAACAGGTAGGAAGTGACTTACAGCTTTTGTATATAGGCAGACAAGAGATCGACTTAAATCACGAGTCATTAGTGAGGCAATGTAATTTTCATATTTTGAATGAAGCTTGATTAGCTCGTCAGAGCTTAGAGATTCAATATCCTCTATCATGTATTGTCTACCCAGATAAGTCTTTGATTTGCCCGACACAATCACAGACAAAAGACGCTGTTTTTTAAAGTCTAAGTCTTTGTTTTCTACAGCACAAATATCACTTAAAAGAAGTAATTCGTCTTGATTCATTTTATAATATAATATAATAATTTTGCTTAAAAAAGTCAATGACAGCATTAATAATTTAGGTTGGGTGGGGTATCTACCTTAATACTCGCGGGTTGGTAGCTGATCAAAAATCGTTGCTTTGAATGATTTCTGGAGTGGAACTAAAATGGCTAGGTAATAAAGGTATTGGGTGTATTGGGTGGCGTTGGTTTGTCTAAATGGCTAGTTGATTAGAATAAATGTATTGATTGGGGGAGGGGTGCCCATCACCTGTCTAATTATCTATCTCTCACCTGAGGCACCAAGCTATTCTGGCATTATCCATGAACTAAAATGGTTGATCTGTCGCGTAATATTAATGTAGCCTTCATAAGACAATAAGCAAATCTGAAAAATCAGCATCAGGATGTAATGGGTTAAAAAGAGTGTCAAATTTATGTACATAATACTGATCAACTGGCATCGGTACAATTTAAAAAATGTAACCATGAAACCATAATATTAATAATAAATGTAAATATGCAGGCAACGATGACCTGTCATATTGATTCTAGCAACACAGAATTTTAAAAAAAGTATTTAAAAATTGCCTCCAGTGACATATAATACTGACTAGAGTGTTGGAAGGGCGCTTACAAAAAAATAACCAACAAACACCCCCCCCCCCCCCCCCAAAAAAAAAAAAAAAAAAAAAAAAACAGAAATTGGCACATTAGTTAAAACAAAATAGAAATGCCAATAGACCGCAGAGCACATCCTCCAGGACTGTGGGAACCACCAGCCGCTGAGGGAGGAGATATGGCCGAAGCCCGCCACTCTACAAGAGAAACTGTACGGGCCTGTGGAGGCGCTACAGAAGACCACAGATTTCATTTTGAGAGCCAAACTCCAAGTGTGACGGCGTTCGAGAAGAAGAAGAAGAAGAAGAAATGCCAATAATACCGGTTATTATATAGGCGCTTTTCCCTATTCTGGGAATCGGCTCAAAGAGCCGCGAACTGAACCCAACATGCACGCTCACGTGACACACACTAAAGACAAACACAGTACAAGACAAGCACAGGATATTCACGTGGTGTGAGGGGTCAGCTCAACTACTGAGGTTTTGGAAATTTCGATCGCTTGTATTTGAAATTTTATAAAGTGACCTGAAACCGGTACCATAGGGGAGGGGGAGGAAGAGCCGGAGTACCCGGAGAAAGAACCCCCGACGATCCGCCCGAATTAACGGTGACACTTACTACAGGAGAAAAGTCCAACGCTAAAAACCCATAATCGAATCTCGCACCTTTAGCACTGGTGGCAGGCGCCTTAACCACTGTGCCACGGACCGCCACCAATGGATGGGTGGAGTATGGGGGGGGGGGGGGGGGGGAGGTAGTCGTTAAGGAAACAAAGAGAATTATCTTTATAATCATGCATGCAGCCAATTAGCATTTGTATAACTTGCAACTAAAACAGGTTTGCTCTACAGTGCTTGAAAACCCCAAACTACCTGCCATCACTTTTCAAACATAAACACTTGTGCAACAGATGGTTACAAAACATGTGCATGACTTATTAAAATGTTATCTGCATCAACAAAAAACCCACGAGGCAAGCTTAATTGCTCAGGCAGACTATACTAGTAAAAATAAACAATAATATGTAAGCAGCATCATCAGCGAACATATCGCATGCAACACTATCATCGCTAATTGTGTCACAGGATTGGAGTTCTTGTTCATTTTATCTCCTTCTGACATGCAAGGGGAAGTGTTGCAAACCATATTATCAATCACTAATATTTGCATTTGCAACTGGGAATGGTTGATACCAATCTCTTGGTCGATTCAAAACGGTTCACAGACTAAACCTTGTATTTGTGCGTTCCATTCACCATGTCCAAACAAAATCTGTAACCTTATAAAATTACACAAAATTCAGAAAACTGTAAAGAAAGTACATGTTTATTTCACAAAAAATACACAGTTAATGTCTCAAAGTTATTTCCTATTGCTGTTACTAAAGGTAACAGGTGAGCTTAAAAATAAAACAACAAAATACACAATCTACTGCAATGAATAACCTGAAGTCAAACACTAGGATGATTTCATCCCGAAGTCTTCTACGGTACCAGTATGAAATCAGGTCTGGGGCACAGTATCGGAAAACACTCAATTGAACCCAAATAAGCATGAGAAATAGGAAAGTAAATATTTTTCATCTTGCACTAGTATGACTATGGTGCACAGGTATAGTCTGTCTGGGTACTAGCTGTCTACTTTTCTTTTACTGGCATGCTGTTTCCTTTTTCACATCCTGAGAAAATCTTGGTGTTGTTTGGAAGTTAAGCAATGTAACAACCACCCAAATGTTTTCACCGTTTTCCTCATGTATCATGTTTTCAGCCACTGCGTACTCTTGCTACATCAATTACATGCCATAGGAGCACTATCATACTCATAGTAACTTACTAGCACTAACCATGTACAGATGCTGATTAGCTCTTCATAGAGACTACTTTAAACTGCATGCACACATGGGTAAGCATCACCCCTGAACAGACAGTTTGCGTGGGAAAATCTGTGTTTCAAGTCAGAGCATAGATAAAATACATGGTCCACATCTTTGAAAAGTTTGTATTTAACCCACAAAGTAGCTTACAGTTACACTGAATGATGCCTTGCATTGGGAAGTACATACCCGGTTGTCAAGAATTCTTTACTGTGTATTTATGAAGTCCTTACTAACACTTTAGTAGCAGGCATACATGATTAATTTTAACAAGTGGAGACGTGACTGGCCCATGGGCATGTAATCGTTGTAATGTAAATGCCAATGAAAGCATTGTGTAACTGGAAACAAAGTGTGCCCAAACACATTATTACCAATGCAGATATTTCACTGTCGGCAATGAATCTCAGGACATCCTCATAAAACCGCACTCCTAACTTCCTCATGCTGTCCAGCCGTAGTTCTGGAGGACAACGGGTCGACAGTAGCCTTGAGAAGCTGAAGTCTGTCATTCATCAAAGGGCACGAGATTCGTTCAACTTCTCTTGCCTGACCTGTGGGTGCTGGCAGCTGCCTTTCATCATCTGCAGCAATGGTAGCCTCAAGCTGATGTCCTTCAAATATGTCTCTCACAGCTTCATTAAGAAAGAAACAACAGATTTTGTAAAAGGACACAAAAATAAAAAATAAAAAAGGAGGAGAAATTAACAACTTGCACAGTTCACATGTATGACTAAACTGCATAAACTGCTGGCGTTGCTGAATCACTTATCACTTTCGAATCACGAATCATACGTGATTTTCAATGACGAAATGATGAAAAAAAAAAGCAAAAAAAAGCTCAAATGCTATGGTTTCGACAAGACGCTGTCATATATACTATCACCCTCTGTTTTACACCGCCGAATAGTGCCCAAGAAGATACTGTGCTGTGTGCAGCACTGCGACACTTTCAGAGGTTTTGGTTGCCTGTTCTAATAGCTTCAGCACGAAGAAGACACGTGGTCGACATGCATGCATGAGAGTGTATGTGTGTGTCCTGCACGCACGCATCTGCTCACTGTTGTGTGTAAAAGAGATTACCAATCACTCAGGGAGAGGGAGTTAGGAAAGAACATGGAAATGATGAAATTTTTCTTAAATAAATTTTCTGACCCGTTATTATAATCAGATGGGGGTCTGTGTGCACACCTGGGGGCCTACAGACCCTTGAAGCAGTTGTAAAAACAGAAGCCCCAACAACAATATTTTGTGACCTTTTGGCTACTGAAATGAGCCACAGTTTAAGTGCCTTAAGTCATTTTACCGCATGGCTGCATTTCCACATTTTGAATGTGTCAAATGGACTATGTACCAGTTGCAGGAGCTGAATCGACCATGATATCCGACACCAAGCTAATTTGGCACTTCCCCTGAATTGTCATTGTCAAACGCTAGTGCATCAGGGCTAAATGGGTTAAGTAAAGGGATGGCTTTGTGTCAGTGAAAATGATGTTTTCTGGAAATGTACCAACCTTCTTTGAACCCTTTGCAAGGGGTCAAATGAATTTAGTATGAATAAGAAGGCAGCTACCTTTTGGCCCTTAAAAGTTTTTTAAAAAACGCTGTTAAAAATTGAATAGGTACCACGAAACAGGCATTTCTGATTATTTGCTGACCTATTCTTTAAAAGGCTCCAGTAAAATTTTAAAAAATGTTAAAAGTGTGTACCTGGACAACCGTTCCTTTGCCCTTTAACCTTGCAGCAACTGAATTTGACCCGATCTTTTTGTTTCCAGTTGCTCACCTTGTTGGGCAAACCAGCTAATCTAATTCGGCGTCTGCAATTTGTGAGAATCTGCTCCTCTGAAGGATATCGTTTTCTCTGCCAACAAGCAAAAGCCAATAATTGAAACACATCTAGTTTATGTACATTTTTACCAGTATCATACATCAACCACAAATGCATGTGGATGTCTTAACTCTTTGCCTATGGATCTAACTTCAACAGCTTCACAATTACTTCCCACAGAACACTATCAGTGGCAACATCTGCCAAGCCAAGGTTTGTTTGCAGGAGTGTTCTTAGCTATTTTTAGCTGTGAATGTGTCATTACAAGCCGTTACTTGGAATGCACACAGGACCCAGAAACAAACTCTTAACAAAATTACTTAATGGCAGAGTACGTCATTATATACCTGAGTCAATAATGCCATTCTTAAAGTCATATCAGCTACTCATTTTGCAACATACCTTAGCCTTGAATTCACAGTTGCGACTGAAACTTCAAGTATTTTAGCCATTTCTGTTGTCCTGAAATGCACGTCCTGCAGCAACTGCAGCTGTTCCTCAGGTATGTGGTATCGAGGAGCGTGGGCCTCACCCCTGGAAACACACCGAACTCTGTAAGTACTGTGGGCTGCCAACAAAAAAAGAATTATTAATCCATGGCGATGCTACAAAGTGGCCCAGCAATGACTACAGTGAAGACAGCACATTCCCTGAGGCACTGCCTATCACATAGTTGTGTACAATGATGTATGTAGTGTATTGTTACTACATGTGTAAATGTACAATGAAAATGTTCCCACCTGTCCTCTACACTTTTCACAGTTAAGGAAGGTGTACTTTTTCTAAGAAAATTATTTGCAAAGTGTACTGAAAGTTTCACTAGTGAAAGAGAAACAACCCGTGTAAGAGCTGCGTTATATCTTTTCTCAGTCTTGTACAAGACATGGGCTCCAGTCTGACTATGTGTTCTCACTTTTTGCAGGATTAAAAATCAAATAGAGGTACAATGGGGCAAACCATGTCACTATGTCAATAAAATACAACTTACTTGGCGCATGGGATTCTGGCATTTTCGGGACTCCTCCAATATCTGCGTCACCTGATCTTTCAGTGACGCTGCCGTTTCCACTGGAAGAGTACGGCCAGACACTTGCGCAATGCTCCGCTCTAGTGATTCCAGGCTGCAATTACAGAAAGACATCTCTGCATGTATATTATCTAAATTCCTGAGCATCCCAATCAACAAATGCCAAATTACTCAATACTCTTATTAGAATGCTGACTAAGCCTAACTAATACTAGTAATAGACACATAACAAAACAAAATCAAAGATATGAAAACAGCACCGGTATGGGTATTTAATACAACCAGTGAATATATACTCTAAACAATTGGTCAGCTCGGTCTGCTAGCCTGAAACTAAATTAAATTATTAATAATTCTCAAAAAGCATGCTAAAGGTGCAGGACTAAACTCACTCATGCAACTGCCCTTTGCCTGGTCTTTGTCTTCACTGTGAAAGATGTCACCAGAGCCAATAATTTCTCGGAGCTTACTTTTTGCATGCTGCATTTCAAAGCCACATTGCCAATTGAGTGAAAATTGGCAGATCGTTGAGAGTATTTTACCTTTGACGACTTTTCGCTGGCACTATTTCAAGTTCCAAATTCAAGAATCAACGTTTGATTCTCCACTAAACCAATCATATATCATGTTTAGAGGCCATACTATCAATATTAATTAAATTCATTGTGACTTTAGGACGCTGCAATGCAATAAGACTGTCTTTATGTATTAACATGAAATTAGGATTCCTCTTTTTTTTTTTAATAGAAAAAAAAAAATAAGAGTCTCGGAAACGTTTATATTTGAGATCAGAAAACGTCCTGTTATGTTCTCTTTGAATGTCAACTGATTACCTTGGACCGTTCATAACGTAATGTGTTTCATTAAATAGCATCGGGGATGAAACGTCATTGGACGAAATGTGTTTGGGCCGAACGGTCTGGGCGAATGCGCGTAGGGTGAAGACGGGCATAGATCAAGAGGCTCAAAGAACGATCCCTTCGAAGCTTTCTAATGCTAAATAAACAACTTTTACGGCACCTACAACCTCAAATATAAGAATATTTCGACTTTAAGTACTTAACAGAATGTGTTTATGTGGTTATTTTGGCTTAGGAGAGGTTATTCCGACTGTTTTGAGACAGCGCGATCGTGTAGCAAGGGAAGTAATCGACGCAACAACAGCAGTGGAAAACGGCTATGGACCAGCAGAGGGCAGCCAACTATCTTAGCAGCCAGCAGAGAGCAGCCAACAATCTTAGCAGCCACAGTATGATATACCGATCATGACAAAATACCCAAAATAGGCAATTCGCCAAGGGACGTAATCCCGGGACACCGAGAAAAGTGATGGACGACATAGGGCCAGATAAAACAGTTACAAATGTGTTTAGGAAGCATTTCCATATTTATAAATGATAGGCATTAGAGGGCACAACGCATAGTTTTGCCATAAGACGGTATTGGCTGAAGTACCCTTCACTGTCTGCTAATCCGCTTGACGGCCAGTCTTTAAAACATTTTTGGTCTTTTAAACTATGATGGACAGCATACGGCCATATAAAACAGTTATGAATGTGTTCAGAAAGCATTTCCATATCCAAAATTGATAGGGATAAGAGGGCACAACGCATCGTTTTACCATCACACAGTATTGTCTGAAGCCCCCCTACACTGTCCGAAAAGCAGCTTGGAGGCCAGTACATACGCCATTTTCGGTCTCTTAAGCTATGACGGACGGCATAGGGCCATATAAAACACTTATGAATGTGTTCCGGGTGCATGTCTATATTCATAAATGATATGCATTAGAGGGCACAACGCATAGTTTTGCCATAAGACAGTATTGTCTGAAGCCTCCTACACTGTCTGAGAAGCAGCTTGGAGTCCGCCATTCTGAACGCCATTTTTGGTATCTAAATCTATGACGGACGGCATAGGGCCACATAAAACAGTTATAAATGTGTTCCGGATGCATTTCTATATTATTAAATGATAGGCATTAGAGGGCACAACGCATAGTTTTGCCATAAGACAATATTGTCTAAAGCCCCCCTACACTGTCTGAGAAGCATCTTGGAGGCCAGTTCGTTCGCCATTTTTGGTCTCTAATTGTATAATGGACGGCATAGCGCCATATGAACGATACAAATGTGATCGGGAAGAATTTCCATATTCATAAATGATAGGCATTAGAGGGCACAACGCATAGTTTTGCCATAAGACAGTATTGTCTGAAGCCCTTGACACTGAGAAGCAGCTTGGAGGCCAGTCCTTCCGCCATATTTGGTCTCTTAACCTATGACGGACGGCATAGGGCCATATAAAACAGTTATAAATGTGTTCCGGATGCATATCTATATTCATAAACGATAGGCATTAGAGGGCACAACGCATAGTTTTGCCATAAGCCCACGGTATTGTCTGAAGCCCTTGACACTGTCTGAGAAGAAGCTTGGAGGCCAGTCTTTACACCATTTTTGGTCTCTTAACCAATGACGGACGGCATAGGGCCAGATAAAACAGTTATAAATGTGTTCCGGATGCATTTCTATATTCATAAATGATAGGCATTAGAGGGCACAACGCATAGTTTTGCCATAAGACAGTATTGTCTGAAGCCCCCCTACACTGTCTGAGAAGCAGCTTGGAGGCAGTCCATACGCCATTTTTGCTTTCTTAACCTATGACGGACAGCATAGGGACATATAAAACAAGAATGAATGTGTTTTGGATGAATTTCTATATTTATAAATGATAGGCATTAAAGGGCACAAAGCATAGTTTTGCCATAAGACAGTATTGTCTGAAGCCCCTTACACTGACTGAAAAGCAGCTTGGAGTCCAATCCGTACGCCATTTTTGGTCTCTAAATCTACGACGGACGGCATAGGGCCACAGAAAACAGTTATAAATGTGTTTAGAAAGCATCTTCATATTTATAAATGATAGGCATTAGAGGGCACAACGCATAGTTTTGCCATAAGACAGTTATGTCTGAAACCCCCTACACTGTCTGAGAAGATGCTTTGAGTCCAGTCCGTACGCCATTTTTAGTCTCTAAATCTATGACGGACGGCATAGGGCCACATAAAACAGTTATGAATGTGTTTAGAAAGCATTTTCATATTTATAAATAATAGGCATTAGAGGGCACAACGCATAGTTTTGCCATAAGACAGTATTGTCTGAAGCCCCCTTACACTGTCCGAGAAGGAGATTGGAGGGCAATCCGTACGCAAGTTTTGGTCTCTTAACCTATGACGGACGGCATAGGGCCATATAAAATAGTTATGAATGAGGTACGGATTCATTTCTATATTCGTAAATGATAGGCATTAGAGGGCACAACGCATAGTTTTGCCATAAGACAGTATTGTCTGAAGCCCACTACACTGTCTGTGAAGCAGCTTAGAGTCCAGTCCGGACGCCAATTTTGGTCTCTAAATCTATGACGGACGGCATAGGGCCATATAAAACAGTTATGAATGTGTTTCGAATGCATTTCTATATTCATAAATGATAGGCATTATATGGCACAACGCATAGTTTTGCCATAAGACAGTATTGTTTGAAGCCCCACGACACTGTCTGAGAAGCAGCTTGGAGTCCAGTCCAAACGCCATCTTTGGTCTCTAAATCGATGACAGACGGCATAGGGCCACATAAAACAGTTATGAATGTGTTTAGAAATCATTTCCATATTCATAAATGATAGGCATTAGAAGGCACAACGCATAGTTTTGCCAAAAGATAGTATTGTCTGAACCCCCCTACACAGTCTGAGAAGCTGCTTGAAGTTAAATCTGAACGATATTCTGCGTCTCTAAATCTATGACGGACGGCATAGGGCCATATAAAACAGTAATGAATGTGTTCCGGATGCATTTCTATATTCATAAATGATAGGCATTAGAGGGCACAACGCATAGTTTGCCATAAGACAGTATTGTCTGAAGCCCCCCTTCACTGTCTGAGAAGCAGCTTGGAGGTAGTCAGTACACAATTTTTGCTTTCTTAACCTATGACGGACGGCATAGGGACATATAAAACAGGCATGAATATGTTCCGGATGCATTTCTATATTTATAAATGATAGGCATTAAAGGGCACAAAGCATAGTTTTGCCATAAGACAGTATTGTCTGAAGCCCCTTACACTGACTGAAAAGCAGCTTGGAGTCCAATCCGTAAACCATTTTTGGTCTCTAAATCTATGACGGACGGCATAGGGCCACATAAAACAGTTATACATGTGTTTAGAAAGCATTTTCATATTTATAAATGATAGGCATTAGAGGGCACAACGCATAGTTTTGCCATAAGACAGTATTGTCCTAAACCCCCTACACTGTCTGAGAAGATGCTTTGAGTCCTGTTGGTACGCCATTTTTAGTCTCTAAATCTATGACGGACGGTATAGGGCCACATAAAACAGTTATGAATGTGTTAAGAAAGCATTTTCATATTTATAAATGATAGGCATTAGAGGGCACAACGCATAGTTTTGCCATAAGACAGTATTGTCTGAAGCCCCCTTACACTGTCCGAGAAGCAGACTGGAGGGCAATCCGTACGCAATTTTTGATCTCTTAACCTATGACGGACGCATAGGGCCATTAAAAAAAACAGTTATGAATGTGGTACGGATTCATTTCTCTATTCATAAATTATAGGCATTATAGGGCACAACGCACAGTTTTGCCATAAGACAGTATTGTCTGAAGCCCACTACACTGTCTGAGAAGCAGCTTAGAGTCCAGTCCGGACGCCATTATTGGTCTCTAAATCTATGACGGACGGCATAGGGCCATATAAAACAGTTATGAATGTGTTTCGGATACATTTCTATATTCATAAATTATAGGCATTATATGGCACAACGCGTAGTTTTGCCATAGACAGTATTGTGATTTGTCTGAAGCCCCACGACACTGTCTGAGAAGCAGCTTGGAGTCCAGTCCGAACGCCATCTTTGGTCTCTAAATCTATGACGGACGGCATAGGGCCACATAAAACAGTTATGAATGTGTTTAGAAATCATTTCCATATTTATAAATGATAGGCATTAGAGGGCACAACGCATAGTTTTGCCATAAGACAGTATTGTCTGAACCCCCTTACACTGTCTGAGAAGTTGCTTGGAGTTAAATCCGAACGATATTTTGGGTCTCTAAATCTATGACGGACGGCATAGGGCCACATAAAACAGTTATACATGTGTTTAGAAAGCATTTTCATATTTATAAATGATAGGCATTAGAGGGCACAACGCATAGTTTTGCCATAAGACAGTATTGTCCGAAACCCCCAACACTGTCTGAGAAGATGCTTTGAGTCCTGTTGGTACGCCATTTTTAGTCTCTAAATCTATGACGGACGGTATAGGGCCACATAAAACAGTTATGAATGTGTTAAGAAAGCATTTTCATATTTATAAATGATAGGCATTAGAGGGCACAACGCATAGTTTTGCCATAAGACAGTATTGTCTGAAGCCCCCTTACACTGTCCGAGAAGCAGACTGGAGGGCAATCCGTACGCAATTTTTGATCTCTTAACCTATGACGGACGCATAGGGCCATTAAAAAAACAGTTATGAATGTGTTACGGATTCATTTCTCTATTGATAAATTATAGGCATTATAGGGCACAACGCATAGTTTTGCCATAAGACAGTATTGTCTGAAGCCCACTACACTGTCTGAGAAGCAGCTTAGAGTCCAGTCCGGACGCCATTATTGGTCTCTAAATCTATGACGGACGGCATAGGGCCATATAAAACAGTTATGAATGTGTTTCGGATACATTTCTATATTCATAAATTATAGGCATTATATGGCACAACGCGTAGTTTTGCCATAGACAGTATTGTGATTTGTCTGAAGCCCCACGACACTGTCTGAGAAGCAGCTTGGAGTCCAGTCCGAACGCCATCTTTGGTCTCTAAATCTATGACGGACGGCATAGGGCCACATAAAACAGTTATGAATGTGTTTAGAAATCATTTCCATATTTATAAATGATAGGCATTAGAGGGCACAACGCATAGTTTTGCCAGACAGTATTGTCTGAACCCCCTTACACTGTCTGAGAAGCTGCTTGGAGTTAAATCCGAACGATATTTTGGGTCTCTAAATCTATGACGGACGGCATAGGGCCATATAAAACAGTAATGAATGTGTTCCGGATGCATTTCTATATTCATTAATGATAGGCATTAGAGGGCACAACGCATAGTTTCGCCATAATTGTCTGAAGCCCCCCCTACACTGTCTGAGAAGCAGATTGGAGGCAGTCCGTACGCCATTTTTGCTTTCTTAACCTATGACGGACGGCATAGGGACATATAAAACAGGTATGAATGTGTTCCGGATGCATTTCTATATTTATAAATGATAGGCATTAAAGGGCACAAAGCATAGTTTTGCCATAAGACAGTATTGTCTGAAGCCCACTACACTGTATGAGAAGCAGCTTAGAGTCTAGTCTGAACGCCATTTTTGGTCTCTAAATCTATGACGGACGGCATAGGGCCATATAAAACAGTTATAAATGTGTTTCGGATGCATTTCTATATTCATAAATGATAGGCAGTATATGGCACAACGCATAGGTTTGCCATAAGACAGTATTGTCTGAAGCCCCACGACACTGTCTGAGAAGCAGCTTGGAGTCCAGCCCGAACGCCATCTTTGGTCTCTAAATCTATGACGGACGGCATAGGCCCACATAAAACAGTTATGTATGTGTTTAGAAAGCATTTCCATATTTATAAATGATAGTTATTAGAGGGCACAACGCATAGTTTTGCCATAAGACAGTATTGTCTGAACCCCCCTACACTGTCTGAGAAGCTGCTTGGAGTCCAATCCGAACGATATTTTGGGTTTCTAAATCTATGACGGACGCCATAGCGCCATACAAAACAGTTATGAATGTGTTCCGGATGCATTTCTATATTCATAAATGATAGGCATTAGAGGGCACAACACATAGTTTTGCCACAAGACAGTATTGTCTGAAGCCCCCTACACTGTTTTAGAAGCAGCATGGAGTCCAGTCCTAGCACCATTTTTGGTCCCAAAATCTATGACGGACGGCATAAGGCCACATAAAAAAGTTATGCATATATTTAGAAATCATTTCCATATTTATAAATGATAGGCATTAGAGGGCACAACGCATAGTTTTGCCATAAAACAGTATTGTCTGAAGCCCCCCTACACTGTCCGAAAAGTTTCTTGGAGGCAAGTACATACACCATTTTCGGTCTCTCAAGCTATGACGGACGGCATAGGGCCACATAAAACAGTTATGAATGTGTTCCGGATGCATTTCTATATTAATAAATGATAGGCATTAGAAGGCACAACGCATAGTTTTTCCATGAGACAATATTGTCTGAAGCCCCCCTACGTGTGGATGCCTATATTATGCAGACTAGGTGACACAGTGCATTGTACCCTTGTTATTCAGTTGTTATGGTATTTTGTGTTGAATCAGCATTGTGCAGTGCAAGTTATGGGGCTTGAGACTGCATTTCACTTTGTTGTGCTGCAATTGGACACAGTGTGGTACTGGTAACAGTATTGTTTGATTTTCATGCCAACATTGTGCACAGTATCTGTGTAATGTAGTTTGGTACTGCATTTCACTGTTATTATGTTGTGGGATGTGCAATGTTGAATTATATCAGGACTACAGTGATGGTACATGGTCTCTCTCTCTCTCCCCCTCCCTCTCTCTCTATATATATATGAGCAAAATAATATATGTAGTGGAAGGCTCTAAATGATAAGTCTGTCATTCCTTCTCTCCTATCCCCCTTCTTTTATATACTGTGCAGTTGGCTCCCAAATAAATACCTCATGAGCAAGTGGTTGCCGGTGTCGGTCTCCGTTGGCATGCACACAACTAAAAATGACATCAGCTCCACTTTTCTCCCAAATAGCTTGTATACAGTCAGCACTTTGTCAATGTAAATGTGAATAATGTTACATGTAGTTGAAATATGTTCTGCAGTAAAGCTGTATTTTGAGGGGGGAGCTGGGTGGCTCGGTGGTAGTGTAGTGTTTTTGTTTCCTTATAATTTGTAACCAAAAACTGCTGGGAAACTGAGATTCAGCTAGAGAGATAGGTACATCCACTACCAATCTGTTTACAAACATCTTTCAACCAGAGATGTTCATCGACCTGCTTTCACGGAGACACCAAAGGAGCATGTAGCATTTCTTGCAGCAGGTATATTAAAACAAATTCACATCAATTAATATTTGTAGATGATGCCAGTAAAAATTATTTAAAAAAACTGTCTGTGACAACACTCTTTGGTGTGCTTTTTCATCAGTGAAGCTGTGAATGATTGAATGAATGTAAACATGCTCACACAATGCCTGGCTGAAAAAAATGAATGAACAAATGTACCGAGGTAACCAGTGTGCATTTTTATCCAAAACTGAATCCGGTTGTTTGGTTTATGGTTTAACATTCACATTACCACAGTGATGATAATCGTATATTTAAAAAATAAAAATAAAAAAATAACGCGTTAATTTTTTTTTTTTTTTTTTTTTTGCTTAGCGAAGTAGAAACTGTATGGGTTTCAAATGTGAGCAGGAAAAAAAAAAATATCGCCATCTACGGGACTCGAACCCTGGTCACTGCGTGGCAAAGGAAAGTACCTTACCACTGCACTAACTAAATTACTAAGAAACAGCTCGTGCATTTAATTACTTATAGATAAACGTTTTCATCCCGTATCTGCCGTTGTTGTTTGTTCCAGTTTACTGTCACAAATAGTAATCGAGGACTAGCAGTTTGGGCGTAGTTTGCAACAGTTTGGGCTTAGGTTTTCCCTTGTAAGTTTGGCATAGTCGTTTTCCCTTACCGGCTACGGCGGAGATATGATCTGCCGGAAGTCAGACATCGCTTGTATCCCTTATTGAATACGCACTCGAAAACGACCCAAAGTGCCCAATTTTGTGCGGGACCCCATATTTTCTTCATAATCAATGTGATAGTTATAACATAAAGTACGACTTTATCGAATAAAAAGGGCCTGAGCAATTGCCCAACATTGCAAACACTTGTAATGTTATTGATAACATCCGGGCAATTTGCGAATTTACAACATACATTTTTTTAGATTTCACTTAGAATTCCAATTATCAGAACACACTTTTTTTTTACGAGAAAATACTAACATACTTTATGAAGTGACCGAAATGTTTCTTTATCATTTTAACACACTATTCGATAATTTTTTATTGTGTTCTGAAATCGGCTATTTTGCGTGTTTTTTTCCCGTGGGGTACCTCAGAAAAACGGCTGTAACTTACAAATATGCCCGGGACCATGGGTCTTTCAGGGTGGCAATAGCCTCCAGACTCAATAAGGCTCTCAAAAAACCCTATAAGCGGCAGTTTTCAATTAAAAAATGTAGGTATAGTATACAACCTTAAAAGATTGACCATTTGGCAACACAAACGACAAAACAGCCAAAAACCAAACATGTTAATGCAGCTGTAGCACAGCCACACGATAGACTGTTTCTCACTCTTTGCTGATTGAGAAATTTTGAAGACTTCATAATAAAATGAAAATGAGTTTCGAATCTAGTATTCCTATGCTATCAAATTGTAAGTGTCACTGTGAATCAGCCATTTATGACCTAAACCCTTATTTCTCTGCGTGTTGTGTTTTGGCATGTGAACCACTCATATTCCAGAATAAAATATAATTTACCAGTTAATAATAGTTTTGATTTTATTTTAGGTAATGCTTACTTCTTGCTTGTGTTGGTGTGGCATGTTATGGGTCTTTTCGTCCGCTTCTCCGATGGCCTGGCTAGCACACCATGGTTTTATTATTGGGACAGATGCAATCTTGGTACCTTTTGATATTGCTGCTCACCAGGTTTGTGGCATGCCCCTGCAGCTCAGTCGATTAGCCACATGGGTCAAACAGTGTAGCTGCCTTGAAATACTGAAGAGATTTCTGAAGCCCAATGACATGAGAACAGTGACCATTGAACCTGAAATATAAATCATACATGCATGGTTATTTATTAATAATCTCTCTCCCCCTCTCTCCTCTCTCTTTCATACACACACACACACACACACACACACACACACACACACACACATCGATTCTATTTGTGAGTGAAAGTAGTCAGCTCAGCCTGACACTGAACACAGCCAGCAATAGAGAGCGCTGAGCAGCACTGCCATCCTGCTACGATGAGACATGATGGACTAAAATGGCTCGGATAAGTGTGCTATTTTTTTTTTTAAACCAATACGAATAACAAAAACACCTACCCGGCTCTGCAGGCACTGACAGCTTCTGTGACCTGTGCTTGCTGATGCTCATTTTCCACGTAAAGTTTGTGTGGATCGGCGCCGCGTTCTTGTAGATCTGCGACCGGTCAACACGGATGCAGTTTGTAATAAAGTGTATCACATCGCACACTATCCGATTAAATGGCCTGTTTGTTCTGGCCGGCCGGACACACTCTTTTCTCATCACAAGTCAGTCAATTTTTTGTGTTAAGAATGAGGTGTGTTGAGTTCTATCATGAACAGCCTAGCAACAAGAATGGAGCAGAAATTGGTGATTGACGAAAAAGAAACAGAACACGACCCCCAAACACAAGGAGAAGAAGATGAAACAAGCGAAGATGAGATCGTGGCGAGCCAAGCCCGCCTACTGGAACATCGACAGAGAAAACGCGGTGCCGAAAAGGCACTAGACTTGACAGGGCGACCGAACCTGGACATCACCCTACCATCAACATCGTCCGCCTGGGGAGCGCCAGCCGCCGCATCCAACAGCGCCCACCTTGAACATATACAAAACATCTCGTATATGTTCAAAAATAGGGAAAAGTGGTGCACAATGACAGCGGGGATGGACTACGAAATGAAATACGAAAGGCCATGTGGAGTCTTCGAAATCCACATAGCCCACAAAGCCTACTTCAGTGGCACTCAGCGCCAAAAAGACGAGGACCATAAAGCGCTTTCCGCAACACTCAAAGAATGCGAGAGTTGGGTCCGTACAAAGATCCTTGAAACGGGAAACCGCACAGTGGACAAGAAAACGGACGAGATCAACAAAGCCATCAAAGCCGCCCGCGCCAACCTAAAAGGAGAACCACTACAAACGTTCGAGACCGAGATCAAAACGTTGGAGGCCAAAGAAACCAGAAATATCGCCGAATACAAGGCGAAGCTACACCGGAGGGCGTCAACAGCACCCCGCTCTTGGTTGAGCGGAAAAAAGCGAAAGCTTTTTCCATAACCTACCCGTGTCGAAACTGACAGAAAAAGGCCCTTTTAAGGGCCACAAACTGTCCCAAGAACGGTAAATCTGTTCCTCCACAATCATGGTCAAATAAGATTATGTTAAATTAACAAAAGAAAGTGAGCGAGAATGGCTCTTGAATAAAAGAAAGCGCCTAAGCCCCAAGAAAGCCGAAATAACAAAAAGAGAAACGCCACGCTAAGGCAGCGAGCGAGCCAAGACAGACACCACGCTACCCGAAACGCAGCGAGCGCCCCGGGCGCCGCGAGGACCCACTAACCGCCCCCACCACTCGGTGAGCAAGTGACACGGCATAAACATGACACGACGAAGCAGAGGCCAACGCAAAATAGCAAAAGCCCAACAACGGAGCCAAAACTCCCCCATTGAAAAAAAGACAGAACGACGAACGGCTAAACTAAATAAAGCCAAACAGTTCGTAACGAACCTGTCCGATACCCGACTAACAGACGCACAATACCTAGCGCTATCCAAAGGGATAAAATTCATTCCTACTCCACACACTAGAGGCATCATAAGGGAAGTTATGACTGACTTCTTAGAGCTTGCCCGAAAAATGCGGTGCAGATACCACTACAGCACACCTGGGGAAGAAACACCGCCACACCCATTCAGGGTAAAATCTGGGCATGAACCACCTAAGGGAAACAACGCCTTAGAGACATACATCAGCAACACCAGGGAAGAATTATCCCACCTACAACGGGTCCACACGAAACCAAACTTCACAAAAGAAGAACATGAAGCGATCCGCCAACTGAAAACAAATAAGGACATAATCATAAAAAAGGCAGATAAATGCTCAACAATAGTCCTCCAAAATAGGAAAGACTATATACAAGAAGCAGAAAGACAACTCGGAGGCATCCACTACCAAATGATACCCCCGCCGAACATGAAAGACGTACACGATAAAACCATGGAAACAATACACCAACTACACAAAAGAGGGCAAATCGACGAAATAACGCACAGGTTCTTGCTACAATCTCGAACCACAAAAGACCCCGGCCACCTGTATACCCTACCAAAAACACATAAACTAACGCCTGAACAGCTCAGGAAAGCCGAAAACGTTGGTCCAACGGACGAGCTAAGATTGGTAGGGAGACCGATCATATCACAAGTATCAACGCCGACATACTACATCGGGCATTTAGTGAACTTCTACCTACTTCCCTTCGTTGAGAAGCTGCCAACTTACCTGAAAGACACACCGACGCTGATCAGAATCTTGGAAAATATGTCCTTGGAAAAAGACATAAAAATATGCGTATATGACGTGTCAAACATGTACACAGTCCTAGACCAAGATGCGCTCCTACAGGCCACTAAAGAGGCCCTCCCAGCATCACTGAAATGCCCACCGATGCCAGAAATCAGAAGAGAGGTAATAGTGGATCTTCTTGAACTGATGCTCAAAAACAACATCTTCACCTTTAACGGGAAACACTACAAACAAACAATTGGTTGCGCCATGGGACAAGTCCCCGTCACCATCATGTAGTGACCTCCTAATGGCCAGCATCCTAAACAACGTAACAGATAGCTTCACCCACAAGGACTCCATTCTACACCACTGGCGATACCGTGACGACGGGCTAATAATCATGAGAGCAGAGGAAGAAACAATTCACCAATACTTCACTCTGGCGAACTCACACACGGAAGGCATAAACTTCACGTATAAAATCAGCGACACAGAAGCCACATTCCTAGACATAAGAATGTACAAAGGGGAAAAGTTCCAAAAAACAGGACGTCTGGATATCAAGATGTACAGGAAACCAACCGAAACGTACCAATACCTGCACCACCGGTCGGCCCACCCACCAGCAGTCTTCAAAGGACTAGTGAAAGGTGAAACGCTCCGCATCGTAAGAAACTGCTCCAACGCAGCGGAAAGAATCGAAGAAATCGACTTATTCCATACCAAACTACGAGCGAGAGGCTACAG
>BTPG01000004.1:107979760-108008661 GCA_036245525.1 Semisulcospira habei
GAGGACGACACGTGATCATCGTTGTCGGCACGGCCCAGTTGTTTCTGCTAGGATCGTGTACAACTCCTTTTAACTAGCTCCACTAATGATTGTCCACACTACCGCAACGCTTCACCTTAAAATAGAACTCATGTTGTTTGGTGTTGCCAACTGACAATGTAGCAAGTGACAACGTGATGGATCTGATGTTACCCCTAGCCAAATACTTCATCTACAAAATAATGTAAATTTCAAAGCCTCAGTCTCACTGTAAATTATTGTTTAAATACTGTAAGAGCCAGATATAGGATAGAGCAGTGCGCTGCAGCCGTCCTGGGCAGGTTAGAATTTCTGCAGGACTGCTCGCCTTACCTGGATCTTGTTTCTTAGACCTGGGGGGGGGGGGGGGGGGGGGGGGTAGATTTGTGTTAGGTATGCTAGTGTGTCCATGCATTGTATTGTAGTGTGATAGTGTATTGTATTATATTGTAATTTGTATTGTCGTGTATTGTAAATATGCCAATAATTTTTTTTTTAAGTCTGTCGTGCGACAGCGGTCATAGTCGTGCTGATACACCAGAACCTGTGTTGGGCGAGCTGCCTGATGAGAGAACACCTGACACTGAGGACCACCTAAATAAAGGTCTTGTGACAGGTGACACTGTATTGCAACAAGGGTCGTTGCTGAACACAGGTTGTACTGTATGTGGCACAGTCTCATGACGTCATCAATTTCGAGGGTGGGGGGGGGGGGGGGGGGGTGATGAGGGATTTTTTAAATTTTATTTTATATTTTATTATTTTTTTATTTATTTAATTTATTTATTTATTTATTTATTTATTTATTTTTTTTGGGGGGGGGGGGGGGGGGAGAAGATTTTAGTGGAGAATCATCATGTAACCCTCTGTGTGTTGGTAGTGGTTTTAGTGGCGATGATTCCTACTTGGACTAGCACCCCGACATCCTACAGGAATCATCGCCACTAAAACTGCTACCGACACGCACAGGATTAAAAATGTGAATACACTTTGGAGCTGAGAAAGAAAGTGTGAACATGCTGATATTGATGACAACATATTGCTTGTCTGTTGTGGGAAAATCAGTGACAATTTACCATGTTCCTTGCGTGGCAAATGAATTGTAACCCCTTTCAGCTCGTGGCCACTGTTACTGTAAACAGTCCTGGCAGTGTGGCCTCTCATCAGCGCTTTCTCTCCGTGTACCCCGGCATTCCTCCCCTTGTTTTCAACCACTAGGCATAAACATGCTGATAAATAAACAGTTTAGGGGTTACTTGACAACAATTGTATGCAGGCGTGACGTAATACCGCTGGTACCAAGTTCTGACATAAAACAAAACTGAACGGAAGTTAGGATGTATGTTTGGTAGTGGAAGCTGGCTGCAGGTTTTCCTACAGTTGGGTCCCCTGACAACTTGCTAGAGGCGCCACTGGTTGTGTGTGTGCACCTACCAGCGCTTGGTTGGTCACCTGGCATGTTTTCACGGCACACCATGATGCATCATTCATTTCTTCTGTGAAATGCATTACGTCACGTTACCGTAAAACTTCTCATTTTGCGGCCATTCTGTTCGCTCCAAATTTTGGTCATTTGTCAAAAAAATTTTAAAAGTTGATTTGTGAGCCGACTGGTGTGTGCTTGTTCATCCCTCATCCTGCCTCACGTGGAGCAGATGCAGTGTGTTCTACAGACACCACCACTGAGCCACAGCACACACAGTGACAAACGATGTCCTCCTGACAGTGATGTTCTGTATTTATTGTCAGAACAACCTGGTTTTCACACACTCACACACATACTTACACACACTCATACACACCTAATGACACACCTACTCACACGTACCTACACACACACAAGTTCTAGCATCCGATTCAAAACACACAAGTGTGAACGAAATAAGAATGGCGAAGCCCTCCCCCCTTTTAGCCCCGGATCCCTACAGCAGCAGATGGCTTGACCATGATAATTCAAGGGTAGTGCCAGATTAGCTTGGCGCCTGAAGGCGCCAAGCTAATCTGGCACTACCCTTGAATTATCATGGTCAAGCCATCTCCGGCAACTGGTACATAGTCGTCAGCAACACCTCCACAATGTGAGAAATGGGACCTTGGGGCCAAAAGGGTCCAGACTCACGTGCATTCCTGAGTGATCTAGTTGTGATCTAGTTGTGATCTAGTTGTAATGCGAGTAAAGGGTTGGCTTTTTGTATGTATTGCAAAATCCAGGTTTCCTCAAAGTGTATGCATTTTTCACACTTCTGTCTATCTCCCACGCAGTGCGTCTGAACTGGTCAGGGTTCAGGTCACTCATCACAAGAAACTCTCCTGTTGCACATTCCCCGCCCATACACCAATGTCACGCTGACACATGGCGACATGGATCGACCACGACAGTTCAAGGGTGGTGCAGAATAGCTTGGCGCCTCCAGGCACCAAGCTATTCCGCACCACCTTTGAACGAGAATGGGGTCTTCTAAGTCTTGCATACTCAATGGTGATAATGGTGGTCGGTTTTTGTCGGAGAACGTTGTACGCGCGGATCTAGCAAACTGAAAGAGCACAACAAAATTTCACGGGGTAACAGAACAAACTGTCACCGTATTGCACCAAAAGTGTCTTGGTCGTCTGCTTCGTGATGCAGTTTTATGCGTGGGTTGGATGAAACTGGCTAGAATGGTGAAGGTGCCGGCCCCTACTGACAAAGTGCTGCTCATCCAAGCAAACAAAGGCGGCTGTAAATACACGCAGATAACGGACGTGTTCGGAAAAAACAGCCTTTGATAGTTTGTGTGATTAGCTTGATCGGACTTAGACAGTGAACAGGGAGTGTTACACAGACGTTTTAGATCAAAATCTGTTCGCTAGGTTGTTAGTGATAAACTTAAAAAATGATGATTAATTCAGTCAAGTTGAAAATGTGCGATACCACGAGTCATACCACAGCAGTAGCTGGAAAACACACAAAAGAATTAAATGTTTGTCACAGGCGTCACAATCTACAGACATTAGAATTATTGAAAATGTGTAGCGCTGACTGAAAATTCGCCTTTAGACAATTTCTCGCATGTTGAATTTGGATGGTGACTTTGAGACTGCGGTCTCTGGACTGCCTGTGGTCATCTCATGTTTCTTCCCACAAAGCCTCTGCGCGTCGATTCCATGTAGACTGAGAGATTTTCTGCTCAACATGGGTCTCTATGATAAGTGTGCAAAGCCATTTTTCGTTCAGGTAACTTACAGTATTTTTTTCAAATTATTTTTGTACGCAGGCGTTTCAGGAAAAATCTAGTCGCCTGCCATGTTTTATGCAAGACTTCTCAGACCCCGGTGTATAATAGTCGATCTGTCTCCCTGACATGTAGTACAAAATCTGGCACCACCCTAGAACTGTCCAGGTTGATCTGTCTCCCTGACATGTAGTACAAAATCTGGCACCACCCTAGAACTTTCCAGGTCGGTCTGTCTCCCTGACATGTAGTACAAAATCTGGCACCACCCTAGAACTTTCCAGGTTGATCTGTCTCCCTGACATGTAGTACAAAATCTGGCACCACCCTAGAACTTTCCAGGTCGGTCTGTCTCCCTGACATGTAGTACAAAATCTGGCACCACCCTAGAACTTTCCAGGTTGATCTGTCTCCTGAAATGACGTGTAGTCAGAGTAGAAACTCAGAACTTGAGCACTGTAACAACAGGCCTGAATGTGATGTGGCCATCGGCAAACACTGGTCACATTCACGCTGAACACAAACCCTGCACCTGACACACAGTAACATGCAGGCACCCAGTGTTGACTGCTGGTCATCTAGGCCACATTAGCATTATCAGCCCTTCACCCCAGCATCTCCATCAAACAGCCACATCGTCCTCATCATCACTATCACCTGTCCCCTGCCATCTGAGCCACTGATCGTTCCTTGGTCTCAGTCTTGCTGCTAAACTTCTCCATGTTGACATCACCATCACGTGTCCCCTGCCATCTGAGCCACTGATCGTTCCTTGGCCTCGGTCTTGCTGCTAAACGTCTCCATGTTGACATCACCATCACGTGTCCCCTGCCATCTGAGCCACTGATCGTTCCTTGGCCTCGGTCCCGCTGCTAAACTTCTCCATGTTGACATCACCATCACGTGTCCCCTGCCATCTGAGCCACTGATCGTTCCTTGGCCTCGGTCTTGCTGCTGAACGTCTCCATGTTGACATCACCATCACGTGTCCCCTGCCATCTGAGCCACTGATCGTTCCTTGTCCTCGGTCTTGCTGCTAAACTTCTCCATGTTGACATCACCATCACGAGTCCCCTGCCATCTGAGCCACTGATCGTTCCTTGGCCTCGATCTTGCTGCTAAACTTCTCCATGTTGACACAGGCTGACAACAGGGCCTGCTGCACCTGCCTCCGCTCGTCTGCAACACACCCATGATAGCATCATGACTATAGTATATTATTATGACAATATTATTATGACTTATATTTTATTATTATTACTACCATTGTTATCA
This sequence comes from Semisulcospira habei, assembly GCA_036245525.1. Lineage (NCBI taxonomy): Eukaryota > Metazoa > Mollusca > Gastropoda > Semisulcospiridae > Semisulcospira > Semisulcospira habei. The sequence continues at coordinate 107,984,266 of BTPG01000004.1, forward strand.
TTATACCATGACAACTTCTCCAAGCTGACCCAGGCTGACAACAGGGCCTGCTGCACCTGCCTCCACTCGTATGTAACACACCGATACAGCTTAGCCAATACAGCTCTGACATGTCAGGACAGGATGTGGGTCTACCAGGACAGTTTATTTTAAGTGTGACCTTGGCCTTTTTGACGTGTCATGGAAATGAACAAATGTACAAGTGTTTTAACATAAGTAAAGCGCTGGCTTCTGTAGCACTACCAGCAAAATCCACGTTTTTTTCAAAATGTATGCGTTTTCACACATTTGTCGACCGTCCCTGACACTTGACGTTTGCAATTGGTAAATTAAATTAGTATACTGTAAATAAAAAGGTCTTATCATCAGCTACCTTTATGCCAAAGTTTATTTAAAAGTTTGCAAACACTTCAATTAAAAAAAATACAATTTTATGAAAAATTGACATTTTTCACACATTTGCCAACCTTGTGACCCTTGACCTTTCCAAGGGGTCATCCAAATTAGTATGCATAGATAGGTCTTACCATAATGTATTTCTGTACCAAGTTTGAGGTTGAAAAAATACCTGAGTAAAAAAAATTGGAGGGTCAAAAAATGGTTATTGGCTCACGTGCGAAGCAAAAGTGAGTATGTTTTGGGCGAGTGATAGTCCTTCCATCGTCCGTGGTAAACTTTAACGTTGGCATTTTCTCAGAGACTAATCAAGCTCCAGTCTTCAAACTTGGCCCAAGGATACTTTGTGGCAAGACCTTTCTAAACAATTTCAGTGACCTCTCACAAAGGTCAAGGTCACAGGGGATCAGGAAATATATCACAAATAGCTATTTTTTGACGTAATTTATTTTTTCTCAAATACTATTTGCAACTTCAAACCCAAACTTGGTACAAAGATACCTGATGGTAAGACCTTTATATGCATACTAATTTGGATGACACCTCGGAAAGGTCAAGGGTCACAAGAGCTCAAGAAATGACAGAAATAGCCATATTTTGATAAGAAATGTTTTTTCTCAATTATTATTCACAACTTCAAACCGAAACTTGCTACAGAGATACCTGATGGTAAGACCTATCTATGCATACTACAGACCTGCCTACCCTTTACATTTGAAATGTGTAGTGTTCCGGACCAAATGTGTAGTTTTTCAGGCAAATGAGTAGTTTCAACCGAAACTTGACAAGGTTAATTGTGGCACGCCACTCACTCACACACACACATATATATATATATATATATATGACGTTTGGTGTCGGCAGACAAATTTTGACCAACTTCTACCGGGCAGTTATTGAAAGTATTTTGACCTTCTCCCTGAATGGTTTGGCAGCACCACACAGAAAGAGCGATCCAAATTAAAAAGAGTAGTAAAAACGGCATCGAAAATCATAGGTATTTGGAGTCCCTCTTCCACTCACTAAAGAATGCTTAAAAAAAAAGGCTAGATCCACCCTCCGAGACGATTCCCACCCAGCCCACGAGTTGTTTGAGATGCTGCCATCCGAGTGCCGTTATAGAGCGATCGGGACACGCAATATTCATTTTTAAAAAAGTTTTATCCAACCACTGTCCAGACGTTTAATGATGCAAACAAACGTCAAACCTGACCCATCCGTCCCACTGTTTGGGCATGTAATGTATATACAGTATTGTCCAGCTACATCAAGCGACATGTTTCATTATTACGATATGTTCTCTGTGACTTGTCTCACTGTGAAATCGTGTTTATTGCCTTTACGATTAGACCACAATAGTTCAAGGCATGCAGGTGTATGCGAGTGAATGTGTGTGTGTGCACGTGAGCAGCTTAACTATATTTTAATGTAGTAAAACTGTTGCCGCTAGGGTTTCATGTGAAAGAAAAACAGAAGATAGTGGTGGAAAACTCTTTAAAATAGAAACAAGGAACGACGTTTCGGATCAAAGATCCTTCTTCAGGTGCCATGCAGTGTGGTTGCTGACAAGGGTGTGTGCCAGGTGGTAAGGTGTGAGATGCACGAAGTGAACTGATGTGTCACGTTTTTTTTAAAATTCAGGCTAAATGAACCGATAGATTCAATGACGGAACACAATGTGACACCTAATTTTGAAACTGAATCTCGAAACAATATTTCTAAACAATTATTTGCAGAGATCGTGGATTTAATACGTACACTACATTCGTATCAGAAATCCACATTTATATGCCCACACAGTTTCATATAGTATGTGCAACGTACTCTACTTCTTCTAGTCTACTCTATGCTTTAAACAGTAATAACGTCCTCAACTTTAGGATGCAAACAAGGCCGATCCAAAATAATGACAATCAAACAGAGCCCTTTGATTCTCAGCAGCCTCTACAACATGCATGAGCTTATGAAAATCTATGCCTCTTGTAGATGGAAGGCCATGGATAAAAGCAAATAATTCCGCAGTGGCTTACTCATCCAGGGAATCTAAAAAGGTGTAAAGTAGGCCTGCAAAATGCACAGATTCCCATCAGCCGATTCAATCTCTGGGGCTTCATCATGATCTATGTCAAGTGCAGTTGTAAAGGTCCGACTAAGACACTGTTTCCAGGCAAAATGAGGAGGGGACAGAAAAGAAAGGGGAAGTGTTGTATCGGTAACAGTCGACTGCACAAGATAAACATTGGGCTATGGGCACCAGCTTAATGAGTTTTCTGACCTCAGCCCGGGGAGGGGGTATCGGATTTCACTGAAATTTCAGACATTCCAGTGGCCCGTTTGCACACACACTCATGGAACACCGCGGGCTGTAACACAGGCTGAACGGATCGGCGCGATAAAAAAAAATTTGGTTCTGAACGTTACGTAGAATTGTGAAACAGAATTACGTAGTTGGACTCAGAATTGCGTAGTTACGTAGTTGGTTAAAAAATGCGTAGTTTTCTATGGCCAAAACGTAGTGTAGGCAGGTCTGATACTAATTTGGATGACCCCTCGGAAAAGGTCAAGAGTCACAAGGTCAACAAATGTGTATAAAATGCCAATAATTGTAGTTATTATCAACATTTTTGCAAACTTTTCAATCAAATTTGGCACAAAGGTAACTGATGATAAGACCTTCCTATGTATCCTAATTTAGTCGACACATCGCAAAGGTCAAGGGTCACAGGGGTTTCACAGATGTGTGAAAACTGATTAAATTTTGAGAAAACATGGATTTTGTCAATGCAGAAGACATCCTTTTATTTAATGTCAGACGAGTGGATTGGTCGATACACGTGAGCCATAAGGGCTTTGCCTTTCTTGTTTTTAACCTTTTTCAGGACCCTGTCACCTTTGAGAGAGGTCACTGAAACTGGTACATTTAAAAAGGTCTTGTCACAATGTATCCTTGGGCCAAGTTTGAAGCGCCTGCCTTGAATAATCTCTGAGAAAACACAAATGTACAATACAGGCGTAGCACTGGTGGTTTGTAATACATACACTCAAATAATAGTGCGAGATTTTGTGCAACTGCATTGTTGGCTACCTTTACTGGCTTCCAGTCCAATCCTCCATAAAGTTTAAGATAACGACCCTTGCATACCGCCACTTTGATGGCAGTCTTCCGTCATACCTGTCCTCCAGTCTAATTACTTACCAGCCCTCTCGCTTACTGCGCTCATCGGGAGAAAAACTTCTCAAAGTTACAAAGTACCATCTCAAATCTGCCGGTGAATGCTCTTTCAGATGTACTGCTCCGTTAATTTGGAATTCCTTACCGACTGAGCTGAGAAATACCTCCACCTCTACGCAGTTCAAAGCAAAGTTAAAAACTTACTTTTTGTCGCTGACCTTCATGTAATCTCTACGGTTTTCTGTACACACCCCTACAGACTATGTGTGTGGGTGCGCGTGTGTATGTTATTTTTTAATTTTTTTTAAATTATTATTATTTTTTTTTGTTTTTGTGTGTGTGTGTGTGTCATTTTCACCTGCACATTGAGTTACATTATAAATATGAGAAATGCGCCATATAAATACCATGTATTATTATTATATGTATTGTGAAATATCAGTTCAGTATCTGTATTACACACCTCTGTATTGTGAAATGTAGCCAGTGTGTGTTTGTGTCAGAAGTAGGCAGCGCAGGACATGAAGCCAGTGTGTTTGTGTCAGAAGTACGCAGCGCAGGACATGAAGCCAGTGTGTGTTTGTGTCAGAAGTAGGCAACGCAGGACATGAAGCCAGTGTGTGTTTCTGTTAGAAGTACGCAGCGCAGGACATGAAGCCAGTGTGTGTTTGTGTCAGAAGTAGGCAGCGCAGGACATAAGGCCAGTGTGTGTTTGTGTCAGAAGTAGGCAGCGCAGGACATGAAGCCAGTGTGTGTTTGTGTCAGAAGTAGGCAGCGCAGGACACGAAGCCAGTGTCTGTTTGTGTCAGAAGTAGGCAGCGCAGGACATGAAACCAGTGTGTGTTTGTGTCAAAAGTAGGCAGCGCAGGACATGAAACCAGTGTGTGTTTGTGTCAGAAGTAGGCAGCGCAGGACAAGAAGCCAGTGTGCGTTTGTGTCAGAAGTAGGCAGCGCAGGACATGAAGCCAGTGTGTGTTTGTGTCAGAAGTAGGCAGCGCAGGACATGAAGCCAGTGTGTGTTTGTGTCAGAAGTAGGCAGCGCAGGACATAAAGCCAGTGTGTGTTTGTGTCAGAAGTACGCAGCGCAGGACATGAAGCCAGTGTGTGTTTGTGTCAGAAGTAAGCAGCACAGGACAAGACACCCTACCTGGGCTGGTGCAGTGCTGGTACAGGAGAGGCAGGTGTTGTCTGTGATGGCGAATCAGGAATTTCTGGCAGGCACGGATCGTACCTAAAACATAATGGAACACAAAACATCAAATCATCTTCCCAGCAAGCAAAGGTCATCGGGCCCACGACGGCCGCAGTGAGTCCACACACGGCTAAGCGCTGGTCAACTGCGGCCGTCGTGGGCCCGAAGGTGTTTTGTTACTGGGGTTCATGGTGACAAAAATGTGTCTAATCAAATTGTTTACCCTAGCTGGGTTTAAATTCGCAACTTTTTGGACAAAAGTAAAACGCCCTCCCTCCTGAGCCAGCCAGCTCCCTGTGCTGCACAAAATACCACACACAGAATGCAGACTGCAAGGTATGAGCATTTGCCCATGATAAAAAACATCACACACAAGATGCAGACTGCAAGGTATCAGCATTTGCCCATGAGAAAAACATGAGAAACGTGGCCGGAGACCAGGGACAACCACACAATTATTTGAACCCTTTGACTGTCAGTAGCGGATTTTTATGCAAAGATTTCTGAATCATCATGATAAAAAAAAAACGCTGACATCCAAAGGGTTCAAGCTACATGGGTAAAGACATTTGCAGATGAACAGACACCCCAAAAATCTGTACATTTAAAGTAGCGTTTAAGGAAGTTTTTGTATGTTGCAAATGGCACAATTAACTCGTTCAGCACGACGCACGTATTTCCCAAATGTTGGAGGTTTCATCCAACGACTATGCTCCTGTTGCAGGAGATGGATCGACCATGATAATTCAAGGGTAGTGCCGGATTAGCTTGGCGCCGACAGGCGCCAAGCTAATCTGGCACTACCCTTGAATTATCATGGTCGACCCATCTCCTGCTGTAGTGCGTCAGGGCTGAATGGGTTAGCCCGCTCAGTGGCAGCCGACACAGAATGCACTTCTGCAATCTTAGCGAATTCAACACCCAGAAGCCCTGGCCGTCCCAGTGGCAGCTGACACAGAATGGACTTCTGCAATCTTAGCGAATTCAACACCCAGAAGCCCTGGCCGTCCCAGTGGCAGCTGACACAGAATGCACTTCTGCAATCTTAGTGAATTCAACACCCAGAGACCCTGGCCATCCCAGTGGCAGCTGACACAGAATGCACTTCTGCAATCTTAGTGAATTCAACACCCAGAAACCCTGGCCGTCCCAGTGGCAGCTGACACAGAATGGACTTCTGCAATCTTAGCGAATTCAACACCCAGAAGCCCTGGCCGTCCCAGTGGCAGCTGACACAGAATGCACTTCTGCAATCTTAGTGAATTCAACACCCAGAAACCCTGGCCGTCCCAGTGGCAGCTGACACAGAATGGACTTCTGCAATCTTAGTGAATTCAACACCCAGAAGCCCTGGCCGTCCCAGTGGCAGCCGACACAGAATGCACTTCTGCAATCTTAGTGAATTCAACACCCAGAAACCCTGGCCGTCCCAGTGGCAGCTGACACAGAATGCACTTCTGCAATCTTAGTGAATTCAACACCCAGAAGCCCTGGCCGTCCCAGTGGCAGCTGACACAGAATGGACTTCTGCAATCTTAGCGAATTCAACACCCAGAAGCCCTGGCCGTCCCAGTGGCAGCTGACACAGAATGGACTTCTGCAATCTTAGCGAATTCAACACCTAGAAGCCCTGGCCGTCCCAGTGGCAGCTGACACAGAATGCACTTCTGCAATCTTAGCGAATTCAACACCCAGAAGCCCTGGCCGTCCCAGTGGCAGCCGACACAGAATGGACTTCTGCAATCTTAGCGAATTCAACACCCAGAAGCCCTGGCCGTCCCAGTGGCAGCCGACACAGAATGGACTTCTGCAATCTTAGCGAATTCAACACCCAGAAGCCCTGGCCGTCCCAGTGGCAGCTGACACAGAATGCACTTCTGCAATCTTAGCGAATTCAACACCCAGAAGCCCTGGCCGTCCCGGTGGCAGCTGACACAGAATGCACTTCTGCAATCTTAGCGAATTCAACACCGAGAAGCCCTGGCCATCCCAGTGGCAGCTGACACAGATTGGACTTCTGCAATCTTAGCGAATTCAACACCCAGAAGCCCTGGCCGTCCCAGTGGCAGCCGACACAGAATGGACTTCTGCAATCTTAGCGAATTCAACACCCAGAAGCCCTGGCTGTCCCAGTGGCAGCTGACACAGAATGGACTTCTGCAATCTTAGTGAATTCAACACCCAGAAGCCCTGGCCGTCCCAGTAGCAGCCGACACAGAATGGACTTCTGCAATCTTAGCGAATTCAACACCCAGAAGCCCTGGCCGTCCCAGTGGCAGCTGACACAGAATGCACTTCTGCAATCTTAGCGAATTCAACACCCAGAAGCCCTGGCCGTCCCAGTGGCAGCTGACACAGAATGCACTTCTGCAATCTTAGTGAATTCAACACCCAGAAACCCTGGCCGTCCCAGTGGCAGCTGACACAGAATGCACTTCTGCAATCTTAGTGAATTCAACACCCAGAAACCCTGGCCGTCCCAGTGGCAGCTGACACAGAATGGACTTCTGCAATCTTAGCGAATTCAACACCCAGAAGCCCTGGCCGTCCCAGTGGCAGCTGACACAGAATGCACTTCTGCAATCTTAGTGAATTCAACACCCAGAAACCCTGGCCGTCCCAGTGGCAGCTGACACAGAATGCACTTCTGCAATCTTAGTGAATTCAACACCCAGAAACCCTGGCCGTCCCAGTGGCAGCTGACACAGAATGGACTTCTGCAATCTTAGTGAATTCAACACCCAGAAGCCCTGGCCGTCCCAGTGGCAGCCGACACAGAATGCACTTCTGCAATCTTAGTGAATTCAACACCCAGAAACCCTGGCCGTCCCAGTGGCAGCTGACACAGAATGCACTTCTGCAATCTTAGTGAATTCAACACCCAGAAGCCCTGGCCGTCCCAGTGGCAGCTGACACAGAATGGACTTCTGCAATCTTAGCGAATTCAACACCCAGAAGCCCTGGCCGTCCCAGTGGCGGCTGACACAGAATGGACTTCTGCAATCTTAGCGAATTCAACACCCAGAAGCCCTGGCCGTCCCAGTGGCGGCTGACACAGAATGGACTTCTGCAATCTTAGCGAATTCAACACCCAGAAGCCCTGGCCGTCCCAGTGGCGGCTGACACAGAATGGACTTCTGCAATCTTAGCGATTTCAACACCCAGAAGCCCTGGCCGTCCCAGTGGCAGCTGACACAGAATGGACTTCTGCAATCTTAGCGAATTCAACACCCAGAAGCCCTGGCTGTCCCAGTGGCAGCCGACACAGAATGGACTTCTGCAATCTTAGCGAATTCAACACCCAGAAGCCCTGGCCGTCCCAGTGGCGGCCGACACAGAATGGACTTCTGCAATCTTAGCGAATTCAACACCCAGAATCCCTGGCCGTCCCAGTGGCGGCTGACACAGAATGGACTTCTGCAATCTTAGCGAATTCAACACCCAGAAGCCCTGGCCGTCCCAGTGGCAGCCGACACAGAATGGACTTCTGCAATCTTAGCGAATTCAACACCCAGAAGCCCTGGCCGTCCCAGTGGCAGCCGACACAGAATGGACTTCTGCAATCTTAGCGAATTCAACACCCAGAAGCCCTGGCCGTCCCAGTGGCAGCCGACACAGAATGGACTTCTGCAATCTTAGCGAATTCAACACCCAGAAGCCCTGGCCGTCCCAGTGGCAGCCGACACAGAATGGACTTCTGCAATCTTAGCGAATTCAACACCCAGAAGCCCTGGCCGTCCCAGTGGCAGCCGACACAGAATGGACTTCTGCAATCTTAGCGAATTCAACACCCAGAAGCCCTGGCCGTCCCAGTGGCAGCTGACACAGAATGGACTTCTGCAATCTTAGCGAATTCAACACCCAGAAGCCCTGGCCGTCCCAGCGACACGGATACAAAGTAGTGTTGGCAAGAGGCATAGATCCTCATCAGCCCACCCCGAAACTGTGGGGGCTCATACCTCTTGCAGCTGGGTGGTGTTTCATTTTTCTCAGCACTTAATGGGTTAATCATAGTTACGCAGCCAAAGCGCGTCTCACCCCCGACGTGCAGAGTGTGTAGAGACGCGTCGTGGTTTCCGATTCTCTTCACAAAGGTCAGCGCGGCCTGGGCCATGCGGTAGAAGTCACGCCTGGCTCGCACTATTACCATGCCCGTCTCTGCGTTCAGGTACTTCACTGGAGAGAGAAATATCGTACTGCTGAGTGACATACATCTGTGGTGCTCATCAACTGACAAGCCATTGTAACTGACAGACACAAGAAGGAATATTAATTATGAACTGACAAGCCATCGTAACTGACAGACACAAGAAAGAAACATTATGAACTGACAAGCCATCGTAACTGACACTGACAGACACAAGAAGGAACATTATCAACTGACAACCCATCGTAACTGACAGACACAAGAAGGAACATTATCAACTGACAAGCCATCATAACTGACAGACACAAGAAGGATTGATTGATTGTACATTGCTTAACATCCCGACAGCAACAAGGCTTTCTCAGGACGTGCCTGCACTGCTTGTGAAAAAAAACAACGAAACAGAACATTGAATGTATGTCGCCAGCCGGTCAAATACATTAAATAAACCTAACACATGGGGCCTAAATAAAGCTAAGACCATTTAGCAACACACATCCAATATCAAGAGCTACAGGCAGTGCAGACAGTAGGGAGAGTTTTAAAAAGGCAAATACAAGTGAATGATTGATTGATTGTACATTGCTTAACGTCCCGACAGCAACAAGGCTTTCTCAGGACGTGCCTGCACTGCTTGTGAAAAAAAAATAAACAGAACATTGAATGTATGTCGCCAGCCGGTCAAATACATTAAATAAACCTAACACATGGGGCCTAAATAAAGCTAAGACCATTTAGCAACACACATCCAATATCAAGAGCTACAGGCAGTGCAGACAGTAGGGAGAGTTTTAAAAAGGCAAATACAGGTGAATGGACCAAGGGTAGACAGAAACACATGCCCCAGAATAGAGAGAAAAACTCACCCTGTGGGGCTGACCAGGGTGACCCTGGGAACTAAAAAGTACCTAACCCCACCCAAGTCCCCCAGGGCAGACCCGGGTGGGGTACAAGTGAATGGACCTCGGGTAGACAGAAACACGTGCCCCAGAATAGAGAGAAAAACTCACCCTGTTGGGCTGACCAGGGTGACCCTGGGAACTAAAAAGTACCTAACCCCACCCAAGTCCCCCAGGGCAGACCCGGGTGGGGTAGACACAAGAAGGAACATTATCAACTGACAAGCCATCGTAACTGAAGGACACAAGAAGGAACATTATCAACTGACAAGCCATCGTAACTGACAGACACAAGAAGGAACATTATCAACTGACAAGCCATCGTAACTGACAGACACAACAAGAAACATTATCAACTGACAAGCCATCGTAACTGAAGGACACAACCGTGAACAAGGAACATTATCAACTGACAAGCCATCGTAAGTTCTGAAGACACAACAAGAAACATTATCAACTGACAAGCCATAGTAAGTTCTGACAGACATAACAAGGAACATTATCAACTGACAAGCCATGGTAACTTCTGACAGACACAACAAGGAACATTATCAACTGACAAGCCCTCGTAAGTTCTGACGTTATGTCGCCATTGTGACAGATGAGGGATCAAAACCAGATATACTGTCCAGGATTGCGCAGACAACAGCAGCACTGACAAGATTGAAGACCATAATTATGGAAGGACAGAAACGATCACGCTCTGCTCCAAGATCAGACTGATGCGCTCCTTAGTCATCTCAGTGTTCTTGTATGCCTGTGAGTCATGGACCATCACAGCAGATCTTGAGAGGAGGATACAAGCCACTGAAATGAGATGTTTTCGAAGGTTGCTTGGCATTTCATACAGAGATCACATCACGAACGAGGAAGTGGGAAGCAGAATCAGGCAAGCCATCAGGCCCTATAAAGACCTATTAGCCATTGTGAAAAAACGCAAACTGAAGTGGTATGGGCATGTCACGCGTTCAGCAAAGCTTGCCAAAACAATCCTGCAAGGCACTGTGCAAGGAGGACGAAGGAGAGGAAGACAGAGGAAAAGATGGGAGGACAATATCTCAGAGTGGACAGGACTGAAGCTGAGAGACACACTAAGAATGGCAGAGAACAGAGAGGAATGGAGGGATCTGGTCGCCAAGTCAGCAGAAGTGCCCCAACGGTCAGCAAGACTACGGGATATAGATAGATAGATAGATAGCTGCGTGATACAGACACTGTAGTAGAATGCTGTTTTAAACCCATGCTCAGCTCAGGGAGAGTATGGCGCTGTGTGATACAGACACTAGACAGGATCAGTATGGCGCTGTGTGATACAGACACTAGACAGGATCAGTATGGCGCTGTGTGATACAGACACTAGACAGGATCAGTATGGCGCTGTGTGATACAGACACTAGACAGGATCAGTATGGCGCTGTGTGATACAGACACTAGACAGGATCAGTATGGCGCTGCGTGATACAGACACTAGACAGGATCAGTATGGCGCTGCGTGATACAGACACTAGACAGGATCAGTATGGCGCTGCGTGATACAGACACTAGACAGCTGTTAACCCATAAAGCCCCGATGTGCTAGTGCTACAACAAAACATGGATCAACCATGAGAGTTCAAGGGTGGTGTCAGAATAGCTTGTCGCACGTAACCTGATGATACTGCCTGTAGGCATCAAGCTATTTTCACACCACCCGTGAACTATCACAGCCAATCCAAATCTTGTCCAATCGTGTCAGGGTTTTATGGGTTAAAAACTTCCAAGTGCTTCCAGAAATGCGACGTCAGGCAAATTTTGACAAGTTCATCCTCAGGGCTTAATAAGTCAACCCATAAAGACTACGACAGGATGTGGATCGACCATGATATTTCAAGGTTGGTGTCAGAATAGCTTGGCGCCTATAGGCTGGTAGATAGTACTGCCTCTAGGCGACAGGTTATTCTGACACCAACCTTGAAATATCAGGGTAGATCTGTCGCCAGTACTGTGATATAGACCTCAGAGGATATTAACAAAAAATGTGATAATTTCGTCTTCAGGGCGTAACGAGTCCAGTCCTGACACATACAAGAAGCGATGCAACCAACGCAGGACTAAGCAATCAGTGTGTTAAACATTTCCTCCCGTGAACGTCTGTCTGTTGCATTCCCCACATAATGTCCTGTCATATATAATCAGGCAGGCAGCACCTGTTCCCGTGTCATGGAAGTGTGTGCAATGTACAAAACATGTACAGTGGAGTCCAGTTAACATGAACTCGCTTAACACGAATTTCCGGTTAACACGAACCGTTTTTGCATTCCCGGCCAACGGCCTTCTTATTCTGTATTAAAATTTCACTGATAACACGAAATGCTTAACACGAAATTTCGCTTAACACGAAGCTGTTTTCGGTTCCCAATCAGAGCAATTTCACTATTATCCACCTGTTTAACACGAACACAGATTATAGTCTCAAACATCGAAAACCAATTCATGAAAGGGGCACTGCACGTGTCACTCTCGTGCTGTAGTACACATGATACAGATCAGAACGAACTCTAGCCTGTGATTGGCTGAATAGCCTTCAGTTGTTGTAATCCGTCTTCTCATTGGCTAGAGTTTCTGAACTGTATTCATGCATCATTCGTGTACCAAGACAACCCAACACTCCCTCATTTCAATTAACCACCGATCGTGGCTACCCCAAGGTAAAACAGAAGTCGATTACGCTTGAAGTGAAAAAACAAGATTAATGAGATCCACGATTGTCTCTCTACATGGGCTGTCAATAATGCAAGACAGACTTCAATCATCGCGTTTATTAAATGACTTTGACCGTGTTGCTTTTACCGATGCGAGATCGTACTTCAGCCCGTGTTGCTTTTACTTTACTATGGATTTTACCTGATGGATTTTACATTAAATACGTCAGCTGTACACGTCTCCTTGTGTTTTTCTAGCGAGCTGAAGGTAAGGTATGCATATTTAGTACGATAATGTGCACTTTTAACCTCGTACTCATTTATCCACGCATCTCTTACACACTTTTTCCTTGCCGGGAGGGCCGTGATCAATTTTGAGGCCATATTGGTTAACACGAAATACGTTTAACACGAAGTGATTTTCCGTGTCCCCAGAAATTCATGTTAAGCGGACTCCACTGTACATGTCTATCCACATAGCAACATACCCACGAGCGAGGATATGAGTGTACATACCCAGATATCAACATACCCACGAGTGAGGATATGAGTGTACTTCCAGGTATAAACATACCCACGAGCGAGGATCTGAGCGCACCCACTCCATAGTCCCCATACGCCAGCTGCAGCGAGTCACAAATACTCTGGTACACTGCCTGTTTGTTGACATCTCTAACCTGCTGTCTCCTGTCTGCAAACACGATCTCCGCCAGGAAATACCTACAACATGTGGAATATATATATATGGCTGAACTATAGTAAAATCTCACACAACTTTCAAAAGCATCCTGTTACCGGTTGTCGAGGTTTCTTTGTCTCATGGATGTAAAAGTTATATATATATATATATATATATATATATATATATATATATATATATATATATATATATATATATATATATATATATATATATTCTGCGAGTCCAGAAGAACATCTTGCAATGCATCCGTAAACACCGCTTCTTTGATTTTTGAGACGATGACAAGACGAAAGTTTCGCGAAACAGTTTCTCTAGTGGCAGAGTCCTCGGCCTATCACAGGTGCTGCCTTTGCTTTATATAGGCGTACTCGAATTTATCATTGAGACAATTATTTTAATTTCCCGACATAAATCCTTCCAAATATTGAATCTTGTCGGCAGACATAGAACAGAGAAGAAGAAAAATAGCTTACCGGTGTTTCATTCGCACCATCTTGGTAAAGGGAGGTAAGCATTGCTTTTCTCAATGGGATGACCGTTCCTGTTTTGCAGAGAGAACAGCCACCTCTTTAGCAGCCACTGAAACCGGAAGGGTCAAATAGTAGTGTGGTTCCCAGCTTATGCCAAAACCGCGCAAACCGGATCGTCACATGCACTCTCAGCTTTCAGATTCAGTGGGGCGGACAGACTGACAGAAGCACCCCTACGTTGAGACTGACTTTACTTCCGACCCACCAAAATCTGAATAATTAAAAACACTTTTTGTTTCGCAATTTCACGTGTAAAGAACCACTTGGCGGCAAGTCATTACAATTTTGTGTGTGTGTTTTAACCTAAGCTGGAAGGGTTAGGGCCATATAAAACATTTATGAATGTGTTCAGTAAGCATTTTCGTATAACAAAATGCTGGTCATTAGAGGGCACCTCTTAGCAGCCACTGAAACCGGAAGCGTCAAATAGTAGTATGGCTCCCAGCTTATGCCAAAACCGCACTAACAGCTCGTCACATGCACTCTCATCATTCAGATTCAGTGGGGCGGACAGGCTGACAGAAGCACCCCTATGCTGAGACTGACTCTACTTCCGACCCACCAAAATCTGAATAATAAAAGCACTTTTTGTTTCGCAATTTCACATGTAAATAACAACTTGGCGGCAAGTCATTACAAATTTTTTGGTGTTTTAACCTATGCTGGACGGGATAGGGCCATATAAAACATTACTAAATGTGTTCAGTAAGCATTTTCGTATTACAAAATGCTGGTCATTAGAGGGCACAATGCCGCCATCGTTTTGCCATCAGACGGTATTGGCTGAAACACCAGTACACTGTCTGAGATGATTCTTGGAGGCCAGTTCTAAAAATATTGTTGGTCTTTTAACGTATTCTGGACGGGATAGGGCCGTAAAAAACAATTATGAATGTGTGCAGGAAGCATTTCCTTATTAAAAAATGATGGGCAATAGAGGGCACAACGCATCGTTTTGCCATTAGACGGTACTGATTGAAGCACCCTACACTGTCTCGGAACCTGTTTGGCGGACGGTCCTAACAACATTTTTGGTCTTTTCACCAATGCTGGACGGGATAGGGCCATATAAAACAGTTATGAATGTGTGCAGGAAGCATTTCCTTATTCAAAAATGATGGGCAATAGAGGGCACAACGCATCGTTTTGTCAGAAGCAATAGAGGGCATAACACATCGCTTTGTCATCAGAGGGTATTGACTGAAGCAATAGAGGGCATAACGCATCGTTTTGTCATCAGACGGTATTGGCTGAAGCACCCCCACACTGATCCTCAGACGCAGCTATCAAGAATGGAGGCAGTGGAATTTTTATCCGCTACCCACATAGACACACCACATCCAAATCCCTGCCTGCGGGAAGACTGTCAACCAACTACCGGGCTGAACTCACTGCTATACGAGAGGCTGCCAGCCTTGTCGGTGCAGACGATCCCCTGCCCTCACACGTCGTTTTCCTGACCGACTGCAGATCCACCATCCAAAGCTTGCAGTCCCCCAGTGAGCAGCTGGAGAAAAAAAAAAAAAACTGCAGCCGCTGATCGCCCTCTCACCCCTAACACAAGTGGCTGTTCAGTGGGTACCTTCTCAATGTGGACTATCAGGAAATGAGATGGCAGACAGACTCACCAAGTCCAGCAGCAAGCTTGAGCAGCCAAACCAACCCTCATTTCAGCGGCACTATCATGCAGACTGGCAGACCCAACACAACCCACCATCTGATGACCAGCTAAGACACCTCCAGCGCCACCAACAGACCTCCATATTCCGTCTAAGGACTGGTCACTGCCGACTGCGTGCACACTTGTGCCGCCTTGGACTGTCACACACTGCAGACTGCTTGTGTGAAATTGGTTTACAGACCCCAGAGCATGTACTGCAGTCCTGTCCCCTGTACCAAGATGCCAGGATACAGCACTGGCCACATGGAGCGACGCTGTCAGAGAAACTATGGGGCTCCATTCTAGACCTACTGCAGACCACAAACTTCATCTCAACAACCAGTCCGCTTGACATCCGAGGCAGAAACTCGGGAACGCTGAAGAAGAATAAGCATAAGCGTTTTATAACGCCCTAAGCCGTCCATCATCGGTCAAAAGACCAAAAATATGGTAAGGACAGGTCTTCAAGCGGCTTCTCAGACACTTTAGGGCTGCTTCAGCCAATACCGTCTGATGGCAAAACGATGCGTTGTGCCCTCAGTCCGTATTGCCCATAATTTTTTTAATAAGGAAATGCTTCCTGAACACATTCATAACTGTTTTATATGGCCCTATCCCGCCCAGCATTGGTGAAAAGACCAATGAAATGATGTTGGGACCATCCGCCAAACAGGTTTTCAGACAGTGTAGGGTGTTTCAGTCAATATTGTCTGATGGCAAAACGATCCGTTGTGCCCTCTATTGCCCATCATTTTTTTAATAAGGAAATGCTTCCTGCACACATTCATAATTGTTTTATATGTCCCTATCCCGTCCATCATAGGTTAAAAGACCAAACATATTGTCCGAACTGGCCTCTAAGAGTCATCTCAGACAGTGTAGACTATAGCTACTACTAGTGGTGGTTCAGCCAATACTGGCTGATGGCAAAACAATGCATTGTGCCCTCTAATGACCAGTATTTTTTAATGCGAAAATTCTTCCTGCTTTCCTTCCGATATTTTACGATATATGAGGGCGGTTTTGGGAAGATTTACAGATTTACCTCCCCTGCAGAAACCGTTGGCTGCTCTTTTCTCGGTGTCTCGGGATTACGTCCCTTGGCGAATTGCCTTTTTTTGGTATTTTGTCAGCATCGGGATATCATACTGTGGCTGCTGAGATTGTTGGCTGCTCTCTGATGGATGCTAAGTAAAAATAGGTGGCTGCGCACACAAACGAGACTGATCGGAGTGATGTCCCTTTAAGGCTGAACTTCCGTCAAAATTGCGCGGGCTTAGTTCTTTTTCTTTTGTTTCTATTGATAATAGATAAATAGATAGGGTAACTGGTATTGAGTATACTAAGAGGTAAGTTTTCTGTGCAAGTGTAAGTCTTATTTGCTTTTCCACATCGACTTAGATTAGATTTTTTACAACGGCTGCAGCTTTTCAACGCACGTGACTTGGGCACAAACGTCCTTCTATGACGAGCCAGAGTACACAGACAGTGGGCCTCCCCTGCAGTCCCATCTGTTAAAATGCCTTAGTATAGAAATTACGTTGAAAAAAATGTGCTTTTTGTGATTCCCCTATGAAGACGTTGGAATGCTTTTTTTTTTAAACATATCTCCATATTTTCTTTTAACCAAAATGGACTAAGATGATTTTCATGTGTATGTCTAGTAATGTATATCTCTATGTGTGTGACAATCAAACCCCCAAAATTTTATTAAAAAAAAAAGTAACAGAAGTATATTTGTATTTCATTCTGTTATCTCTTCCAAGGATAGTGACTAAAGAATGTTTTTTGGTGTTTTTTTTTTTTTTTGGGGGGGGGGGGTAGGAAAGGGGTTATCAAATATATATTTTTTAAAATTTTGTGATTTAAATTGATTGAGTATACTGCATAGTGTATGTTTAGATGGCTTGCATGGGGCTAGCATCAAATGGATAGTAGACATAAGTTGTCAGACAGTGACACACACACAACCATCCTTGTTGCGTTTCATGACCGGAAGTACTTTATTAAACAAAGTCATTCGACAATAACATTACTTTCGATTTTAGTTTCGAATATCGATACATCTCCCCCCCCCCCCCCTTTTTTTTTCCCAAAACTAAGAGTACAGTTACATAATCGAGGGATAATAGCAAAATCGAGATCGAAAGTTAGTCGCGATATCAAGATGGCCTGGTAATACATCGGCCAAAGCGCGTCCATCGCCCTTCGTCTGGGGGTTGCCCTTCGTCTAGAGGTTGCCCTTCGTCTGGAGGTTGCCCTTCGTCTGGAGGTCGGCCAGGGGAAGCTGGTGTAGCTGGGCTCAGAGCTGGCGATGGAGGCTGGTCGATCACCCTCTCAGGTCGACGAGGTGTTGACTGCATCTGCACCTTGGATGACAGCTGCTGGGCAGTCTCTGGGCATGGTTTAAGGTGGCGTCGGTTGCGGCGAATTTCACCACCTTGCTTTGTTCTGAGCAAGTACGAACGCTCGCACTTTGTTCCACCACTTCTGCTGGCAGCTTCCATCCCTTCTCTCCATCCAATTTCACAAAAACTGGATCGCCTGGATGAAGCGTTGGAAGTGGTTGGACTCCGTGATGACGGTCAAAGTTATTCTTCTGCCTATGTTTAAAAGCATCGTCTCTTTCAGGAAGAGAGTCTCGTGCAGGATGAGAGCTCTCTCTCTGCTGCACCGTTAGCCTGCGGGTAATGCGGGCTTGTCGTCACATGTTGAAAGTTTCACACTCTCGAAAATTCAGCAAATTCATTAGACGTGAACTGAGTTCCATTGTCCGATATCAAAGTCTCTGGCACTCCATGACGTGCAAAAATGTTCTTCAGCTTTGCTATGACTTGTTTGCTGGTTATGTTTGGCAAGTGTGCAATTTCAATGTATCTGCTGTAATAATCAAAGCATATCAGGAAGTAGGAGTTCTGGAATTCACAAATGTCCACTGCCATGCGTCGAAACGGACCATCTGGCAGATCTGATGGTATCATTGGCTCTTTCCTTTGCGAGGGCTGTTTTTCAGTACAAAACTGGCAGCGACTGATTCTTTCTTTGATTTCTTTGCTGATGTGCGGCCACCACACAGTTTGTTTTGCTCGCTCTCGGCACTTGTTAATTCCCAAATGTCCTTCATGAATTTTATCCATCACTTCTTTCTGTAGCGACTGCGGAATCACTATCCTGTCTCCTTTAATAAGAAGTCCATTGTACTCACTGAGTTCTGCTCTAACAGCATACAAATTTCTTGCTCCGAGCTTCACATCTTCTTTATATTCTGGCCATCCTTTTCTTGTGTAATCTAGAGCTATGGAGAGAGAAATGTCCTTTTCTGTTTCCTGTCTCACCTTTTCCAGATATTTGTCTGACGTAGACCATGATGCTTTCACTGTGTTCACATGAAGTGTAACTTCTTCTTCTGTTTGACTGTGTCTTTCTTCATTACTAGGACTTCTGGACAATGCGTCTGCAACTGCCATCTGCGTGCCTGGCATGTAGACTGCTTGGATGTTGAAGCGAAGAAGTCGCATGAGTAGACGTTGGCATCTCAGAGGAGAATCTTGCAAATCTTTGGTATTCAGCAGAGGGACAAGAGGTTTATGATCAGTTTGTAGAGTGAATGTTGGTAAGCCAACGAGATAGCGCTCAAAACGTTCACAACTCCAAACAGCTGCGAGTGTCTCTTTCTCAATCTGCGCATATTTCTTTTCTGCTGGTGTCAAGGTTCGGCTGC
Source organism: Semisulcospira habei (assembly GCA_036245525.1). Classification (NCBI taxonomy): domain Eukaryota; kingdom Metazoa; phylum Mollusca; class Gastropoda; family Semisulcospiridae; genus Semisulcospira; species Semisulcospira habei. Next base: position 108,003,367 of record BTPG01000004.1, read on the forward strand.
AATATGCCACTGGTCTTAAAGTACCGTCCTCTTGCTCCTGAAGGAGTACGCCACCTACCCCATGAGCTGGCGTCTGCACTGACCACTGTAGGCTTAGCTAGATCGAAGAATACCAATGTTGGTGCACTGGTCAAGAGTTCCTTTATTTTTCCAACTGCCTGTTTCTGAGGTGGTCCCCACGACCACGCAGCGCTGTCTTTTTCTCCAGCAAGACAGACAATGGCTGCATGATCGTCGACAGGTTTGGAAGGTGACGACCAAGGAAATTCACCATCCCCATGAAGCATCGCAATTCTGCTACATCTGTTGGCTCTGCCATATTGATGATAGCGGCAGCCTTGTCTTGGTCGATATGCACACCGTCTCCGCTGATGACAAACCTGAGGAATTTTATCTGCTTTTTGTAGAATTCACACTTTCCTCGGTTCAGTTTTAGTCCAACATCACGTAGTTTCTGCATTGCTGATTCTAAGTGTTCCTTGTGTGCCTTCTCATTTTCACTGGAGACGATTATGTCGTCGTAGAAGCATGCTGTGTTTGGATGGTCTGAGAGGAAGCCCTCCACAGTTCTCTGAAAGATTTCTGGGGCTGAAGTAATACCCTGAGGCAGTCTACGGTAAACGTAACGTCCAAAAGGCGTAATAAAAGCTGTCAGTTTACTAGACTCCTTGTCCAATGGCAATTGAAAAAAATCCAGACGAGGCATCTAACTTGCTAAACAACTTAGCTCCATTCATCTTGTGTAGAATGTCCTCAATTGTGGGTAGCATGTATCTCTCCCTTTTAACAGCCTTGTTCAATTGCTTATAGTCTGTACACAACCTGATGCCGCCACACTTTTTCTGTATTGGGACGATAGGTGCTGTCCAGTCTGTTGGTTCATGAATTTCTTCGATGATGTTTGCTTCTTCAAGTCTCTTAAGTTCATCTTTCACTTTCTGTAGAAGCGGAATGGGCACACGCCGTGCTGCATGCACTGAGTAAGGAGTATGGCCTTCAGCCAAAGTTATGTGCACTGGATCACATTTCACATGCTTTTCATCTAATTCACCGAAGAGAGGATCCTTTGTACTTGGAATTTGTACTTCATCTAGGCGCTGTAAAAGAGTCAGTTGTGCCACTGCGTCTCTACCTAGTAGATTGTCTGTGTCTGAATTGATAACAAAACAACGAAAGTTGTATAGTTCATCATTTCGATTCACTTGTGCCATAAATTCCCCTTCGTTCTTGATCACTCCTCCTGGTCCTTTTAAGGTCACGTTTGTTTTCCTTAACTGTGGTCTTACTTTCAGTTTGTTGTATTGCTTTCTTGTGATTACTGAGACATCTGCTCCGGTATCCAGCTTAAAAAGCGTTTGAGTGCCACAAAAGTCTAAACATACTTTCCAGGGAGGCTCAGAACTGGTACCTTGAATACAACCAAGACTGAAGGTTTCACTGGAATCATTTTCATGCACTACTTCGTTCACAGTGGGACGTGATCTGCAGACTACTGCATAATGTCCTCTTTTAGCACATTTCCTACACTGTTTTCCTTTTGCAGGGCATCTTCCTGGTGGATGACTTTTCCCACATGCATCGCAATTCTTATGATGCGTGTTATGGGCTGCACCTCCACGTGCACCATTGAATCCAAAGTTCATCTTTCCTCGGCCACCTCGCCCTCGTTTCGAAGTATGTCCTCTAGTGTGATGAAGAGCGTCAACACTGTGTGTTCTCTGATCTTTGATCTGTGTTTTAACCAGTTCATAATGACATGCTGCATCCACTGCTTGCTTGAGACTGAGCGTTGTTTCTAACTGCTACTTTTGACTTACTTCAGTGTCTAGTAGTCCTATTACTAGTCTGTCCCTGATGCTTTCCTCTTCTTTTGTGCCAAAATCACACGTACTAGCCATGTCGTGTAAGGTACGCACATATTCTACTGTCTCTCCAGCCTGCTGTTGACGAGCATAGAATTTAGCCCTTTCATGAATCACATTGCGCCGCGGAATAAAATGTTCGTTGAATTTATCCAGCACAGAAGTAAACACATTTCTTGGATTTGGCTGTCCTTCTTGAGGTTCCTCGAACTGAAGAGAGTTGTATATGCGGTCTGCGTCTTTCCCCATCGCATAAATTAATGCAGATATTTGCACATCTTGGTCATCTTTGTGCAGCTTTGTAGCCGTTCGAAAACGAAGAAACCTGTCACGCCATTCTGGCCACATGTCTGGTCGCGCAAAGTCAAATTGTTCAGGCCACTTCGCCATTATACAGTCAATATAAAGCACAAACGTTAGCTAGAAGAATACTGAAGCTTTTACTTCTGACACCATGTTTAGATGGCTTGCATGGGGCTAGCATCAAATGGATAGTAGACATAAGTTGTCAGACAGTGACACACACACAACCATCCTTGTTGCGTTTCATGACCGGAAGTACCGGAAGTACTTTATTAAACAAAGTCATTCGACAATAACATTACTTTCGATTTTAGTTTCGAATATCGATACAGTGTATTATTAGTATACACCACAGTAACAACCGACTGTGAGCGATGGTGAAAGAAACTTAATTTCAAAAGGATTAAAATATGTTTTATGCATGTCAGAGGTCAGGTTATAACAGCAATTTCTTGTGAAATAGATATAATCCAAAAAGAAAAACTGACTAAATATGATCATATATACTGTAGCTCCACCATGAAAACCAACATTTTTAGAAAGGGCTAGATTTAAGTATAATTATTTATATTTTATTGTCTGCTGGAAATCATCTTTTGGCATTCACAAGTCTTTAATTTCACATGCCCAAATGAGAGATACTTCAAAACTAACCAGGGACTAAATTAAGCCTATTTCTAAGTCATCTAAGTTGGTTTTTACTGTGGACATTTCTGTTGGTTGTTACTCTTGGCACAAACGACAGGGCTAGAAATTAACTTTTTTCTTTGGGGGCCACCGGGCCCCTTGATTGAAAAATTTGAGGGCCCACAAGCAACTTTCGGGGCCCAACTTTGAAAAATAATGCAAACAAAAGAATTATTGACAATATAATAAGTAGAAAGTACAATTTGTCTGATAATCTAAAATAAAAACAATTGAATTTCCAATTTTGCTGAGTGATGTCATTTTTATTTGCCTTTTCTTTCACTTTCAAACATTACCAACAAAAAAGGGGAAAAACACACACACACATTCAGTGACACACATATTCCAGTGACTAGTGAGCCTGAAATGGCCATTAAACAAAATAGAAAAAAATCAAGTGAGTCTCTTGTATAATACTTTTCAGTTTTGTGACTGAGTATTGCACAATACACATCATTAAATTTTTAATATGAGTAACCTAACAAAAAATCTGACCTCAATGCACAAAAGTTCAAAACAAAACCATGAAAGGGAAACTAAACTTAACAGTACTCTTCCTGATAAACTAAAGTGAAACAAACAGATTTTGCCTCTTTTTTTTTTTTTTAATCATCTATTCATATTACATTTATGTGCACTTGAGTTAACAGAAGTAAACTAAAAATACAATAACAAAAAAAAAAGAAAAAAGAACACAATACTATTACTGTGAGTGAGGGCACCGGTGTGGGTTGCTTCCCTTGGCCCAAATACGAAACTGCCGAGTAGAGCTAGCTGTAGCAGACGAATTATTTTGCGGGCCAAGCGGGCCCTTCGTTTTTCAACTTTCCGAGCCCGAAATCAACTTTGCGGGTTTTTGGCCCCGGGCCCCCGCTAATTTCGAGCCCTGAACGACCTTTTGTCACAGGCTGAAATGTATACTGTGAACATTTTGCAAGCTGCGCATACAGCGGCAGACAGACACCGTAATTCGATTGTGTACGACAATTGGGATGAGGAAAAACCTCTACCCATTTTGGCCAACCAGATGATCAGTTCACGAGGTTTGTGTTATACTATAGGATGTTCACTCTGTTTTGTCTAGGCAATCACTAAGACACACTGAAGACGGGCTTGCTGCCCACCACTGAATACCTTGTGTGTTATAGTTATACTATAGGGATGTTTACTCTGTTTTGTCTAGGCAGTCATTAACTTCACACTGAAGACGGGCTTGCTGCATACCTTGTGTGTTATAGTTATACTATAGGGATGTTCACTCTGTTTTGTCTAGGCAGTCATTAACTTCACACTGAAGACGGGCTTGCTGCTCACCACTGAATACCTTGGACACAAAATGGAGCTAGTGCAGACTACGGACATCAGAATAGAAATTTGACGTTGCTGACGACCCATGGGTGACTCAGGAATATGGTAAATTTCTTGTTGCGTTGTTCCTAATGAGTTAAGTAGTTATAGACTAAGGCCATCTCAAGGCAGTTGTTCCTAATGAGTTAAGTAGTTAGAGACTAAGGCCATCTCAAGGCAGTTGTTCGTGATTAACCCATATCATACTGAGGCTGAAAGCTTCCAATCTGTACACTGCCATTGCAAGCTACATTCTAGTACTTGCAGATAAGGATAGAGACCAACGGCTTTAGTTCAAAGGTGGTGCCAGAATAGCTTGGCGCCTAGAGGCGCCAAGCTGTTCTGGCACTACCCTTGAACTATTTTAGTCAAACTTATTTCACTCACTGGTGTATTCCGAATGATAAGGGTTAACACATCTGTAATCAATCAGCCATCCTCCGTTGTAAAACTTGTATGTTAGAATTTTCTCAGACAGTTCCAGTCAGTCTTCAAAATTGGCCCAAGGATACTCTGTGGCAGGACCTGTCAAAACTTGCCAGTACCCCTCACAAAGGTCAAGGGACATGGGAGGTTTATAAATAGGTACTCAAAAGCCGTCTTAGAAAAATGTCCGCAGTGCAGATTTTGACCTAGTTTTCATGTCACTTTTACCACTCATAACTCATTTGATACAGTATGAAACTGAATAAAGATTGAATGTAACAAACTTTGAGACATTTATTTATATGTCTGTGGCGTTTTATATGTTGGTTTTTATGATAATTAATTTAAAAAACGGCTTTCAAACAGCCAGCATATCAAGCGACCACCGCCATGTTTCCAGGCTTTGGCACAGGAGAGACTTGACCCATGGGTTATTGAAAACAAAAGCGTTACGCGGTGTTTCATTGGCCGACCTACAAACATTAACCAATGAAAAGCTCTGATTCTTAGCCTCATTAAGATACTAAATACGTCACATCCTTTTCCAGAAAAGTTGATTTACAAGCCGATTGAAGTTTTTAAAGTAATATTTCCGTATGTCAGAGACCAACTATCAATTTCAGAATTATATCAGCAGAAAGAACAATCTTTAATCTACAAAACTAGCATA
>BTPG01000004.1:108009161-108035893 GCA_036245525.1 Semisulcospira habei
CAGGGGTGGGTGTCTCTCAATGGATTCAGATTCTCGCCCTCCAAGACAGTCTGTGTGCATTTTACTAACCAGACGAAATTTTTTCCAGAACCTAGCCTGAGCATTGCTGGAGTGCCAATTAAGGTGGCCGAAGAGGCAAAGTTTTTGGGGGTCATCTTTGACAAAAGATTGACCTTCTGCAACCATGTTAACTACCTTAAAACCTCTTGTCGGAAGGCCCTCGACATTCTTCGTGTCGTTGGTCGTACTGACTGGGGTGCAGACCGCATCGTCTTACTTCGACTGTACCGGGCCCTTGTTCGGTCCAAACTGGATTACGGCTCTGTGGTATATGGCTCGGCTTCCAAGTCTGTTCTGCAGCGTCTGAACACAATTCACCATCAGGGTCTGCGCATATGTCTGGGAGCCTTCAGGACATCTCCAGTTCCTAGTCTGTATGCAGAGGCAGGGGAGCTTTCTCTTAGGCTCCGCCGCATCCGCCTCATGCTCAGCTACGTTCTGAAGCTGAAGGCCCATCCAGAAAATCCTGCCTATGATTGTGTTTTTAACCCGTCGTTTGCAGAGATTTACGATGCCCATCCGGGAGCTGTCCGTCCACTTTCCTTCCGTGTCCGACCTCATCTGCAGGCGGCCGGAGTGGACCTGGACAAAGTTTCGGAATCTCTGCAACACGTCACTCCACCCTGGCTACTACCAGTTCCTGACATCTTGCTGGACTTGACTGCCCACAAGAAGGATTGTACTCCACCAGCCATATACCAACAGAGCCTCAATGAACTCCTTTCAATTTTTCCTGGCTATTGTCGTCTTTATACGGATGGGTCCAAGTCTGAGGATGGGAGGGTGGCTGCGGCTGCAGTGTCCTCTCGCCATCCTAAACGCCCATTTAAGCTCCGTCTCCCTGACCATTCCTCTGTATTTAGTGCAGAACTGCAGGCAATTCTGCTGGCACTCAAGCATGCCTATCAGTCTCGGGAAAGGAACTTCCTGATTCTGTCTGACTCTCTTTCTGCCCTGCAGGCCCTTCAGGGCGCGGGAACAGACCATCCACTGCTGGTGCAGATTAGAGAGCTTTACGCAGACTTGATGAAGGAATATTATGACATCATTTTTATTTGGGTCCCAGGCCATGTGGGCATCGAAGGCAACAGAATCGCAGATTCTGCTGCCAACAGTGCCCGCAGTGACCCTGTCCCTGACACACAGACTGTCTATAGTGATTTTAAACCTGTGATTAGTGCGTACATAGCCCGCGAGTGGCAGTCCGAGTGGGACAAAGAGGAAGGGAACAAGCTTCATGAAGCTCTTCCTAAGTTGTCTGACAGTCTACCTTTCCGCTGCGGCAGCCGCCGTGAGGAAACTGTCCTTGCTCGGCTCCACATCGGGCACACGTATGTTACGCACGCTTACTTACTTAAACAGGATGAGCGTCCATGGTGTTTTGCCTGTGATGAGCAGTTTTCTGTTCGACACTTTTTGCTGTATTGTGCTGACCTAATTGACACCAGATATAAACACTTTACAGCAGACTCCTTGAAGGTTTTGTTCCGGGATGTTCCCCCGGACAAAATCTTCAATTTCTTGCGAGCATGCAATATTTTTAACAAGATTTGAGCATTTATAGACTATGTGAATCTTTTTTATTTTGCCCTTTTTGAGAGTCTGTAGACATTTCTTTTAAAGACATGTGCGACATTTTAGCCTGAGATTTTTAATCTATATTTACATCTTGTCTTAAGACCTTGCTTTTAGTCTGTCTGACCAGATTTTTACCTATCCCGCCGTGAGATGGCCTTAGTCGCCTGCTCGGCGTTAAACCCAAATAACTAACTAATTTCTATTCTGGGGCATGTGTTTCTGTCTACCCTTGGTCCATTCACCTGTATTTGTCTTTTTAAAACTCTCCCAACTGTCTGCACTGCCTGTAGCTCTTGATGTTGGATGTGTGTTGCTAGACAGTCTTAGCTTTATTTAGGCCCCATGTTGTAGGTTTATTTAACGTATTTGACCGGCTGGCGACATACATTCAATTTTCTGTTTAGTTTTTTTTTCACAAGCAGTGCAGGCACGTCCTGAGAAAGCCTTGTTGCTGTCGGGACGTTAAGCAATGTACAATCAATCAATCATTGTTTGCTGATGTGTATGTACAAAACCTTCATTACAAGCAAACAAAATAAATAAATAATTTAAATATATACTTATTTGAGTTTAATGTCGAGCAGGCGACCAATGCCATCTCATGGCGGTTAAATAAAAAAGATAAAGTAAGTCAAGATACCTGGGACATATGAATGCTCAGTAAAGGATAGATTATGAACATGCACAGATGTAAGTGTCGTTTGGTGGGTGTTCTCTGGTTGTGGAGTGGGGTTGGGAGTGGGCAGTATTACCATCTATGTGTATGTGAACATCAGCATATGAACAAAACCTACTTTTCAAACAAATAAAAATAAATAATAAATTTAAATAACTAGGACATATGAATACCAAGTAAAGGATATATTATGAACATGCACAGATGTTTATTCTGTGGTTTTGTATGTGGGGTGGGGAGCGGGTGGTATGCACCTATTACCATATGTGTACATGTTATGTTCACATCATATATGTGTATATGTATGTTCTCATCTTGTATGCTGATGTCCCCCACCCAGGTCTACCCTGGGGGACTTGGGCGGGGTTAACTACTTTTTAGTTCCCAGGGTGACCCTGGTCAGCCCCACAGGGTGGGTTTTCCCCTCTATTCATGGGCGTGTGTTTCTGTCTACCCTTGGTACATTCAACAGTATTTACCTTTTTTAAACTCTTCCTACTGTCTGCACTGCTTGTAGCTCTTGATATTGGATGTGTGTTGCTAAAGGGTCTAGTTAGGTTTCTTTAGTGTATTAGACCAGCTGGCGACATACATTCAATATTCTGTTTAGTTTGGGTTTTTTCACAAGCAGTGCAGGCACGTCCTGAGAAAGTCTTGTTGCTGTCGGGATGTTAAACAATGTACAATCAATCATTTTATGCTGATGTGTATGTGCAAACATACATCACAAACAAACAAACAAACAAACAAAAAAATAATAAATTAATAAAATAAGTTGGGGATACCTGGGACCTATAAATATGCATGTTAAGTAAAGGATAGATTATGAATATGCACAGATGTATGCATATTGAAAACAAATTTCCTCTCCTTGGTGACCACTACCATACCACTATAGTGATCATGTGCATCAAGGAATTCCTTCCATCCCTAATTAAAAGGATAAATAATAAATAAATATGTAAGTGAATACATACATGAATCAATAAAAAATAAATACATAAAACATGTAATATAATAGAGAGGGCTACTATCTGTATTGTGTCTCATGCAGTCCTGATAAAGCTTAATCATAAGATTGATTGTACATTGCTTAACGTCCCGACAGCAACAAGGCTTTCTCAGGACGTGTTAATCATAAGAGTCCTTGTGAGTACTTGAGTGCGGATTGGTTGAATTGGTTGCAAAAACTAAAATTTTATATTTAGGTGTTTAGCTGAACATGGTGATTTTGATGGAAACGGTTCGGAGATGGATTTCACTCTGCCTGGCTTGTGCTTACGACCAGTCGGATACGAGTGTGCTTGACCAGTTAAAAATCCCATCTCCACTAATAAAATAAATAAAAAAAGAGCAGACCTGCACTTAGAGCCGTTAGGCTGAAAAACAGACGAACAACATGCATGTTGTATCCGGCCAAAGAATGTTGAAGATGGTCGGCAGACACATTGCACAACATGCACAAAGGGAGTTTACTTTCGATATGCTTTCCTCCCACAAAAGACCGAGTTCTATGGAAAAGGCTGTTTTCAAGACCAGGAAAAATAACGTATTTGACGTTGATAAGATGTTCAAATCGATAATAATCTCTGTTTCAATTCAGGAGCAAAGTAAAGCTTCATCAACCGTGCGCGTCTGATTGACTTCTTTAGAAGGCTTCTCGCTGACCGCCATTTTGAAACTAGCGACGCGACTATGCTTACCGCATTAAAAATAATACTTTTAAACTTATTTTATCGTATATATGTATGCATGTTTACTTGCTGATGATTTTAATTTACTCACTGGAATAAACTTGTAACTTGTATGCTTGAAATTTTCAATGTTATGCACAAAAAAATGTCTTGCACCTTATCTGGGCGGTGTACGAGGACTGGTTCCCTCACATCGAAAAATAGCTTTCGAAAAACACTTCTACAAAAATGTCTCCATCCTAAGGACAAATATTGTTGCCATGCATAAACTATATGGCATTAGTACTTTCGTTTCGTACCTGCAAACCATTGTTACTCTTTTGACGAACTACTTAGTCTGCAGAAATTGCGAAAATCTGCTGGACTATAGAGGGCGTGGTGTTTGTGGCGCGTGCTCGGTGAGGTCCATAATAGTACTACAGATAAGGATATAGACCAATGGTTTTAGTTCAAGGGTGGTGCCAGAATAGCTTGTCGCCTAGAGGCGCCAAGCTATTCTGGCACTACCCTTGAACTATTTTAGTCCAACTTATTTCACCCACTGACGTATTCCGAATGATAAGGGTTAACGGAGCGTCAAGAGCCCCAGCCGCCCCCAGGGACCATGAAAACACAACAGGGTCAGAGAGAAGCACACAGCCTCATGATCTCCCCCATCTACAGGGGCCCAGGGACCATGAATACACAGCCTCATGATCTCCCCCATCTACAGGGGCCCAGGGACCATGAATACACAGCCTCATGATCTCCCCCATCTACAGGGGCCCAGGGACCATGAATACACAGCGTCATGATCTCCCCCATCTACAGGGGCCCAGGGACCATGAATACACAGCCTCATGATCTCCCCCATCTACAGGGACCATGACTACACAGCAGGGTCAGAGAGAAGCACACAGCCTCATGATCTCCCCCATCTACAGGGGCCCAGGGACCATGAATACACAGCAGGGTCAGAGAGAAGTACACAGCCTCATGATCTCCCCCATCTACAGGGACCCAGGGACCATGAATACACAGCCTCATGATCTCCCCCATCTACAGGGACCATGACTACACAGCAGGGTCAGAGAGAAGCACACAGCCTCATGATCTCCCCCATCTACAGGGGCCCAGGAACCATGAATACACAGCCTCATGATCTCCCCCATCTACAGGGGCCCAGGGACCATGAATACACAGCCTCATGATCTCCCCCATCTACAGGGGCCCAGGGACCATGAATACACAGCCTCATGATCTCCCCATCTACAGGGGCCCAGGGACCATGAATACACAGCCTCATGATCTCCCCCATCTACAGGGGCCCAGGGACCATGAATACACAACAGGGTCAGAGAGAAGTACACAGCTTCATGATCTCCCCCATCTACAGGGACCCAGGGACCATGAATACACAGCCTCATGATCTCCCCCATCTACAGGGACCCAGGGACCATGAAAACACAGCAGGGTCAGAGAAAAGCACACAGCCTCATGATCTCCCCCATCTACAGGGGCCCAGGGACCATGAATACACAGCCTCATGATCTCCCCCATCTACAGGGACCATGAATACACAGCAGGGTCAGAGAGAAGCACACAGCCTCATGATCCCCCGCGCTGTTCATCAGATGCCTGTACTCCCTCGATAGAATAACAAAATAAGAGGACTTACTGTTGGTGCAGTTTCCAAATGAGATTGTGAGTGAAACCGTGCTGGGTGAGCTTGTAGCCTGGTGTCCGTGCTCCCGACGATTTCAGCGTGGAGCCATGACAGGTGAATACGGTGGGTGAGCGTGTAACCTGGTGTATAGTGGAGCCATGAAGGATGAAGACGCTGGGTGAGCGTGTAGCTTGGTGTATAGTGGAGCCATGACAGGTGAATACGCTGGGTGAGCGTGTAGCCTGGTGTATAGTGGAGCCATGAAGGGTGAAGACGCTGGGTGAGCGTGTAGCCTGGTGTATAGTGGAGCCATGACAGGTGAAGACACTGGGTGAGCTTGCAGCCTTGTGTATAGTGAAGCGATGAAGGGTGAAGACGCTGGGTGAGCGTGCAGCCTGGTGTATAGTGGAGCCATGACAGGTGAAGACGCTGGGTGAGCGTGTAGTCTGGTGTATAGTGGAGCAATGACAGGTAAAGACGCTGGGTGAGCCTGTAGCCTGGTGTATAGTGGAGCCATGACAGGTGAAGACGCTGGGTGAGCGTGTAGCCTGGTGTATAGTGGAGCCATGACAGGTAAAGACGCTGGGTGAGCCTGTAGCCTGGTGTCCGTTGCTCCCGACCATTTCAACGTAGAGCCATATAAGGTGAAGATGAAACAGGATGGAAAAAAAGAATATTAACCCCAAAACAAGAGCAACAATGTTAGTAATAGAGGCACTACTCTTACAATGTTAGCTATAGAGGCACTACTCTTACAATGTTAGCAATGAGGCACTACTCTTACAGTGTTAGCAATAGAGGCACTACTCTTACAATGTTAGCTATAGAGGCACTACTCTTACAATGTTAGCAATAGAGGCACTACTCTTACAATGTTAGCAATAGAGGCACTACTCTTACAATGTTAGCTATAGAGGCACTACTCTTACAATGTTAGCAATAGAGGCACTACTCTTACAACAAATTAATATTCCTGCCGGGTGAAACAGAAATCAAACTTGTTACACAAAACAATAATAATGTGTGTAGTCTCCAGTTTACCACTGAGTGGATGTTTAAAGTTTTGTCCTCTTGCATTGGAAACCGGCCTTCCTGGCTCTTTGAGAGGGTTCACTCGTGTTTGTATAATTTAAAAAAAAGGGCCTGACTAAGTTGGAAGCGTGTGGCCTAACCCTTTGCGTGTGGGTAGCGGTTTGTTCCTGTGGGAAACATGGCGACTAACACCGCTACCGACACGCAAAGGGTTAAACGTTCTGCAAGAAGATGTCAATATGACAGTTTGGCACAGAGCGACAGATGGCAGATGGCTCAACATATAAACTCACTTTTGCTCACTTTCGCGAGAGTGAACCATCCCCCTCTCCACCCACCACCCACCCACCCCCTCCCATACCCCCTCCCCCCACCTCCCGACAGACACACACACACACACCCCATCATAAAAAAATTAACATCCATATATATTTTTGGGAACTTACAAAGAATATCCGAAACTGTTTACCTACGAGCCTAATGAAATCACAGACACGAGCCTAAGGGACCCCTGCACGTTCAATCTCCCGGACCGACTGACCTTGCCACAGAGACAGAGACTAGGTCTCTGACTACAATCATTATTGCCACGGCCGAGTGGTACAGGGCGCGCGAACAGGAAACACACGAGGGCTCTCCGGAGAGACACCCTAAGCTGAGAGCCGCCAGTATTTTCTTTAACTGGTTTATAAACTCACAACTCCCCTGCCCACGGCGACCACTGCGGCTGTGACAAGCGTATGGGCGCAGCGTCTCTGACGATTCGCAAGTGTTAGACTCGTGCATGTGATGGACACAGGTCTTCAAAGTGATCAGTCCGTTTTCAATTTCCATCTAGTCGGAATACAATATTGATGCGCTAGATGTCTTCAATAGATCAAACGCTCTTTCTTTAATACAAGCGCTGAACATTTTCGTGACGCAATAAAATGTGCATACAAAATGTGCCAGAAAAAAAAGTATTGCCTGATTTTTTTTAAATTGTAAATATTGCTTTGTAAGTATTCAATAGGTCTTCTAACGTTTCAAAATCACACTGTATCAGCACACAATTATGCTGGTCTTATAAAGCAGCCAGTTTGTCACAAAGAATTTGACATTTTGTCACATGTTTAAGTGGATGAAAAAGTTGCAGTGTCACTGTTTTAAGCTAAGATTGAATTACATGGTTGTCTCCCAGTTCGTCAGCACAGACCTGTATCGTGAATGATAGAAATTGTTTGTCTTGCTGTTCGTCAGGACAGACCTGTATTGTGAATGATAGAAACTGTCTCCCAGTTCGTCAGCACAGACCTGTATTGTGAATGATAGAAAGTGTTTGTCTCCCAGTTCGTCAGGACAGACCTGTATTGTGAATGATAAAAACTGTTTGTCTCCCAGTTCGTCAGCACAGACCTGTATTGTGAATGATAGAAACTGTTTGTCTCCCAGTTCGTCAGCACAGACCTGTATTGTGAATGATAGAAACTGTGTGACTCCCAGCTCGTCAGCACAGACCTGTATTGTGAATGATAGAAACTGTTTGTCTCTCAGTTCGTCAGCACAGACCTGTATTGTAAATGATAGAAACTGTTTAGCTCCCATTTCGTCAGCACAGACCTGTATTGTGAATGATAGAAACTGCTTGTCTCCCAGTTCGTCAGCACAGACCTGTATTGTGAATGATAGAAACTGTTTGTCTCCCAGTTCGTCAGCACTGACCTGTATTGTGAATGATAGAAACTGTTTGTCTCCCAGCTCGTCAGCACAGACCTGTACTGGGAATGATAGAAACTGTTTGTCTATCAGTTTGTCAGCACAGACATGTAGTGTGAATGATAGAAACTGTTTGTCTCCCATTTCGTCAGCACAGACCTGTATTGTGAATGATAGAAACTGTTTGTCTCCCAGTTCGTATGCACAGACCTGTATTGTGAATGATAGAAACTGTTTGTATCCCAGCTTGTATGCACAGACTGTATTGTGAATGGTAGAAACTGTCTCCCAGTTCGTCAGCACAGACCTGTATTGTGAATGATAGAAACTGCTTGTCTCTCAGTTCGTCAGCACAGACCTGTATTGTGAATGACAGAAATTGCTCAGTGTTTCGTAGTTCGTCAGGACAGACCTGTATTGTGAGCGATAGAAGCTACTCGTCTTTACAGTTAACAGCGCAGCCATTTGTCATTCCCTTTCTTCTACACTCCAAAAGCCTGAACACACAGAGAGTCACTTACCTCTGCCAAGCTAGCGCAGATCACACTTCTTTTTTGAACAAGTACAAAAGTTTTTATCCAAATTCTTTGTAACATCGGCGTAAAATTATCATTCTCCAAACTGACACAGGAACTGCGATAACTTATCTAATTCTGCTCAAGATGACGTCACAACTGGCAAACTCAATGACGTCAAACTATTATAGTCCAGCAGCTTACGCAATTTCTGTCGAAGTAAGTAGTTCGTCAAAAGAGTAACAATGGTTTGCGGGTGTAAAATTAAAGTGCGAAAGGAAATAAATTTGTTTTTTTTTAACCACAATAGTTGTCGTAAGGATGGAGACATTTTTGTAGGTGTTTTTTGTCGACTATGTTTCGAGATAGGGGACCAGTCGGAAAGTATGAGGGACTAGTCTAAAGTATGTAACCTTAAAAAGAATCGAACAAATATTTGGTATTGAAAACGTACTGATTCCCCGCGACTGCGGTAAGTTAGTGCGACTGCGGGGGCTGATGAGGATCTATCCCTCTTGCCGAGAGAAGTGTGTATCCATGTTCTTGGGACTGGTTGTGCGTGTTGGTCTTTGACTAAAGAAAGGTTGCACACACACACATTGGTAGGGCAAGGGTTAGGGTGAGGCCACAATAGCTTGGCTCTGTTCCCCCTCTCTCTTCAACAGCAGCCACGACAGCAACAACAATATGTACGGCGACGACAGCGACAACAATATGTACGGCGACGACAGCAACAACAATATGTACGGCGACGACAGCGACAACAATATGTACGGCGACGACAGCAACAACAATATGTACGGCGACGACAGCAACAACAATATGTACGGCGACGACAGCAACAACAATATGTACGGCGACGAAGACGATGTCGGCAATGAACAAAAAACAACAACAACAAACGAGAGCAATCAGGGGCGGATCAGTTACCTCCGACGGGGGGAGTGGGGGGGGGGCGGGGGGTCCCATTTTTTGTTTGTAACATTCCACCTGGTACAAAAAGCCTGCCCGACGATAGTCCTTGCTTCCAGGGGCCGAAAATAAAAAAAAAATCTGGGGCCGGAGGGAGAGGGGTGAGAGGCCTTGCGTGCGTCTAAAGACTCAACATTCGCCAAAATATCAAACAACAGGGGGGGGGGGGGAGGGGGGGTTGGAGGGGGAGGGGCGGAGGGGAGGGGTTCCAAACTCCCCAAAAAGTGTCTTTGTTATAGCATTTTAAAGAGTTTTGGGTCGGGGGGGGGGGGATGGTGGGTGGGTTGGTGGGTTCCGGAACCCTAACGCCCCCCTCCCGCAGATCCGCCCCTGGCAATGACAAGGAAAAAACGAAAACATTGACAGAGAGACAAGGACACTGAGTGACAGAGAGATAGATCACTGCCTGGTGGTGTCATCTCTCTTTATCTGATTCAATCACGTGAAATTGATAATACCAATCGCTCAAGCACCGCATACCTGCCCAAACGCATGCACGCACGCACGCACGCAAAACGCCGTGACGCACCAACTGACTCTGTCTCTCCACACGCTAGTTCACTCTCTTCTTTCAAGGACCGAAATCTTCTTCAAGGGCTGTTTTGTAACAGCTGATCCATTCAGTTGTGAAGGAACCCGCATCTGTGCGCGGGCCAATGGCGGCCGACGTAAGCCCGATGTCCTTTGCGCACAGGGTTATGACGTCATACTGACGGCGGGCCGGAGCGTACCAATAAGAGTGGGATTCTGTGAGTGTTGTATATGGGTTATGTCTTCACGCCGGGCCGGACGGCGTACCAATAATAGTGTGATTCTGTGAGTGTTGTATATACACCATACTTTCAGGACCTCTTCGGCGCTGAGCGCACTGTTCAAGAAACAGTCATCCTCCAAATCCCACACCTTCCACTAAAGGTTGAATTGGACGAACCGCCCACCGCCGAAGAGACCCTCACAGCCATCCACCAGCTCAAGAGTGGCAAAGCAGCAGGCATTGACGGAATCCCGCCAGAGATATGGAAACATGGAGGCCCAGCACTGCACAACAAGCTCCACGACCTCTTTCTCTGCTGCTGGGAAAAAGGAACACTACCAAAGGATCTCCGTGATGCAGTCATCATCACCCTGTACAAGAACAAAGGAGAGAAGTCTGCCTGCTCTAATTATCGTGGAATTACCCTGCTGTCCATCGCACCCCCACCCGGGTCTGCCCTGGGGGACTTGGGTGGGGTTAGGTATTTTTTAGTTCCCAGGGTCACCCTGGTCAGCCCCACAGGGTGGGTTTTTCTCTCTATTCTGGGGCATGTGTTTCTGTCTACCCTTTGTCCATTCACCTGTATTTGCCTTTTTAAAACTCTCCCTACTGTCTGCACTGCCTGTAGCTCTTGATATTGGATGTGTGTTGCTAAATGGTCTTAGCTTTATTTATGCCCCATGTTGTAGGTTTATTTAATGTATTTGACCGGCTGGCGACATACATTCAATTTTCTGTTTAGTGTTTTTTCACAAGCAGTGCAGGCACGTCCTGAGAAAGCCTTGTTGCTGTCGGGACGTTAAGCAATGTACAATCAATGCTGTCCATTGCGGGAAAATTCTCGCAAGGTTGCTCCTGAATCGGCTGGTACCTGCCATCGCTGAAGACCACCTCCCAGAGGGCCAGTGTGGCTTCAGAGCCAACAGGAGTACCACCGACATGGTCTTTGTGCTGAGACAGCTTCAGGAGAAGTGCCGCGAGCAGAACAAAGGGCTGTACGTAACGTTTGTCGACCTAACAAAAGCGTTTGACACTGTGAGCAGGCAAGGTATATGGCAGATCCTGGAGCGACTAGGTTGTCCGCTAAAGTTCCTCAACATGATCGTCCAGCTCCATGAGGACCAGCAAGGCCAGGTCAGACTAAACAGTGACCTCTCAGAACCATTCCCCATTCGCAACAGCGTGAAGCAAGGCTGCGTGCTGGCACCGACCCTCTTCACCATCTTCTTCAGCATGATGTTGAAGCAGGCCACAGTGGACCTCGACGATAACGACGCAGTGTACATCAGGTATCGTCTCGATGGCAGCCTGTTCAACCTCAGACGACTGCAGGCCCACACGAAAACCCTAGACCAACTGATTCGTGAGCTGCTCTTTGCTGATGACGCTGCCCTCGTTGCACACACAGAGAGAGCCTTGCAGCGCATTACGTCCTGCTTCGCAGATGCCGCACAGCTCTTTGGACTTGAGGTCAGTCTGAAAAAGACAGAGGTCTTTCATCAGCCGGCACCCAAGGAAGAGCATCGCCCTCCCCACATCACCATCGGCGAGTCCGAACTGAAGTCTGTACACCAGTTTACCTACCTTGGCTGCATCATCACGTCAGATGCCAAGCTGGAAAAGGAGCTGGACAACAGGCTGGCAAAAGCGAACAGTGCTTTCGGGCGACTATTCAAGCGGGTGTGGCACAATCAACAGCTGAAAAAGGCACCAAGATCAGCGTGTACAGAGCTGTCGTCCTCACCACCCTGCTGTACGGTTCCGAGTCCTGGGCCCTCTACCGCAGCCAACTACGACTCCTCGAACGCTTTCACCAGCGCTGCCTGCGTACCATCCTCAGCATTCACTGGAGTGACTATGTCACCAACGTCGAGGTCCTTGAACAGGCGGAAACTGTGAGCATCGAGGCTTTGCTGCTGCGGACACAGCTTCGCTGGGCGGGGCACGTCTCCAGGATGGAAGATCATCGCCTACCCAAGATCACTCTGTTCGGGGAGCTCGCCACTGGACACCGAGACAGAGGGGCACCAAAGAAGAGATACAAAGACGGTCTCAAGAAGTCACTTAGTGCCTGCCAAATCGACCACCGCCAGTGGTCTTCACTTGCTGCGGACCGTGACACCTGGCGCTCCACCATTCACAAGGCAGCCGTCTCCTTTGAGGACTCTCGCAGAGCTAACCTTAAGGACAAGCGGCTCAGAAGAAAAAACAGAGTTGTCGTAACTCAGAACCCTGACCAGACCTTCCCCTGCAGCCACTGCGGTCGAACCTGCCTGTCCCGGATTGGCCTCCGCAGCCACGAAAATGCCTGCAGACGACGTGGGCAAGCCCTATAGAATCTTCGTTCGCGAAGTCAAGCCAAGAGGTGTATATGGGTTATGTCGTCATACTTACGCCGGGCCGGAGCGTACCAATAAGAGTGTGATTCTGTGAGTGTTGTATATGGGTTATGTCTTCATACTTACGGCGGGCTGGAGCGTACCAATAAGAGTGGGATTCTGTGAGTGTTGTATATGGGTTATGTCTTCATACTTACGCCGGCCGGAGCGTACCAATAAGAGTGTGATTCTGTGCGCGAGTGCCCGCGCGTTGTGCATGTGTGTATGTGATATCAATGAGATAATAATTACAATTTTCACAGTATCAGCCATTGTACCGGTCATCTCCATTTGTTGCAGTTATTTAAACGACTTGTTGTACAGTGCACCTTTTGTTGTTTGTATGTCTGTGAGTTAAAAGCTTTTCACTTTTAGTAGATTAGCAACGGCGAACGAGTGTTTAATGACAAGTGCTCTTTTCAACTAAATGTATTGGAAAGATGTCACAAATGTAGCATTCTTGATTCCTCAACACAAAACAATACAAATGGTTATTTCTCTCCCTGTTGGGTTTGCCGTCCAGTGAACAAGTCTCTCTTCATGTGCTGGAGCAATTGGAGAACAGCAGTCGAAAAACAGCCACGCGTTTAGTAGCATCCATGGTAACAAACAGAACGCTATAATAAAAACTCTTCATTGTTTTTCCCCCACTAAAAGAAACTTAAGTTCACAAATAGATTGGTACATACAGGTCAAGGGCAGTCCCAGAGTAGCTTGGCGCCTAAAGGCCTAAAAACGCCAAGCTATTCTGGCACTGCCCTTGACTCGTAGTAGTAGTCTGATGATTGCGTGTTGACATTACAATACCTTTCTCCGAGTGAGCCTTCGGTGTGCACGGAAACACACTCAGCATTACAACACAAGGTGGGAAATGGTGTCAAACTACGTCACACTTAGTTGTGGACGGAAGTGACGTTGGTTGGTTGGTTAGTTCGGGGTTTAACGTCCACAGCACCGAGGTGATCATGGACGGCCCTGACTGGCGGGTTATGGGGGACAGGGAAATCTATTGCCTATAGAGTACGACTTGAACACTGATCGACTCAGGCGCACTCAAACTGTGCCACTTTCATTTACCAGAACCTTTCGACGGACATGCTATTAAACAAACCCGGCTCTTCCCCTTGGATTGCGAGTCCACCTACCGGGCCTGGGACGGAGATTCGAACCCACCACCCGGCGATTCCCTTCGCTCTTCTGCTCCGACACTATTTCGGACGCTGAAAATGACGTGTTGACTCCAAACTCGCGGACACTAGGGTTATTCCCTTGTTTATCGGCCAGTTTTTAGTGAACGCATCACTTGCCGCCCACAGCTAACTGTGACCTGATTTTACTTCCCAACTGACCTCGTATATCAGTAGTTGTATCACTGAGTATGTACAGCACACGCCGAGGGCTTAAGCATGTTCTTAATTAAACGAACTTTAGTTCGCGAACTCTGACGAACTACAGTTCACGATCTCGGAGGAACCAGGTTAGTTCTTAATTGGACGATCTAAAGATACGGCGAACCTAGTTCGAAGTAGTTCACGAACCTCGGCAAACCATAGTTCGCTGTCGGAAAAGTTTCGCTCAACGTGTTGAGCAAACAAAGGCGAACCTTTTCTCTGATTGGTGAAAACTTTTACCCTCTTCTGCGTTGGAGATAAGAAGATAGTCACTGATACAAACAAGTATGGCGGACGGTGATATTTCACTCGTGCGAAGAACAAGACCTATTTTTATTGATTTGTGGAGGCGCAACGCTGTTTTTGGGGTCGCTACTGCAAGGAGTACAAAAACAAACATCGTTCAAATCGCGAAGCGGCTTAGCGGCAGCCATTTTGAACACCTTCGCAGACAGTAAGTACGCCGAATCAAGCACTTCAGTTAAGAAAGAGAACCATGGCAAACCTGGTTTGCTGAAGATCGCCTAGGTTCGTTCAACCTCAATTAAGAAACAAACCAAAAGATCGCCGATCTTCTACGATCTAGGTTTGCCGACCAATAGCTCGTCTAATTAAGAACAGCTCTTACTCAGAAAAAGCGTATTTATTGTATTATCCACGTGCAAGGGCCGACGAGTCCCAGTAGGCAGATCTTGTTCCGGCCCATTACGGCCGAGATCGGCCCGAGGACCTTTGCCCACTGGGACTCGTCAGTCACCGGCCTGGGCGTCGATTGCACTATCGCGGACAACTCCCCTCCTGCCGCAGCGAGTCAGTCAGCGGCCTGGGCGTCGATTGCACTATCGCGGACAACTCCCCACCTGCCGCAGCGAGTCAGTCAGGGCCCGGGGCGTCGATTGCACTATCGCGGTCAACTCCCCTCCTGCCGCAGCGAGTCAGTCAGGGCCCGGGGCG
Source organism: Semisulcospira habei (assembly GCA_036245525.1). Classification (NCBI taxonomy): domain Eukaryota; kingdom Metazoa; phylum Mollusca; class Gastropoda; family Semisulcospiridae; genus Semisulcospira; species Semisulcospira habei. Next base: position 108,024,506 of record BTPG01000004.1, read on the forward strand.
TCGATTGCACTATCGCGGACAACTCCCCTCCTGCCGCAGCGAGTCAGTCAGGGCCCGGGGCGTCGATTGCACTATCGCGGACAACTCCCCTCCTGCCGCAGCGAGTCAGTCAGCGGCCTGGGCGTCGATTGCACTATCGCGGACAACTCGCCACCTGCCGCAGCGAGTCAGTCAGGGCCCGGGGCGTCGATTGCACTATCGCGGACAACTCCCCTCCTGCCGCAGCGAGTCAGTCAGGGCCCTTGGCGTCGATTGCACTATCGCGGACAACTCCCCTCCTGCCGCAGCGAGTCAGTCAGGGCCCGGGGCGTCGATTGCACTATCGCGGACAACTCCCCTCCTGCCGCAGCGAGTCGGTCAGAGCCCGGGGCGTCGATTGCACTATCGCGGACAACTCCCCTCCTGCCGCAGCGAGTCAGTCAGCGGCCTGGGCGTCGACTGCACTATCGCGGACAACTCCTCTCCTGCCGCAGCGAGTCAGTCAGCGGCCTGGGCGTCGATTGCACTATCGCAGACAACTCCCCTCCTGCCGCAGCGAGTCAGTCAGCGGCCTGGGCGTCGATTGCACTATCGCGGACAACTCCCCACCTGCCGCAGCGAGTCAGTCAGGGCCCGGGGCGTCGATTGCACTATCGCGGACAACTCCCCACCTGCCGCAGCGAGTCAGTCAGGGCCCGGGGCGTCGATTGCACTATCGCGGACAACTCCCCTCCTGCCGCAGCGAGTCATTCAGGGCCCGGGGCGTCGATTGCACTATCGCGGACAACTCCCCTCCTGCCGCAGCGAGTCAGTCAGCGGCCTGGGCGTCGATTGCACTATCGCGGACAACTCGCCACCTGCCGCAGCGAGTCAGTCAGGGCCCGGGGCGTCGATTGCACTATCGCGGACAACTCCCCTCCTGCCGCAGCGAGTCAGTCAGGGCCCGGGGCGTCGATTGCACTATCGCGGACAACTCCCCTCCTGCCGCAGCGAGTCAGTCAGGGCCCGGGGCGTCGATTGCACTATCGCGGACAACTCCCCTCCTGCCGCAGCGAGTCAGTCAGCGTGTGTGTATAACTGGTACCAAACATCGCACACCAACAACACGTTCTTTAAGCCTGTTTGTTCTGGCTTGGCCGTATACACAAGGTTTTATGACACAGGTCTAGATTTTGTTACGTCACTTCATTCCCTTAGTGTATTTCGAGCACATTTTTGCTTGCAATAAGCTAGGCACTGCTCTCATCAGCGGACCAACCTAACCACACTGGTGATGGACACCGAACTTTTCTTTTTGTTGTGACTGTTCTGTGGATTTCTATTTTTTGTTGGTGTCACTTTTTGTTTTTCGGTTCATTGCGTTGTTGGGGGGGGGGGGGGGTTGCAGGTCGCACTCTTCCGTTGTTTTTTGTTTTGCGGCATGTTTCACCGTGTTGGGTTATCAGTTAATTTGTTTCATTGCGTGTTGGTTTGTTTGCAATGGTGCAGCGCTCACTGTGATGCTGGGCGTTTAGACTGGTTCTCGCGCGTGGCAGTTTTTTTTGGTCGCGCGGTCCCCTGTGACTGTGAGTCATCAGTGGCCATTGTTGCTGGTGTTTGTTGCGTCTTGACAGATTCTTTTGGCTGTTTCCGATGTTACGGATTCTGGTCTGGGATTTTTGTTTTCCCTAGTGTTTTCGGAGTGCGAGCTCTAGCGCGTCGTTCGTTATTTCTTTTCCGTGTTGTTTCTTAGGTCGGCTTGTTTGCCTTAGCGCGTTAGTTGTGCGCTGAAATGCTTTTCGTGCGCAGCGGGTTGCCACTTTATACCCGTTGCTGGGCCTAGTCTGGGACACTGGCGCGATTGGGTTGGTTACCGCTACTTATCCGCGCCCCGCGTGGCCGGGGCCGGCTCAGCCCACCCCGGGCCCCGCACACGCAACTCCGCAGAGACATGAGGCCATGCACCCGGGTCTCTGCAAAGGGAGGCATAGATGTCCAAATGTCCCTGCAGAAAACAGAAACAGGGGCACACTCCACATGCACATGTTGGTTATTTGGTATCTGTGTTACCAGTCCCAGAGTGTTTACAGATTTACGGGTTTGAGTTAGAATGTGACGGCGGGCCCGGCTATTGAGTCACTTCCAAGGCTGTACCCTCCCTTTAATGTTGCATCATGTTTGGTCATCGGTCTTTGGGTAGCTGAGCGGCCCCCGCGCCAACTGTTAGCATGTTCACGTTGCAAGTTCAAAGCTGGGCTTGAGATAGTGCATACGTGTGCGTGCGCGTCCTCATTTTCAGCACCCGTTATTGTACCTGTTTTTTCCTTCTCGTTCAGAAGTGATGTCCAGGCTTGTTTTCAGTTTTCTTGTTTGTCACCTTTCCTTGTGATTGTTTTTCGGCTTAGTTTCAGTGGTTGCCCCCGCTTGATTGACGTGTTCTGTCAGTGGCATTTTAGTCGGCCGCGCGTCGTTTTTTGTTTGGTGTGTTTGAATCATTGCTTATGCATGATTCATTTCGGGGCCGGGTATCCGCATTTGTTCTATGCGTTAGGTAATTTGGATTCCCAAATTTTGTTGCGACTTTTGTGCGTTGTTATTGGTGGGGAGGTACACGTTGTATCACCGTCCGTTCGTGACTGTGTAGTTTCCTTCCTTGTTTTTTTCCCCCGCGCGGTAGAGGTTCAGTCCATTTCGCTTTCGATTCATTGCGTTATTTCCTTAAGGTTCTTTTCATGAGTCTCCTGTTCCTAGTGAGTTTATATAAAATGGTGCCAAACATCGCACACCAACGACACGTTCTTTTAGCCTGTTTGTTGTGTGCGTTCGGCGTTTTTGTTCGGTGACTCATAGAGCAGGAGAGTTAGATTCCACTCCCCCAATGTCCTGTGTTAGTGGGTTCTTTTTAACCCTATTTCATGTTTGGCAGTGCTCTTGGGAGTTTTTATTTTTTATTAAACTTGTTTTTTTCCCCCCGAGCGTGCCGTTGTTCTTTTTCCCAGTTGTTTCGGTTGTAGTTGGTTCGTTGGGATTTGGTTCATTGCGTGTGTTTGTTACCTCATTGCCTTGAGATTTTTTCTACGCGTTATGTAATTTTGATTCCCAATTTTTTTTGGGACTTTTGTGCGGTGTTATTGGTGGGGAGGTACACGTGTTAAGTCCGTTCGTGACTGTGTAGTTTCCTTCCTTGTTTTTCCACCCGCGCGTTAGGTTCTGTCCATTTCGCTTTCGATTCATTGCGTTATTTCATTAAGGTTCTTTTCATGAGTCTCCTGTTCCGAGTGTGTTTCTAGGCCAGTTTTTGGCGTGTTGGTCCGGTTTGGTTCATTGCGTGTGTTTGTCATCTCATTACTTTGAGATAGTTTTAACTCCTTGCGTCTTTTTATTGGCCGCCCGCATTTTCTCCACTAGCCGCTTGAGCGCCTTGTTTGTTAGTGTCCTGGCCGCCTCTTTGTGAACTACGTTTAGTAGTCGTTGGTCCAGTTTACGATTTTCTGTTTCGTAGGTGCGAGCAGGGTGGCCAAGGATGAGTTTGTTTAACTCTTTTATCTTGTTCTGCAGACAAGTTTGATCTTGTTCAGATCTTTTACGGTCCCCGTTGAAGCTGGCCCTCGACTTGAAGGTTATTTCAAATGCAGCTGCTGGGCGCCCGAACGTTCGTTCGTATTCCAGTCCGCTGTGGACTGTGACCCAGCTGAGGCGGTTCTGGTACTTGGGGCGTAGGTAGTTCCGGAACCCGATATTTGTGTCTGGTGTGAATCATTTCACGAATCTGGTTAGGAGTGTTTTTTCCTTTTTACCTTTGCTATGGCTTTGTTGTACCTTTTCGTATTGTTTCTTCGGGCGGTTTGTTTGCCGTTGTTCAGCGCTGATATGGCCTGTGGGCGGCAGCGGTTATGTCAGCCCCGTTGTGTAATCGCTCGTCGGTCGGCGTGCATGAGTCATGTTTGCGCACGCCCAGTTCCAATTCTGGTGTCTGCCGTTGTTATACAGCTCTTTGTCGGGGGGTATCTTTGGCTTTTCCCGATGTTACGGATTCTGGCCTGGGATTTTCGTCTTCCCTAGTGTTTTCTGAGTATGAGCTCTAGTGCGTCGTTCGTTATTTCTTTTCCGTGTTGTTTCTTAGGTCGGCTTGTTTGCCTTAGCGTCTTAGTTGTGCGCTGAAAAGTTTCTCGTTCGTACCGGGTTGCCACTTGCTGGGTCCAGTCTAGGACACTGGCGCGATTTAGTTGGTTGCCGTCACTTTTTCCGCGTCCCGTGCGGCCTGGGCCGTGGGCATCGCGTGGCCATGGCCAGCCCCGCCCAAACTGGGCCCTGCACGCGCATCCCTGCAGAGACAACTGAATAAACATTAATGCACATGTGGCCCTGCAGAGACAAGAAACATGGATGAAATGGCCTCTTGCTCATGCCTTCCTGCAGAGAAAAAAAGGCGCATACATGCCCAAGGGTCAAAACCTGGATGCACAAGGGTACCTGCGGAAGGAGGCATGGATGTTAACGTGTCCTAGCCGACCAATGAGAACAAAATCATGCACATAACAACAAAAAAAAAAAAAAAAAGGAGACATGCACATGCACAAGGGGCATAGACGTATATGTTGGTCATCTGGTATCGTTATTGGCTTAGTTTTAGTAGTTGTCAGTGGCATTTTGGTTGTTTTTTGTTTGGTGTGTCTGCCTCATTGCTTATGCATGATTAATTTCGGGGCCGGGTATTCGCATTTGTTCTATGCGTTAGGTAATTTGGATTCCCAGATTTTGTTGCGACTTTTGTGCGTTGTTATTGGTGGGGAGGTACACGTTGTATTAAGTCCGTTCGTGACTGTGTAGTTTCCTTCCTTGTTTTTTCCACCCGCGCGGAAGGTTCTGCCCCTTTTGCTTTCGATTCATGGCGTTATTTCCTTAAGGTTCTTTTCAATGAGTTTCCTGTTCCGAGTGTGTTTCTAGGCCAGTTTTTGGCGAGTTGTTCCGTCCAGGCCTCAATGGTTTGCCTGTCAGTTTTGGGTCTTGAAACTGGGCGTCGTTTGTCTGGTGAGCGTGAGTTAGTCTCATATCACGCCTTGGTCCACGCGCTCTCAGTTTCAGTCTTGGCGTGTGCCGTTATCGTGGGCCCCGCGCCGTTATGCGCGTTTGTTTCGGGCGGCGTAATCGACGGTCCTTCGGGTTGTTGGTTCGAGCCCTGTTGTGTTCGCCTTCACTCGTTACCGGAGTGTCCCGTGTTCCAGAATGTTGCGTTTGCAGTTTGTTCATTGCTCGTCGCGCGCTTAGGTTACCCTTCCCTTGGCGTTGCGTGTCCAGTTTTGGAGTTTAGCGCGGTAGCTGTGGGTTTAGCGTGGTTCGGTGCGCTAACTTCACGGGTAATTGACCTGTGGCTGCCATGTGCTGTCAGTGGCATTTTAGTCGGCCTCATGTAGTTTGTGTTTGGTTTGTGTGAATCATTGCTTATGCATGATTCATTTCGGGCCCGGTTATTCGCATTTGTTCTATGCGTTAGGTAATTTGGATTCCCAAATTTTTCCCTGCGACTTTTGTGCGTTGTTATTGGTGGGGAGGTACACGTGGCGTTAAGTCCGTTCGTGACTGTGTAGTTTTCTTCCTTGTTTTTTTTCCCCCCCGCGCGGTAGGTTCTGTCCATTTCGCTTTCGATTCATTTCGTTCTTTTCATGAGTCTCCTGTTCTGGGTGTTTTCTAGGCCAGTTTTTGGCGAGTTTGTTGCGTGTGTTTGTCATCTCATTACTTTGAGATAGTTTTAATTCCTTGAGTCTTTTTATTGGCCGCCCGCATTCTCTCTTCTAGCTGCTTGAGCGCCTCGTTTGTTAGTATCCTGGCCGCCTCTTTGTGAACTACGTTTAGTTCGTTGGTCCGGTTTACGATTTTCTGTTTCGTAAGTGCGAGCAGGGTGGCCAAGGATGAGTTTGTTTAACTCTTTTATCTTGCTCTGCAGACAAGTTTGGTCTTGTTCAGATCTTTTACGGTCCCCGTTGAAGCTGGCCCTCGACTTGAAGGTTATTTCGATTGCAGCTGCTGGGCGCCCGAACGTTCGTTCGTATTCCAGTCCGCTGTGGACTGACCCAGCTGAGGCGATTCTGGTATTTGGGGCGTAGGTGGTCCCGGGACCCGATATTTGGGTCTGGTGTGAATCACTTCACGAGTCTGGTTGGGAGTGTTTTTTCCTTTTCCCTTCGCTATGGCTTTGTTGTACCTTTTCGTATTGTTTCTTCGAGCGGTTTGTTTGCCGTTGTTCAGCGCTGTGGCTGGGCGCTGATATGGCCTGTGGGCGGCAGCGGTTATGTCAGCCCCGTTGTGCAATTGCTCGTCGGTCGGCGTGCATGAGTCATGTTTGCGCGCGCCCAGTTCCAATTCTGGTGTCTGCCGTTGTTGTACAGCTCTTTGTTTAGGCTGTGTTATTTTTTGTGCTTTTGGTTTGAGTTGTGTGTGTGTACACTGTCCTCACCGTCTTATGATCAAACCTCGCGTTTTGTAGTATGAGGATGCTTCTTCCAAAGGGTTTCACGAATGTTTTTCGTTGTTTCTAGGCCTTATGTTTGCCTGGTTAAGACGGCTGTGTTTGATAGGTCCTCGTGGGGCCTTGTTTTTTGTAACTTCCCGTTCAGAAGTGAAGTCAAGGCTTGTTTTGCCCTGTCACGCAGTAGTGGGTTTTCTTTGTTTTGTTTGTTTTTATTTGTTGGTGAGGGAGTATTTGTTGTATGACTAGACCTGTGCCACTGTAACAGTGTATGACCAAGCCAGGCAGTCTTTTTGTTGTGTAGTTGTGGTGGATCAGCCTATAGCCAACCTGAAAGCGGATAAGCACGGCGAGGGTAGTCCCCAATCATCGTGTGTGTATAACTGGTGCCAAACATCGCACACCAACAACACGTTCTTTAAGCCTGTTTGTTCTGGCTTGGCCGTATACACAAGGTTTTATGACACAGGTCTAGATTTTGTTACGTCACTTCATTCCCTTAGTGTATTTCGAGCACATTTTTGCTTGCAATAAGCTAGGCACTGCTCTCATCAGCGGACCAACCTAACCACACTGGTGATGGACACCGAACTTTTCTTTTTGTTGTGACTGTTCTGTGGATTTCTATTTTTTGTTGGTGTCACTTTTTGTTTTTCGGTTCATTGCGTTGTTGGGGGGGGGGGGGGGGGGGGTTGCAGGTCGCACTCTTCCGTTGTTTTTTGTTTTGCGGCATGTTTCACCGTGTTGGGTTATCAGTTAATTTGTTTCATTGCGTGTTGGTTTGTTTGCAATGGTGCAGCGCTCACTGTGATGCTGGGCGTTTAGACTGGTTCTCGCGCGTGGCAGTTTTTTTTGGTCGCGCGGTCCCCTGTGACTGTGAGTCATCAGTGGCCATTGTTGCTGGTGTTTGTTGCGTCTTGACAGATTCTTTTGGCTGTTTCCGATGTTACGGATTCTGGTCTGGGATTTTTGTTTTCCCTAGTGTTTTCGGAGTGCGAGCTCTAGCGCGTCGTTCGTTATTTCTTTTCCGTGTTGTTTCTTAGGTCGGCTTGTTTGCCTTAGCGCGTTAGTTGTGCGCTGAAATGCTTTTCGTGCGCAGCGGGTTGCCACTTTATACCCGTTGCTGGGCCTAGTCTGGGACACTGGCGCGATTGGGTTGGTTACCGCTACTTATCCGCGCCCCGCGTGGCCGGGGCCGGCTCAGCCCACCCCGGGCCCCGCACACGCAACTCCGCAGAGACAGTGCACATCACTGCCCGTGAGGCCATGCACCCGGGTCTCTGCAAAGGGAGGCATAGATGTCCAAATGTCCCTGCAGAAAACAGAAACAGGGGCACACTCCACATGCACATGTTGGTTATTTGGTATCTGTGTTACCAGTCCCAGAGTGTTTACAGATTTACGGGTTTGAGTTAGAATGTGACGGCGGGCCCGGCTATTGAGTCACTTCCAAGGCTGTACCCTCCCTGTAATGTTGCATCATGTTTGGTCATCGGTCTTTGGGTAGCTGAGCGGCCCCCGCGCCAACTGTTAGCATGTTCACGTTGCAAGTTCAAAGCTGGGCTTGAGATAGTGCATACGTGTGCGTGCGCGTCCTCATTTTCAGCACCCGTTATTGTACCTGTTTTTTCCTTCTCGTTCAGAAGTGATGTCCAGGCTTGTTTTCAGTTTTCTTGTTTGTCACCTTTCCTTGTGATTGTTTTTCGGCTTAGTTTCAGTGGTTGCCCCCGCTTGATTGACGTGTTCTGTCAGTGGCATTTTAGTCGGCCGCGCGTCGTTTTTTGTTTGATGTGTTTGAATCATTGCTTATGCATGATTCATTTCGGGGCCGGGTATCCGCATTTGTTCTATGCGTTAGGTAATTTGGATTCCCAAATTTTGTTGCGACTTTTGTGCGTTGTTATTGGTGGGGAGGTACACGTTGTATCACCGTCCGTTCGTGACTGTGTAGTTTCCTTCCTTGTTTTTTTCCCCCGCGCGGTAGGTTCAGTCCATTTCGCTTTCGATTCATTGCGTTATTTCCTTAAGGTTCTTTTCATGAGTCTCCTGTTCCTAGTGAGTTTATATAAAATGGTGCCAAACATCGCACACCAACGACACGTTCTTTTAGCCTGTTTGTTGTGTGCGTTCGGCGTTTTTGTTCGGTGACTCATAGAGCAGGAGAGTTAGATTCCATTCCCCCAATGTCCTGTGTTAGTGGGTTCTTTTTAACCCTATTTCATGTTTGGCAGTGCTCTTGGGAGTTTTTATTTTTTATTAAACTTGTTTTTTTCCCCCCGAGCGTGCCGTTGTTCTTTTTCCCAGTTGTTTCGGTTGTAGTTGGTTCGTTGGGATTTGGTTCATTGCGTGTGTTTGTTACCTCATTGCCTTGAGATTTTTTCTACGCGTTATGTAATTTTGATTCCCAATTTTTTTTGGGACTTTTGTGCGGTGTTATTGGTGGGGAGGTACACGTGTTAAGTCCGTTCGTGACTGTGTAGTTTCCTTCCTTGTTTTTCCACCCGCGCGTTAGGTTCTGTCCATTTCGCTTTCGATTCATTGCGTTATTTCATTAAGGTTCTTTTCATGAGTCTCCTGTTCCGAGTGTGTTTCTAGGCCAGTTTTTGGCGTGTTGGTCCGGTTTGGTTCATTGCGTGTGTTTGTCATCTCATTACTTTGAGATAGTTTTAACTCCTTGCGTCTTTTTATTGGCCGCCCGCATTTTCTCCACTAGCCGCTTGAGCGCCTTGTTTGTTAGTGTCCTGGCCGCCTCTTTGTGAACTACGTTTAGTAGTCGTTGGTCCAGTTTACGATTTTCTGTTTCGTAGGTGCGAGCAGGGTGGCCAAGGATGAGTTTGTTTAACTCTTTTATCTTGTTCTGCAGACAAGTTTGATCTTGTTCAGATCTTTTACGGTCCCCGTTGAAGCTGGCCCTCGACTTGAAGGTTATTTCAAATGCAGCTGCTGGGCGCCCGAACGTTCGTTCGTATTCCAGTCCGCTGTGGACTGTGACCCAGCTGAGGCGGTTCTGGTACTTGGGGCGTAGGTAGTTCCGGAACCCGATATTTGTGTCTGGTGTGAATCATTTCACGAATCTGGTTAGGAGTGTTTTTTCCTTTTTACCTTTGCTATGGCTTTGTTGTACCTTTTCGTATTGTTTCTTCGGGCGGTTTGTTTGCCGTTGTTCAGCGCTGATATGGCCTGTGGGCGGCAGCGGTTATGTCAGCCCCGTTGTGTAATCGCTCGTCGGTCGGCGTGCATGAGTCATGTTTGCGCACGCCCAGTTCCAATTCTGGTGTCTGCCGTTGTTATACAGCTCTTTGTCGGGGGGTATCTTTGGCTTTTCCCGATGTTACGGATTCTGGCCTGGGATTTTCGTCTTCCCTAGTGTTTTCTGAGTATGAGCTCTAGTGCGTCGTTCGTTATTTCTTTTCCGTGTTGTTTCTTAGGTCGGCTTGTTTGCCTTAGCGTCTTAGTTGTGCGCTGAAAAGTTTCTCGTTCGTACCGGGTTGCCACTTGCTGGGTCCAGTCTAGGACACTGGCGCGATTTAGTTGGTTGCCGTCACTTTTTCCGCGTCCCGTGCGGCCTGGGCCGTGGGCATCGCGTGGCCATGGCCAGCCCCGCCCAAACCGGGCCCTGCACGCGCATCCCTGCAGAGACAACTGAATAAACATTAATGCACATGTGGCCCTGCAGAGACAAGAAACATGGATGAAATGGCCTCTTGCTCATGCCTTCCTGCAGAGAAAAAAAGGCGCATACATGCCCAAGGGTCAAAACCTGGATGCACAAGGGTACCTGCGGAAGGAGGCATGGATGTTAACGTGTCCTAGCCGACCAATGAGAACAAAATCATGCACATAACAACAAAAAAAAAAAAAGGAGACATGCACATGCACAAGGGGCATAGACGTATATGTTGGTCATCTGGTATCGTTATTGGCTTAGTTTTAGTAGTTGTCAGTGGCATTTTGGTTGTTTTTTGTTTGGTGTGTCTGCCTCATTGCTTATGCATGATTAATTTCGGGGCCGGGTATTCGCATTTGTTCTATGCGTTAGGTAATTTGGATTCCCAGATTTTGTTGCGACTTTTGTGCGTTGTTATTGGTGGGGAGGTACACGTTGTATTAAGTCCGTTCGTGACTGTGTAGTTTCCTTCCTTGTTTTTTCCACCCGCGCGGAAGGTTCTGCCCCTTTTGCTTTCGATTCATGGCGTTATTTCCTTAAGGTTCTTTTCATGAGTTTCCTGTTCCGAGTGTGTTTCTAGGCCAGTTTTTGGCGAGTTGTTCCGTCCAGGCCTCAATGGTTTGCCTGTCAGTTTTGGGTCTTGAAACTGGGCGTCGTTTGTCTGGTGAGCGTGAGTTAGTCTCATATCACGCCTTGGTCCACGCGCTCTCAGTTTCAGTCTTGGCAAGAACCTTAATGAAATAACGCAATGAATCGAAAGCGAAATGGACAGAACCTAACGCGCGGGTGGAAAAACAAGGAAGGAAACTACACAGTCAGGAACGGACTTAACACAACGTGTACCTCCCCACCAATAACACCGCACAAAAGTCGCAAAAAAAAAATTGGGAATCAAAATTACATAACGCGTAGAAAAAATCTCAAGGCAATGAGGTAACAAACACACGCAATGAACCAAATCCCAACGAACCAACTACAACCGAAACAACTGGGAAAAAGAACAACGGCACGCTCGGGGGGAAAAAAACAAGTTTAATAAAAATAAAAACTCCCAAGAGCACTGCCAAACATGAAATAGGGTTAAAAAGAACCCACTAACACAGGACATTGGGGGAATGGAATCTAACTCTCCTGCTCTACGAGTCACCGAACAAAAACGCCGAACGCACACAACAAACAGGCTAAAAGAACGTGTCGTTGGTGTGCGATGTTTGGCACCATTTTATATAAACTCACTAGGAACAGGAGACTCATGAAAAGAACCTTAAGGAAATAACGCAATGAATCGAAAGCGAAA
>BTPG01000004.1:108036393-108106393 GCA_036245525.1 Semisulcospira habei
TACGCTCAAACGTTTGGTGCTATTCTGGCACAACCTTTGAACAATTTTAGTCAAACCTATTTTACACACTGGTGTATTCCGAATAATACAGTAAACTCGCCTGTACGGCAGAGGTCATTTCCCTTTGGCTGTCAGCAGCGGTGTTCGTGGCAATGATTCATGTAGGATTCCAGTAGGTCTTCTGTAGAAATCATTGCTAAGACAACCGCTACCGACTGTCAGAGGGTTAAATCGAATTTGAGGAGAACGTTGACATTGTAGCTTATGGTGGTGACAACAAGCGGCTTATTGTTTCTTCCCTGGGCTCTATGACGCAAAACATTGTTAGACACATGACGTCAGTTTCAGTAAACTACGACAAAATAAATGTAAAGATAACAGAAAACCAACATCTTCAAGGCGTAGGCTTCAAGTCATAGAACGACACATAGCCTAAACCGGCCATAATAGCTAATAATAGCAATAACTAAACAATATATTACCTAAGTTCTTTCTGTGTGCAAGAACAATTCAGTTGTAGGTGAACAAAAATCAGTCGTCCCCTTTAGTGCCTTCCTCGCTGAACTACCACCTCATCCGCCACCGCACATTCTTCCCGATCCCATCCATTACCAGTGATCAATGTACTCGTAGGGATAGATTCCTTTTTTGATCAACTCAGGCTCAAAATATTTGCTTGTTATTGGAAACTCAGCCAGTCCTTCTGCCAGACTAGCAAGCCACGAGGGCAAGATGGTGGCCAGGCTGAGGCACCATCTCAGTCCTAGCCGGCCGCTCCGGCAAAATCCGTCAACTGACTGTGCTTTCAAGCGACGTCTATTATTTTTTTTTTTTTAGACAGTGTTGTGCCATCAAGTTCTAGGATACAGTGATGTACTTTTTCACTAACTTATTTGATAGAATACCGTCCTTATTTTGTCATACTGGATCGTCTTCATTTTCAGAGTAACAGTCGGAACAATTTCAACCTACTTCGAGCCAGCCTCTATACAGTCAAAGAAGAGCTTGCAGACGAACTGTGGAAAATGGCGGCCATGCACCACCTCAGTCCTGGCCGGCCGCTCCGGTAGAATCCGTCACTGAATTGTGCTAGTAAATTGACATCTCTAAACACCGGCGCTGTACTATGGCGACGGGCCCCCATGTGCAGTTTTGACTGTTGTTTACTATGTTGCCTTGATCGGAGATCATTCCCCTATCGACGGTATTTTGTTTCTGTTCAGTGTTAACTTGTATTTTCATGTACTAGCTTTAATCAAGTAGGAACTTAACAATAGAACATAAAATAGTGTGTTCAGGAGACATAGGGCCGTCTTAGCATTCTGTTTTTGTCAGGGAGGTTCGGGGTGGGATGAGGCCACTGGCGCTGGCCATTAGATGCCTTGGCGATGGGCTTCACCCATCCCGGGGCCGAGTTATTGTTATTGTTGGGGGCCGAAATCATGTGTAGTCGGGACTTTTCATTAACAGGACCACAAACCCAATCGTCCTTTTAGGAACGGTCCCGTAAACAACGCCAGTCAAATGGAATTCATGGCGGGCTCGCAGAAGGAATTCAGTACAGGGACGGCAGCTAAAGTCCCAACTATCTATAGACTAGTGACCTTGACTTCAGTATTTTGGGGGGGGGGGGGAAGCCCTCCCAATGGCGCATGCGCATCCTCTAGTTTTGTCCTACGGGCATCTAGAAATCATCGTTGAAGCGTCGGCATAACTGCAACTGACCCAGGAAGTTTGCATAACTTTCATTGACCATGTACACCGATGGGTATAACCCAAACCCACCGTTGTCGGAGAGACATAGATCCTCATGGGGAGCCTACTAGGTACTCCTTACCTAACGCACATCTACATTGGACTTGACAAGCAGAGCTGCCTGCACACTGCGGTGGCGGAAACAAACACGTGAAGGCAGCACACCCACAGTGCACTACATAGCGTAGTAAGAAATGGCACCGACATGATTCGCCACATCCACTTCGTCTTTTACCGCATCAATTATATCAAAAATCTGTTGACGCGTAAATCTAAACTTCTTGTGGATAGGGGGATCTTGACGACTGGGCACCCCAGGATCTCCATACACTTCGCCCAGGCTTGCGCCCTCACCCTGGAGAGGTCACTCCAGTGACTGACCCAGCAAGCGCATATACTCCATTGTCTTCCGAGACAGGATGCCAAGAGTCGGACTGCGCTGGATGCTGGCTCGGCTTGTGTGTAGTGAGACTGGGAGGCTCGCGTCCGGTGTTGGTCCCCGCATTCCTCTTTGTGGCTGTGTGCCAGCCGCGTGGCCGGCCCGATGATGACTCATGGTGGAGAGAAGCGTGGTCAGTTGGGTGGCGTCTGCTGTCTTTCGCTGTATCGCAGTTTTCATTTGGAGTTGGTTGTTGATTCAAATTCAGGGGGCTGTCCATGACGTTCCTTTGCGATTTATATCGCGATGGTCGTGGTTTTTGTCGATTAATCGTGTAGTGCCGGGTAGGAGTGCAGCGTGATAGCTGTCTGTATGCTGTATGTCGCCGCGACGGGTGGGCCTTCTGCGCCGTAAGACGTGTAGTGTTGGCGTGGAGCTGTAGGTTGGTCGAACTAACTGAGCGTATGCGGAGCTTTATTTGCCGTTTGCTTTTTGCTCACTTAGATTCGGTCGAGTGTGTTGGTTGACGGTAAACTAGCGAGCAACATTCACACTATATTTTTTTCCTTGTGTATGTTTAGCTCCCTGGGCAATGATGGAGGCCGCCTCTTTCACCTTGCTGTCCGCTGACTGATGCTGGTTGAGAGTGTAGTGCCGGGTGGGAGTCCAGCGTGATAGCTGTCTGTCTGCTGTACGTTGCTGACGTGTAGTGTTGGCGTGGAGCTGTAGGTTGGTCGAACTAAATGAGCGTACGCGGAGCTTTATTTGCCGTTTGCTTTTTGCTCACTTAGATACGGTCGAGTGTGTTGCCGGGTTGACGGTAAACTAGGGAGCAACATTCACACTATATTTTTTCGTGTGTATGTTTAGCTCCCTGTTTTCAATGATGGAGGCCGCCTCTTTCACCTTGCTGTCCGCTGATGTTGGTTGAGAGTGTAGTGCCGGGTGGGAGTCCAGCGTGATAGCTGTCTGTCTGCTGTACGTTGATGACTGGTAGTGTTAGCGTGGACTGAGCTGCACGGTAGGTTGGTCGAACTAACTGAGCGTTTGCTATTTGCTCACTTAGATGCGGTCGAGTGTGTTGGTTGATGGTAAACTAGCGAGCAACATTCACACTATATTTTTTCGTGTGTATGTTTAGCTCCCTGTTTTCAATGATGGAGGCCGCCTCTTTCACCTTGCTGTCCGCTGATGTTGGTTGCGAGTGTAGTGCCGGGTGGAAGTCCAGCGTGATAGCTGTCTGCTGTACGTTGCTGACGTGTAGTGTTGGCGTGGAGCTGTAGGTTGGTCGAACTAAATGAGCGTACGCGGAGCTTTATTTGCCGTTTGCTTTTTGCTCACTTAGCTACGGTCGAGTGTGTTGGTTGACGGTGAACTAGCGAGCAACATTCACACTATATTTTTTCGTATGTATGGGCTCCCTGTTTCAGTTTCAATGATGCCGAAAGCCGCCTCTTTCACCTTGCTGTCCGCTGATGCTGGTTGAGAGTGTAGTGCCGGGTGGGAGTCCAGCGTGATAGCTGTCTGTCTGCTGTACGTTGCTGCGGTGAGCTGGCTTTGTTTCTGCCGATTCAAATTCCGAAGGCTATCCGTAACATTCGTGTGCGATTTAGATCGCTGTGCCGGATGAGGTGTCGGCGTGGAGCTGTGGGTTGGTTGTGGTCGAATTGCTATTTGCATATTCGGTCGAGTGTGTTGGTTGACGGTAAAGTAGTCACTAGCGAGCAACATCCACACTTTATTTTTCGTGTGTATGTTTAGCTCCCTTTTCGATGATGGAGGCCGCCTCTTTCAACTTGCTGTCCGCTGCTGCTGTTGCATCGGTTACACGGTGGAGTGTGTTGGTTGACGGTAAACTAGCGAGCAACATTCACACTATATTTTTTCGTGTGTATGTTTAGCTCCCTGTTTTCATTGATGGAGGCCGCCTCTTTCACCTTGCTCAGTGTCCGCTGATGCTGGTTGGGAGTGTAGTGCCGGGTGGGAGTCCAGCGTGATAGCTGTCGGTCTGCTGTACGTTGCTGCGGTGAGCTGGCTCTGTTTCTGCAGATTCAAAAGGCTGTACTTAACGCTCCTGATGTGGGGGTTTGGCGTCTGCTGTCTTTCGCTGTATCGTTTTCTTATCTGGAGCTGGTTGCTGATTCAAATTCTGGGGCCGTCCATACCATACCGCGGTAGGGGTGGTGGTGGTCGTAGGCAATTTGTATCGTTGTTTCTTTAGGAGGGGTGCGGTGTTACTGTCGATCCGCAATTCTGGCGTTGGGCTGCAAGATGTGTTGACTGCAGTAGTCGTGGCATCTGGTGGCGTGGTCAGTCCGGTGGGTAGTCAGGCGAATATTCTGTTCGTTGGTTTGTCGCAGGGTGCAGCTGTATCAGTTCTCAGGGGCGGCGCGTTTGTGGATTTTTGCTTCATTGCGTGGAATGTTGACGATCTTCTTCACTCGGTTAGAGTGTCGGTCGTCGTTTCGGCTTTCGTTTTGTAGTCTTGCTGGTTGGCTGTGTAGTGCCGGGTAGGAGTACAGCGCGATGTCTGTCTGTTTGCTGTATGTCGCTGCGATGAGCTGACATCTTTTCTGTTCCAAGGGTTGGTGTCTCGAGTTTATTCTCCGCCAATTTGTCGAATTGAGTGTTTTTAGGTCTCTCTGTGAGCCTGGGGGTGATGGTGGGAGGGGGGCTGGTGGTGGGAAGGGGTTTCCTTCTTCCTTTTCACTGGCAGTCGAAAATCCCTTAGGGTTTTCTTCTCAGCAACTTTGTTGATTCAAGTGACAAGACCAAACATCGTTTTGTGTTTGACCAAACCAGGCTAGCCTGTCACCATACATGCGGATCGACCAAAGATCAATCTACGCGGAAGAGCACGAGCGGGGTAGTCCCCAACAGTCCGGTGTAGGAAAAAACGGTGCTCACATCGCACACACGCAGGTTTCAGGATTTACCCGGTCTGGCCGTATACACAAAACTAGTTGACGTTTGGTCTTGATTTTGTCATTTATTTTCGTTTGTGTATTTCGAGTAAGTTTGTGCTTTATTTGCCAGGCACTACTCTCGTCAGCGGAACAAGCCTGACCACTTTTATGTGGATTTTTGTTTCATTGCGTTGAAAGTTGATGATCTTCTTTACTCTATTAGAGTGTTGGTTGCCATTTCGGCTTTCATTTTGCCGTCTTGTTGGCTTCACTTGATGTCCGGCAGGCTGGTGGTCTGTTTAGTCACACGTTCATTGCGTGTACTGTAGAGTCGGACTGCGCTCGATGCTGGCTCGGCTTGTAGTCGGCTTGTAGTCTTCCTACGCCTTGGTGACGGGCTTCACCCATCCCGGGGCCAAGTTATTGTCCAGCTTTGTTATTGTAATTTGTGGAATGACTGAGCGAGTGTGTGAATGTGAGCAGCACCTGAGGTGGCAAGACAAATTTTGCTATATCAGTAGCAACAATAAAGTTTCTTGAATCTTGAATCTTAAAGACAAATGTTGCATGGAGTCATAAAATGCTAATTTGTCCAACTCAAACGTCATGTGTGTTGTGACACTAAAAGAAGCTCATAACAACTAAAGTGAGCTTATTATAAATTCATTAGTCCCAGCTCACTCCATAGGACACTTAGTCCCAGCTCTCACTCCATAGGACACTTAGTCCCAGCTCTCAGTCACTCCATAGGACACTTAGTCCCAGCGCTCACTCCATAGGACACGTGTCATGACTACTAAAGTGAGCCCATTATCTATCCATTAGTCCGAGCCCCGTAGAGCCCGTATCATTACTGTCCGTGCTCTGCCCGTGATACTAATGGCCCTCGTTAATTCCAGATCAAGGGAACTTCTGAATACCCGACCGTGATATTGGCCGTATACACGTATAGTGTAACACTGAGACTCCTGTAGAAATCACGTCAACAAAAAGCGATACGAACAGCCCACAAACAAGATTGTTAACACCTTCACTGCCGGGGAAAAATGCAAAGACCACTCAGCTGCAAGAGGTAACGAACCGCATGAGCCCCCGCATATTTCTTGGATTGGTGGAATGGGGTCCATGTTAAATTTGAAATGCTTTCCTACACATCATTGCGTGTGCACTGGCGGCAGTCAAGGCGCTAACACATGTTCATATCATATCTGTGCGTGTGTGCCTCACAGACAGGATGGCCTCGTATAGTCGTCTGCTCGACCTTATACCCAAATAACCAACTAACCTGCGTCAACACACTTTGGGAGACGTAACTATAGCCAAAGGAACTTGGGAGTTATTTCCCTTCACCATACAGACCTTCAAGAAAAAAAAAATGAGGGCCTTTTCGGGCCCGTTTCAAGAAAAAAATTAGGGCCTTTTAGGGCCTGTTTTAACATCTAAAAATAAAAACAAAATAGGGCAATCACGGCACACTAAATTACAGAATAAAATAATATTTGGTCAAGAGTACGACTGGGTATCCAAATGGTGTGACAAGCACCCTGCATTTCAAAAGCAAAATAATTTCTGTATTTCATATAAATCTGATGTACCTTTCCATACATAAACATTGACACTATTAAATTTGTTATGTTATTTGCAGTTTGGTTGTATTGATCTTTGAAGTTTAAGTTTGAACATAACATTTACAATGTCACACATTTAACAATTCACAACAAGCACATTTTTGCGTTTGTACGTTTCAAAGTATGTTCTCCATCCAGAATATATGGTATGTCTATAGTATAAATAAAGTGTGATAGTGGAAAATGCAAACTTTTATGCCATAAAAACTATCAGAACATAACTTTACACCATAATCTCCAAAAAGCCACTAATTTTAAATTCTACTTGGAGAACTAATTTCAAACATGTTATGCTAATTGCACAGAAACAAGTCTCTAATTTAAGTGCAAAAGCCAATTGAAAAAAATAATGAAAAGAATTTTTGTTTTAAAAAGTGCCTAAACTGTTTGAAACATAACTCAACATTTACACTGAGTATAAATCTTCAAAACTGGATCATTTGATTTTCCATGCAAGAACTACAAACCTTTCATTATAAAAACGAAGTACATACTCTAATAACATAAGTTTTAATAATTGACCATTTGTCAGAATGTGTAGTAGTAGTACTGATGATTTCTGCTGTCAAAATTTACAACACGTGTTTTGTTCAAGCAGGGTCTTATATTATGGTTAATTATGCAAAAGCAACTCACTCTAAAAAATCACCAACTCAATGTTAATTTAGGCCAACACTGCAAACATCTTGTGACAGTAACAGTGATTTTTCATAGTGCAGCATGCCTTTGAAAATCCGAGTTCCATGGAGCATGATTGTGTAAAATGTGTCACGTTTTGTTTTCAAGTTATAATTCGGATTTGGTTTTTAAAAAAAACTGATACCACTAGACACCCAGTCGTTCTCTTGACCATTTACCAAATGGTGTCCATAGACATTTCTTTTCCAATACAAATCCTTATCCAGCAAATACTTAATTACTTTCTCAGTTTCTGGTATGTCTCAAGTAAGTTGTCCTAGTCATTACAAAAGCATAAATTTCTTACACTGGCTGGAGTAAACACATTGTTCTTGCAGCACAGTCAAGGTACATGGAAATCGTCAACTTCTCAATCACAAGACGAAGAAGAAAAAGCTTTGTCCGGCTGCCTTGTCCTTGGTCTACTGTCAAACACTTTTTTCAGGTTGAGGGGAGAGAACAGTACACTGAATGACCATACACTCGGTATGGAGTTACTTCAGAGAGGGGGAATATGAGAGTATTAGGGAATCTTCTATGGTCCTCATTTTTCTATGTTATTCGCTCACAAAAACGCACACGACCTTGCCTTTCCTTTTTCTCAAATTCCTTTTATTTTTCTCTGTAATTAGATATATAAAGAAAGAACTGAATCTTTATTAACACTATGACTGAGAATTTAAGGGGTTAACTCAGTCATAGTGTTAATAATACTTCAAATCCCCCCCCCCCCCCCATAGACAAAACGCCCGATCAAACCAGTGCTTGTAACCCGAAGCAATTACATATAATACATAAACACCTCATGCCTACGCTTGACTGGTTTTGAAAGACCCCCACTTCAATTCAGGTAAGATATGAATAGACCTGTTCTGAAAATAGCAATTATTCGCATTTTCATGTCGGGACGAGATTGCCTTTTGAAACCGGGATCGAAATCTTTTGAATCAGATCGGTATGCACCCAGCATGTCACGGTATGTATCCACACTGTCTCGCTATTCATAAAGGAATTTTAAATTTTTCCAATTATGTGTTTACCCGTTCGATTTGCCATTAAATGCAAATGGCCAACACTCACACACACAGACAATCTCACCCCTTTTTTACACAGAGAGAGGCCCGTTATAAAGTCAGTAATCATACACCTTTACCCCACTCTGTTTTATGTCTGTTCTTATAACAACATTACAAGCACTGACGAAAGATTTTGGACCGGCTGACTTACTCTTTGTATAAACGCCATGAAGTCTTCACAGACACAGAGTTAAAATGAGTTTGCAACCTGTTGGAAAACGGAAAAAGGCTTTAAGTTAAGATCCGTCTTGTATTTTATGACGAGGGGGGGAGAGGGGATTACTGTTGACTGTTATTTCTACACAGAATGAAACAGACATGATCAAGCCAGTTCGAACATGACTAGTAACGCAGGCACTGACAAAGGGTGTAGGTTGATTTTGCTGGTCATTTCAAAAGGCTTTGAACTTGATGTTGACACAGTAATTGATTTGCCGCTCCGTGAATACACACAGTGAGCGTCATGAGTGGCGTTTTATATCTCTGTTTGTTAGACTGCCTGGTTTTGTTTGCTGATTTTATTCTGCGTGTTTTGCACATTTCGAAATCAGGCACGATCAAGCCAGTTTGAACTTGACTGTTGGCGTGCCTTGGAACTAATGCGTGTTAAGATGTTTTCTAGTATAAAACCAAACCCCAGAGCTAGGTAGAGTCAATCATGACACAATATTCTGGTAAAAGTGCGATTGTACAAAACTGTCTTCTTCGTAAGCGGCTGTGTGCTCGTAAGGAAAAAGTGGCTCGTTTTAAAGAAGAATTGGAGAAACTAAATGCTAATGTACAGGATTTAAACACAAGCTTAAATAAGCTTCAAGAAGAGATGAAACCTATTGCTGATAAAATAATTGCGGATAATGATGAAAACAACTTTCAGTCATTGCCAGCCATGATAAAAGAATGTGGCAACCTTGAGGGAAAGGCAGAAAAAATTAAAAGAGCTATTTTTCAAGGAGAGCAAAAAATAAGATTAAAACAAAAGGATGTAGAAATGAATGAAATGGCTGCAAATAAGATCGATGCCAAAATAACTCAATTAGAAACTAATAGCCCCTTATTCCAAAGATTGCGTGCAATTATTGCACAGAGGAGACAAGAAAAAGCAGCAGCAAGTGGAAGCAATGCATAAATAACGGAGTAGTTCCACAGCCGCTTACGAAGAATAAGCGGCTTACATTTGCTCTCGGCTTTTGTACATACCATCAAATTTTACACACCACAGAATATTTTTATCTTAGTGTGGTGTGTTGGAAAAACACTTTCACGTGATATGCGTTTTTACGCAGCCCGGGAGTGTCATGTTCGAGTGTTTTTTCCTAGGGATGTACCACAGCTCAGCATACAAACACACACAAACCACATCCGAGAGCAATCACCTGTTTGGCTTGACATGTGGTCTTTGGTACAAAATAGGTGACCACTAAAAATTTTTCATTTTCTTTGAGCTGTCAAAGGTTTCTGACCTTTCTGATGAGACTAATTAAGTCGAAACAGCTCCTCGTTTCAAAGGTAAGTGCTTTTTTATTTCACTTATTATTAAAAATATATTTTATTATAAAATGAACACAGATGAAATATTATTATTAAATAATATTGGCGCTGTAGAAAACATAGACTTAGATTCGAAAAGGGAACGACTTTTATCTGTAGTGGTTTCTGGTCATTCGAAATCTTATCTTGGGAAGCTATATTCAACTGAAGATATACTATCCCTCACGGCTGCTGATTTATTTAAACTTCATTTTAAATATGAACAGCACATGGCTTCACTAATGACCCGTGATTTGAGCAAATCAATTGTCTGCTTATATTCAAAAGCTGTGAGTTACGCTCTCCCTGTAGACATTGAAAATCTCACAAATGACCTCGAGAGTAACCCCATTGTAACGAGTGCAATTGGTAAATTAGCTTGCCTTTTATTCTACAGATTTGGTAATTTGCTGGCTCCACTGGTAACATTAATTGTAACTAGCAGCCATATCGATTTTACGAAATTAAATTTTTTTGCTGATAAAAATGGACGACCAACAGACGACCCCCCAAACGACCCCACAGATGAACCCTGCTTCAGACCCTGCCCAGACTCAGATTTACACAGTGACAAAAATTAAAAATGAAGGAAGGGTTCAGTCTGGTAAACGTTTAGCTGAATGGAACAAGCAGAAAAAGTTACAGCTACAGGCGCTAACAGAAAAGGCTCATGTAAGTGATCCGCCGTCAACACTGTCAGGACCGTCAGGACCGTCAGGACCGTCAGGACTGTCGGAACTGACAGGACTTTCAACACCCCTGTCACACCCACATCAAAGTGAAAGACCTTCAACCCAGTCTAATTCTGAAACAGCAAAATATGCAGTTGCCGCATTTGTTGTCGGATCTGGTTTTGTAGCTTACCAATTATACAAAAAATACAAGCCACAGACTCGTACAGTGACCAAAAAATTAAACACTCCATCATCAAAAACAGAAGTCGCCACATTACCAACAATACCCAAAGTTGTTGACCCATTTATCATGCAGTAATAAATTTATTATTTTAATTTTTTTCTTGCCTAAGAAATGAATGACTCAAAGAATTTAATGAATCTTGTGTATCACTCTGCAGTAATCAGTGCATTAGCAGTAACGTTTTCTATGCTGGGAAAAAATCTTCTCAAAATGAAATCAGCAGACCTCAGTAGACTCGATTTCGAAGACAGCGCTAAGCTAATTGTAGTTGTAACAGTGTCAATCGCCATGAAAGACCTTCTTGTTAAACAGGGAATTATTCCCGAAAATATATCTATGTAAATAAAAATAAATATGGTGACGATAGCTATTATGGTGGGAGGAGCGATGGTCAACGCCCTCGCGTTTAGCGGATCAAACTATCTCTTTTCTAAAATGGGTAGAGAACAATCTGCAGAAGAAATAAAGCGTCATAATGAAGCGTCAGAAAAATTAGCACAGGCAGAACAGGATTACGAAAAGAATAGAATTGAGAAACTTGATTTCATCAATGAAAAACTCCATCTAGAAAACCACGCACAACATACGTTTTCAAATACAGACGACGCAATCCGTGAGTATTTTTTAGTCACGGGTGAAGATATGTCTATCCCAAAACCAAAACTAAGTGACTACTATCAACCAAGCCCAGAACAAAGAAACGGGGAGATAATCTTTGTTCTAGTGGGAATGATATTTGTTTATTTTACTGGAGTTTTCATTGCTAGAAAAAATGGCAGCCGAAAATAAACTATCGAAAATATATTACTCACCATCAGGGTATTATAAAGGAGCAACCGCTATTCAGAAATTACATGCCGCTGTGGGCGGAGATATAACACTCAATCAAGTCAAGCAATGGTTACAGAGACAGGCAATTTGGCAGATATATCTCCCTGCTCCAAGAAAGATAACAAGACCTCATTTTGAGAACACAACACCAAATGACACACATCAAATGGACCTCCTGTTCCTACCGCATGACACAATAAAAAAGAAACGATACAAATATGCACTGACTGTTGTAGACATTGCTTCAAGGTACAAAGACGCTGAACCCATATCTGACAAAACTGCTAACACTGTTGCGACTGCTTTATCTAGTATCTATAAAAGAGGCCCCTTAAGATACCCCAGACTTGTACAAGTTGATGATGGATCTGAATTTAAGGGCGCAGTTAATCAGTTATTTGCTAAGCATGGTGTACTGGTCAGACGTGGCATTCCAGGTGTGCACAGATCACAGGCAATTGTAGAGAACTTTAACAAACAGTTGTCAGAGAGACTTTTCAGTTACCAGTATTCTAAGGAACTCATGCATGACACCCGGAACACTGAGTGGGTAAAGAGATTACCACATGTGATAAAAGCAATGAATAACGAAGGACACCCAAAACCTGCTGATGCTATTAAATTGAAAACAATTACAGAGCCAAAAACAGGACCAACCCCAACCCCCGCACCGCTTGCGCCAGACACAAGTTTATTTACCAAACAGGTGAGATATTTATATCAACCAGGTGAAGCTGAAAATGACATCAGGCGCAGGACGACAGACCCCATTTGGTCACCATCCGTTCATAATATAAAAAAAATAATTCCCGGCGCAGACGCAACAATATATTATCTGTATGACCCTGCGCCACAGAGGGCATTTGTCAGAGAAGAATTACAGATTATTCCCTCAGACACCGTTACTCATTTCAGTAACTAACTCATCAATTAATTCATCAACCAGTTCATCAGCTATTTCTTCAGATAACTTGAGCCTGTAATGTCCAGGTGCATAAGCTTTTTCCTTAGTGAGAAACACTCGTTTCGTGTCTCCAACTGCCAGAGACTTCTTATGTGTTTGAATCATTTCAAGATTATGTTTGTTTGATCTCAGTGACTTGTTTGGATAATCAGGCATTAATGCACCATCTAACACTTGCTTGTAATGTTCATGACGTATGTCTTTATTTTTTATTGCTGTTTTCTTGATACCTTTGGCTTTCGACTGACTTCCCTTCTGGTGCAGTATAGAATACATTTTTGATCTCAGTCCAACGTACTCAACTATTGGCACACCATTTAGTTCATCCTTAAACTTACCAGGCACTTTCTTGTTTTGTGTGCTGTACAGTGGATGATCCTTAGGGTAATCAGACGTGTCATACATGTGTAGTTCTGTTTTCATGTCTTCATAAAAGTCTTCAGTAGGCACGTCTATGATCATAGAGTCAGTGTCAGTGTATAGCAGACAACATTCAGGATACTTTAATTTGAAGTAATCATAATAAAATTCAAGCATCACCAGTTTTGACAATTCAAGAATTGCCATACCAATGAATACTGGCTTGTCCAGTTTAACAATCTTTTTTTTGAGTGACACTGCATACAATGATGAATGAAACTCTTTGTACCCAGTGTATTGTGGCTTGTCTGTAAGTTTAATTGCACCCGATTCAGTTGTAACAAGTCTCACATCTTTTCTGTGATGAGGATTTTCCATTGTCTTGCCAAAACAGGCATTGTTCATAAGCTTAAAGAAGTCTTTGTCAAATGCAGTGTTGCCGTCTCTGGCACGAAGGGTTGTGTTCTTCATTATGTAATCTTTCATGAAAGCACTCTGATCAAATTGAATTCCTCTGTGAACTTTCTTTAGTGCTAACCCATGTCTGATGTAAAACTGCAACAAGCGATAGTGACACACGTAATTAAATTTGTCATTTAAATTTGGCACAAGTTTAGTGTCTTCTTTTTTTCCTGTCATACTCATTTTCTCAACAGCTAATGGATAATCATTATGGTAATCGTGTAGGTGGTGTGGGTACTCCAGGTCGACTTCAAAGATCCAACCCTTCGCGTCGTTTCGGTCAAGAGTCATAATATAGTTTGCTAACCCTGAGTCTGTTACATCATACTGTGACAAATCATACAGACAAAAGTTTTTCAGGGGCAATAACTCACACATCGCGAACCCATACAAATTGTTAGCGTCCAAATACGTAATGAATGACCTTGACCTCGAGGGGTCAAACCCCCGGTCAAGGTCCGGACCGTCCAAATATTTGTTGTTGGCTATGGCGTAATTGTTCGATGCAATACTAATGCCTCCCCTCAATCCACGTTCTACCATTTCACCCATCGTACGATCAGACAACAGGTCTATAAATATCTTACTGGATTTCAAAAATGCATCCCATGTCATGCCAGGACTAGTAATGTAACAAGCAGGGTCAAGTCTGTAGTGTAACAAACCCTTCTCACGGTAACTTTCAAATACATCTGCTAGTAAACAAACGTCAGCCTTTAAGTACTGATCGTGGTAATCACCAATTGTCTGACACCCCAACTTCCCCCACGCATCAAGAGCGTGTTGATATTCAGAGTCAGAAATACCTTTGCCAGTTAGTGTAGAATAAAATTTCTCTTTTGGTGGCAGTCTTGTTTCCTCAAACACAACCCAGTGATCAATGTACTCATATGGATAGACACCTTTCTTAACCAAGTCTGACTCAAAATATTTACTTGTTATTGGATACTCAGTCAGCCCTTCTGCCAGACTAGCAAGACCTAAAGACAAATGTTGCATGGAGTCATAAAATGCTAATTTATCTAACCTAAAAGTCAAGTATTTCTCAGTTGTCTGGGCAATACAACTTATGTTTTTGTACGACTCATCTACAGCCTGCATGATGATGTGTGAATCATATCCTTTGAGATTGTGAAAAAAGATTGGTAACTTGTATGTCTTAGGATCTATTTTTAATTTCAAGTTACAATCACCATGTGCAGCACCTCTGTAACATCCAGTTATGTGATCATGGTCACGAACTTTATCACCCCCTAAAGGTTGTTCACAAATCCAACATGTCTCAGCTGTATCAAATTTCAGTTTGTCTTCTTTTGTCATCACCAAAGGCATCTGACATGTTGTGAGATACTGTACTACCTGACTATACAGATGTCTCATTTCTGTTAAAAACAGACATGCTGCATTTTCACCTCTGTAGATAACAGGTTCTGAATGAAGACCGTCTGACCTAACAATAATGTATCCAAAAGAACACACCACTTGGTCACTTAGTTTTATAGTCTTTGGTAATGATTCTGGAACATGACCTTCATACGGAACAACCAGTGATTCAAAATCTGCGTATACTACAAACGGCAGCTTTTGCTGATTCCCATAGTTTTTAAAATACACTTGACTACCAGGATCTGGATACTTAAGTACAGTTTGTATGTCATCAGCTGATCTGCAGTGTAAAATGTGTTTGTGCGCTATTTTAATAGAAGAGAATCTCTGTAAACATCTCTTGCACACTTCCTGTTTCCCATTGTGTTTTGTTGTATGTCCGTGAATTAGACGTGACATATTCCTGATAATTGTGTAGTGAAAGTTATTGTCATCGCCGATTAGCAACATGTCAACATGTTTATCTTCTGACTGCCCATATGTTGGGGCAATTGGAGATACTCTAATTGGCTGTAACTTGTTCTCAGCATTATTATCCCACACAAACACATTCACAGATATACCAGGATTTAATTTTTCAAACAAGTCTATGTCCTCTATTTTAACAGGGAACTCAATGCCACTAAAGTTGAGTTCATTTACAAATTTGATGTAGTTAGATACGCGATCAGGTCTTGACCTCACAAAGTGTAGTTTAGCAAGCACACACCACATGAAGCAGAAATTGTCTTTGTTCTGTATGTTAACAACTGCTTTTTTGTTTGCAACCTCAGTTGGCAGTGGTATCCATGCTTTACCTAATATAGGATGATACCTAGACTGCTTTAATTGCAGTTCATGTACATGTCCTTCGTGCCAACCAGACCCCTTCATTTTTGCACTGTCAATTGCTTGTAGAAAGTCAGGTAGTAGTCTGTCTCTAAACACGTTCTCTACCTCCGGTTCTCTTCTTGTGTTAACTGTGTGTTGTCTTGTTGATAATCACTTCACCGTCCACCCTAGTAAATTCTATTTTAGCAACAATCTGAATCTTCACACTGCCTGTCAGAAGATTTTGTTGTATGACAGAAAAAGAGTTTTCTATTGATTCGTAGACGTTATTAGTATTGGATATAGGCAAGTTTGTTGTGTGAAACACGTTTCTTAAACCAGATGAGCCAGGGTTTGATGGGCCAGGGCTTTGAGCATTGTCCGTCATTTTTATTTGACCGACAAAATAATAAAATAAAAAATATTAACGTTAACTCTGCTGGCTCACCTTGTGTAATACCACTTTATTAACTGCAACACTGTCAATATAAACATTTAGTTTGCGTAGTTGTTTAAATATGCTATAACAAACTTCCCCTAACCAGCCATAGTTGGTATCATCAACTTTAAAAGTAGGTGTCTTTAAATCAACTGTCATGTGCTCCACATTTGGATGCTCATCGACATAATCCAAAGTCACACTATATGTAACATATATTTCTGATGGTGCTGAAAGGCTTATGTAAGTCTGTTTGGGTGATATTAAGTCAGTAAAGTGCATAACATCTTTGAAAAGGTGTGTGAGATCAAGCACCTGTATGATTTGTCCGTCTGTCATTTTTATTGGACAAACAAATGTATAAATTAATTTACATCAATTTACTAACCCATACCCTGTGGGCTGATCTGTCTTTAAAATGAGCTTTAGATGCTTAGTTGATTTCAGTTTATTTTTTACATCATCACGTTCATGCTTATTTGGGATGACATCATTCTCTCTGAGACAGTCTTCAAAGCTGTCACGATCCTTGCAGTAAAACAAACAGATAAACTTTAACTGCTCTCGAAAATCTTTCAGTACAGCATTATATTTCTGAGTGAGAATCCATACACTGACGTTTGCGTGTCTGCCACTGAAGGCAAGTTCTGCTAATGTGTTTCTCTTCTTGACAATGTCTTTCTCTGCAGAACAGTCATCGACTATGAACAACGTTGACTGTCCTTCAAATTGCTTGTAAAAATATTGTAGGTAGTCATTCAGTTTTTTCTCAGGGTCAACTAAATATATGTTGTTGTCAGTCCAAATGAATAAACGGTTGTGATAAGCTTTGTTGTGTTTGATTGTAGGACAAAATATTACAATGTTTTCAAAATGGTGGATGTATCTTGTTTGTAATAAGTCAAGTACGAATTGAGTTTTCCCACACCCTGTGGCACCAACAAATAAGCCACAGTGTGGATCGAGTGTCATTAAGCTACGGTTCATTTTAATACACAATATAATTTTAATATATGTGTCCACTCAGTCTGCTTTCTGCAATATTGAGTTGTGCGTCATATATCAGGTACAAATATATGTTAATGGCTGCAGCAGTTTCAACCTTCTTTTGTATCTGAATTGTTATTCCGTCACTACCGTTCTCGACAGTTCGTCCTGACCCATGAAGATAATCGTCATCTGTACTACGAAGGTCTAGCCACAGTGCATATTTGTTTGTAAGGTATTGTCCGATCCTGACATCATACAGATGTAGATCTTTGCACGCAATGTTTGCGGGTTTATCTCTAATCCTTCCACCCGCAAAATACTTTGTGGTTTCGTCATAGTGTTGATAAGGCAGCATTCCTGAAGCGTACACTTGATTAGGGCGGCCTTCAATTGTGCAGGACAAATGTGTAATCTTAGGATTGTAGAATTTTTCTGAATCCCGTTTGTATGGATCTGCTGGTTCAACAAACAACATAAGAATACCTTTCAGTGACCTGGCAGGTGTGTTTAAGTTTACGTTCCACATTGGGTCACTCTTGTCTTTTTGCATTAAACTATGTCTAATCACCCTGTCATAATAAATTGGCAGTCTTGACTGGTACTGATTTTGTATGAGTCTGGCTAGTTCAGTGTGTGTGACAATTTCATATTCCAAGGAAATGTTAGAGATCTTGTATGTTGCATCTGTGGCAGATGATTTAATAACTTTGGAGTAGTCATTGAAAGTTAGTTCAAAACTCAGACGGTCATTCAGTGCCCCTTGATAATAAGGCAGATGAGCTGTTAGGATTTCAAACTCAAGTGGAATGTAAAATCTGGTTCCATATGTTTCTGCTATAATAACTTCCTTTGGTACCCCAGTAGTTGTTTTGTCTCCGGCATTGATTCGAAGTTCACCAACATTATCTGGCTGTATGCCTTGATAAATACGATCTTCTCGTTCTTCTCTTGTGAGCCAAAGATCTTTGTAACAGTAGAATACATCTGAGTCGTCAAGACTAAACACTTCTTGTCCTTCAAGTTTTACTTTAATAGTTCTAACAATTGCTCTGCCAAGATTGTTAACCAGTGTTCTGTTTACGTCTGCGTCTGATGATAGTTCAATATTAAATGCTAGACGTGCAGTGCCAGGAACGATAACGTCACTGGGACCTAGGTTTGGAAACTTGACTGTAAGTGTTTGGTTCTGGTCTATGGTACTTGGATTGTTTGTGATGACGATTGATTGTCTTATGCCCTTAACACCCAGGGGCTCACGTAGTTTTCTGTATGGGTCTAACTTTGATCCATAAGACTGTGTCATTTTTATTATGCACAATAAAAAATAATAAATTAATAAAACAATGGCAGCAGGAGGATTTAATCATGAAGATTTTGAAATGGATGACACGTATGATTTTGGTAATACAACAGATATGTCAGATATGGCAGATATGACTGGTACAAGAAATATTTACAGTTTACGTCACAAACTTTTAGAAACCAAAGTGAACTCGTTTTATGATCATGTTGGTGGCCGCCCAGACAACATAGACCCTAACCAGTTTGAACTTGATGGCAAGGGTCATTTATATTTAAATACTGTTGACAAAGGAAAAGTACTATTGACTAACAAAAAAGACCCTAGTAGGTTTAGGGCTTTAAGTACAATAAAAAATGAAGGTGGTGTTGGTGCCTTGCGTCAACTTGGAATTGGAGGGTCTCCTGTCACGCCAAGACTGGCTAGTGTTCTTCACGACACACAAACAAAGTTGCCAACAGGGCAAGAGATTGAAATGGCACCAGTAACAAGCCTACCAGAAATAGCAAACACAGTGATACAAGAAACCTCATTTACTGAAGGTCAATTAAATGATGCTATGAAAACAATAGATGATCCACCTTTGTCAATGAGGGAGATTATGGGATTGGATAAATCACTGCAGACAATAAGAGGTGAGATGGTTAATAATCTTGCCAAACTGGGAGAGCTTGATAAACACATAGAACGTGAAAAAGAGAAACTGGCTACAGCAGACAATGGGAATCTTGACACAGAAATGAAAGAGAGAATACAGCACAGATTAAATGATTTGCAGATAGAAAGATCAGGACGGTTAGAAGTGATTAGTATTGCAAGAGGAAAACTGAAAACCCAAGTTAACAGAATTAGAGAAACTATTCAGAAAATACTTCACGAAGACACTACTCTGGCTGAGAGACTTAAAACACTTTTCAGAGAACAGGGTATTACAATTGCTAGTTTAATTACAGCTCTTGGGTTTATTATCAGCAATGTAGTGCTGGCTGTCTCCGGTGCCGGGGTTGGTGGGGGTACAGCCCTGACACCGCCACCCCCGGGCCCACCGGCTCCCACAGATCCAAAAGATTTACAGTCGTGGGTAAAGAAACAGTTGTCTCACATATCAGACTTGCTTAAAAAATTGGCTCTGAAAGCAGTAGACGCGTTGCCTGGCATTTTAGGCACGGTTGTCAGCTGGTTGATTAATACTACAGCAAAGGTAGTTGGGTTTATGGCAGAACATGTGTGGGTATTTTTGGTGACAGTAGGAGGGTTAATGGTGGGTTATTTAATAAAACAGGTAAAGAAGTAATACTCCTAGTCCTGTTAATCCAATTACTAATGCAGTTCGTTCTGACTCATGTGTGTCAGGGGTTGGTAGTGACTGTATAAGTGCCAGTGGTGGGGCAGGGGAAGTAATCACCTGTAAGGGTTTTTGCAACAGTACAGGCACAGTGGTTCCTCCTAAGTTTACAGATTGATTGAGACCGAGTTTTTGACCAACACCTGCAACAATGATTTCATTGTTATAATTTGTGATTGTCCCCATTTGGAGTTGAAGATCAGATGGTAACATGTATAACCCAGTGCCAACTACAAAGTCAACTTTCGATCTGGCATATCTGAGTACGTTTTGGTAGCGCTGTATGCTAGATGGGAGATCAACTGATGAATTTATTGAATCTTCAAGATTAGCGAGAAACTGTTTTTGAGATTCAAATATTCCACTTCCATTCAAAATATTCGATTTTGTTAGTGATTGTGCACCTAGTATACACCAGACATATGTTCTGATTGACTCATTGACGCGCTCGACTCCTGCTTGAGTAAACCCGTCAGATTTATCTAAAATAAATGTGGTCCACGCATTAGTCTGCTTCTGCTCTATTGATCCTAACCAGACTTGAGATTTTGATGAGAATGAAGTGTAACCAGGGTAATAATCTTGAGGGTATTGTCTGTGACTCAAAGCGTAATACAATGTACCAATGCCGTGGTGATCATCAAGTTTTTGTGTAAAGTCATACCTAAGGCTTAGGTTAAACTCATTACAGATGCGTTCAAATGCTTTCATATCCATGGGGTTGTTATACCTGTTGAAACTAGATTCAGTGGGCAGTGGTGTATGCAGTTCTGACAGTATACGTCTAAGCTGGTAATAAACATGGAAATGATACACAGATCTAATCAGTTTGTTTGAGTGATTCAAATGGTCTGTGAATGAAACACCACAGCCTGTAGTTGAGCATAGTATGGCAAAGTTGAGTTGGTTTTGAAACATCTGTAGTGGACTTGAAGACCACTTTCTTGCAGTTGAGTCATCTGTTATTGGAGGGTTTAGGTAATGATCAAATGGATTTGGTACTTTGACTTGAAATAGGTCTTGTTCTGATACAGCTATGTCGAGTTGATTTAGTTGAATTATTTTCTGTTCATAAGTAGGTGCAACATTATATTTGGCATTCACATTGAATTGAAATGCGTTTGTAGTGGTAATGGTTGGTGATTTAAATTCCATCCTTTTTTATATGAGATAATAAAAATGTTTATTACCTTAACAAATCTTGACACAAGCAAACCAGTGTGGTTAACTAATGGGATTGATAATCGTGATGGTAGCAAGGCTGCAGCTATCCATGAAATGTTCTATACAGTAAAATGGTTTAATGTAACAGATGATATATATAATAAAGTAATTTTTGATGGTAAGACTGAAGCTATACCACCTGGGTATTATGACTTTTGTACTATAGCTGAATGGTTTCAAAGTAAATTTAAAATTAAAGCAACTTTAAATCCAGCTAACCTACTTGTTACATTAGAATTTCTGAAACAAGATTGGTTAAAAATTTCAGATAGATTTGCATATTTACTTGGATTTTATATTGACGAAGATTGGTGGAGATCAGATGATTTAGATGAAGCTATGTCTGGTATTATAACAATGAAGACCAAAAAACTTAAAATAACTGGAAAACGCCCTGTCAATTTGTCAGTACACACAGTACTAAATGTTTATTTGAAAGAACTGAACACAACTGAGAATGTACACAATGGAAAGCCTTCAACTTTGTTGAGATGCTTACCAACTGGAACTGCACCCTATTGTGAAAGTGTAGTTGTTAGATTTCCTAATTTGCAGTTTAAGAAATTAGGTTCTAGTTTCTTTGAGTCACTGAGTATATCTGTAACTAATCAGGATGACAAACCAGTTCTTATGCATGATTTTAGTGTTGTGTTGGAAATTAAATAATTTTATTTTTGTTTATAAAAATGAGTGGTGGTCCAAAGCCGAGAATCATACCAGTTGCATGTCCAGTAACAGAGTTGAAAGATTTGGCAGACGTACAGGATTTTGAGAAGGAAGGGGAAATTGGAGAAATATATGGTTTTGAACTTGATTTAAATGGCATGTACAAGAGGAAAGTAATTGTTGACATGAAAGACGGTGAAAAACAGATTCCTAAACTTGGTCAGCTTCGTGATGTTACTGTACCTACTCCACCTGTAAATAATGCGCCTTACAACTTAATACATGTGGGAAATAAGTGGGTGGTTTCACCTGTACCTGTTCCACCACCCACAATTGACTGGGACATAAAGATTGAATTTATTAGTCCTTATGTATACACTGATGACGAAGGTGCCTTAGTGTTTAGGAAGGTTGTTAACTCGGGGCCGCTTATTGTAAGTCTTGTTCCAAGCTTTGCTTTAGATGACAATAGCAGAGAAAAACTGAAAGTTGAAAATTATGAGAGATGGCGGTATCTTCTTACACATAGGAAGGGTAGGTCTGATGCGAAGGTCGTGTTTGCACCAATAAACTTTTCCATCGCAAGAGAAGCGACAATAGTATTTGAAATTATCATGAGATCAGTAACTACTGCTAAAGAGGCTCAAATTGCACAAGGAATTAAACTTACATGGAATGAAACAGTG
Source organism: Semisulcospira habei (assembly GCA_036245525.1). Classification (NCBI taxonomy): domain Eukaryota; kingdom Metazoa; phylum Mollusca; class Gastropoda; family Semisulcospiridae; genus Semisulcospira; species Semisulcospira habei. The sequence goes on from BTPG01000004.1 coordinate 108,058,724, forward strand.
ACAGAATCATCAAAGGTCTTTATTGCCATTACAAAAAATAATGATGTTATTAATGTTTCAAGCAGTATTCCCGCTGTCAAGGTGGTGGTTGACAAAACAACTTTTGTTCGTCTAACTTACATAAACCTTGAACACATTGATCTTGTTGCATTTTATTATGCCAGCAAATTGTATACTTTTGAAGAGTTGCAAAATGTAATTGCTGATTAAATAAAAAATATTTGTGAATAAAAAAAAATGGTAAACTTCTATCCGCAACTACCGACGCATGAGACTGTGTCATCATTTGTTCCTGATCAACATATGCCAATTGCATCAGATAAAACATTACCGGCAGACGCATTCAGATTAAATAATATTACAGAAGCTTTGAAATATTTGGAAGGAGAAGAGACGAGGTACTCCAGATGCAAAAGGAGGTATAAGACCGTTTTCAATTCTGTTCAAAACACATCTATGGCTATTGGCACAGTTTCGGCTGGATTATCTGTAGGAGGTATCGTTCTGTTCGCCACAGGAATTGGAAGTTTCGCTGGAATAGCAGTTGAGGCAGTTAGCGTTGCTACATGCCTAGCGTGCTTTGGTTTGGAGGCCTTGAACAAGAGGTTTCACACGAAATTAGAAAAACATGAAGCATTGAGTACTTTGGCGGGTGCAAAGCTGAGCAGTCTTAAACTTATTATCAGTAAGGCATTAAATGATAATTTTGTTGATGACAAGGAATTTAAGCGCGTCCAAGATGATTTGAATAACTACAAGAAACAAAAATCTGAAATACAGAATAAGATGCGTAGTCAATCTCCTGTGAATGTTGAAGAACTTAAGGCCAGTTTTTTAGCAGAGGGAAAAAAGATAGGGGTACAGGAAACCACAGAAAAGCTACACAATCTTTTAAACAAATAAAAATCAGATTTGGTAATCGTTTATTTTTTCATTACACTTCACAGAGAGATAACATGCCACTTACACAGTTTAGGCCTAATTATTTAACACCATCTGCACCACCGGAATATTATTGAAAAAAAAACGTTTTCGTTGCTCTTGTAACTTAGTAAAAAAGACTTAGTATACGTGACTAGAGCCAAGTTGTTATTAAGTACTTGTAAGTAATTAGGGTAAGTAATTAATAAGTTCTTAATGTAAGTAGTTAATAAGTTCCTATTGTAACTCACTTTAAGGTAACCTTATGTAACTTAAAATTAAAACAAAACTTATCTTTTGGTTTAGATAATGTTTCTTAACAAAACACATAAGTCCTTCCTAGCAAAACACATTTTGTTTTCAAAATGACTACACAACATGTAGAGACGACGGCATCAGGCAAACTAGTCAGCTAACAAGCAGAAACCACTCATGACGCTAATCAAACACCCTTTGTCAAGTCAAGTTCAAACTGGCTTGATCGTGCCTGATTTCGAAATGTGCAAAACGCGCAGAATAAAATCAGCAAACAAAACCAGGCAGTCTAACAAACAGAGATATAAAACGCCACTCATGACGCTCACTGTGTGTATTCACGGAGCGGCAAATCAATTACTGTGTCAACATCAAGTTCAAAGCCTTTTGAAATGACCAGCAAAATCAACCTACACCCTTTGTCAGTGCCTGCGTTACTAGTCATGTTCGAACTGGCTTGATCATGTCTGTTTCATTCTGTGTAGAAATAACAGTCAACAGTAATCCCCTCTCCCCCCCTCGTCATAAAATACAAGACGGATCTTAACTTAAAGCCTTTTTCCGTTTTCCAACAGGTTGCAAACTCATTTTAACTCTGTGTCTGTGAAGACTTCATGGCGTTTATACAAAGAGTAAGTCAGCCGGTCCAAAATCTTTCGTCAGTGCTTGTAATGTTGTTATAAGAACAGACATAAAACAGAGTGGGGTAAAGGTGTATGATTACTGACTTTATAACGGGCCTCTCTCTGTGTAAAAAAGGGGTGAGATTGTCTGTGTGTGTGAGTGTTGGCCATTTGCATTTAATGGCAAATCGAACGGGTAAACACATAATTGGAAAAATTAAAAATTCCTTTATGAATAGCGAGACAGTGTGGATACATACCGTGACATGCTGGGTGCATACCGATCTGATTCAAAAGATTTTGATCCCGGTTTCAAAAGGCAATCTCGTCCCGACATGAAAATGCGAATAATTGCTATTTTCAGAACAGGTCTATTCATATCTTACCTGAATTGAAGTGGGGGTCTTTCAAAACCAGTCAAGCGTAGGCATGAGGTGTTTATGTATTATATGTAATTGCTTCGGGTTACAAGCACTGGTTTGATCGGGCGTTTTGTCTATGGGGGGGGGGGGGGGGATTTCAAGTATTATTAACACTATGACTGAGTTAACCCCTTAAATTCTCAGTCACAGTGTTAATAAAGATTCAGTTCTTTCTTTATATATCTAATTACAGAGAAAAATAAAAGGAATTTGAGAAAAAGGAAAGGCAAGGTCGTGTGCGTTTTTGTGAGCGAATAACATAGAAAAATGAGGACCATAGAAGATTCCCTAATACTCTCATATTCCCCCTCTCTTACTTCCCTTGACCGACTAAACTTCGAGATTGATCGGCAATATCACAATGGGTTTGATTTTCGCAACCGATTTTCTTTTCTGATTGTTTTCTCCCAATTTTTTTCTATTGAAAAACTTTTTTCTCTCAGGCTTTTACGTTTTCATGGCCTTTTAGGGCCTCCAGCCACCCCGTTTTAGGGCCTACAGTTACTGAGGGGCCCCTAATTTGTGTGTTGTTACGGACAGGTTCCAGTGCGGTGAGACGCGAATTCATTGGACAACCGGTGCGATAAACAAACTTACTTTGCCGACCCCTCTTGGCCCCATGCTGTCAGTAACACAGATGAACATTAGCTGTTGTGGTAGTAAGAGTCGAAACCGGATCCTCGTGACTGAACTCTTTTGGGGCTGCGGCCGGGCCGGCTGAACATCGTGACGGATACATCCATTGAAACTGTTTACATTCGACATCTCCACGCCCGTCAGACAGCATAGAGACCAAATTCTCGCATCAACAGGTATACATTCTCATGGGGCCTGCAGTTCCCGGGGCTCATGAGAATTTATGCCTCTTGCATATCACTTATGAGGGAAGAATTTGGCTGGGAAGGGGTGTGCCATTTCGGGTACAGGCTCGGCGGGTTCTGCACCGTGGGCTTATCTGAGCACTCACACATGTCAGCCTGAGGTATAATTATGAAAACAGCAAAGGCGTGTGTGACTATTCTGCCGCTACATAGCAAAAGTCGCCACTATGTGCATATTTTAGCGAGATTGCTTCATTAAAACTCTCGCTCCTCTAACAAAAGCAGACATAATGGAAGTTTTCAGGTATCTAATTCTGGAATCCGAGTGTTAAACACACACTTGTCACTGAAGCAGTCCGTGGCGCAGTGGTTAAGGCGCCTGCCACCAATGCTAAAGGTGCGAGGTTCGATTCCGGGTTCCGGCGTCGGATTTTTCTCCTCTAGTAAATGTCACCGTTAATTCGGGCGGACCGTCGGGGGTTCTTTCTCCGGGTACTCCGGCTCTTCCTCCCCCTTCACTTCGGTATCAGTTTCAGCCAACTTAATAAAATTTCAAATACAAAACGATTTCCAAATACCGTCAGTAGCTCGCTTGAGCTTGCCCTTAGCACCACGTGAATGTTCTGTGTTTACGTACAGTGTGTGAGTGAATGCGTGTGATTCACGTGAGCGTGCTTGTTGGGTTCAGTTCGTGGCTACATTCTGCGCATTGAGTTATATTATAAATATGAGAAATGCGCCATATAAATACTATATAATAATAATAATAATTTGTGTCCAGTCCTATTAAATGGACAGGAAAAAAGTACTACAGATTTCTTTCAAATACTGATGGCTTGAAGTCCCATCTCATATCATAATTTTAAATGCATATCAGTAAAGTATTTTTTTCTGCAGTCACATGCTTCCCCCATTCAGAGAAACACCAGGTGGCTGTACCAAGATTGAAATACTTTGTGTGTTTGTCAGATGGCAAAACAGACAGGTTGCAGACAGGTTCACTGAGACTATAAGCACACGTGCACAATAATAACTGATTCAAGGGTCCGCGCTCCAGGATTGTGCAAGCCAGTGGACCTCGATTGTGTTTTAATATCACTGTAAATTCATTGTCAAATAAACAGATCCAAAATGGTTTCCACAAGAGGTATAGAACACGATTTCACATAGTCGATCAGCACCGCGTGCGATGCACGCGCGCTGGCGCCAACTAAAACACGAAGTGAGAAGAGCTAGGAAGTACAACACAGCGTCACACTGCCGCTTAAAGGCCATGTCAGACGGGGACTGAAAACACTTTCAAAAACAAAAACACAGCTATTTGAAACACGCCGTGTGACATGGCAGTGGCACCAAAACACTGTTTTTGAAAACAGTTTTCTACTGTTTCCACAATTTACAGCTAAATAACAGCCCATCCTCAAATCTCGCAACTGTTCAGTTCGGAAAACACTGCTGCTGAAACCAATCAACGTTAAACAAAAGATCATGTGACGACCAAGCGAGTAAAACCAAATCCCGGAATGAAAGCATCACGGAAAACTGGACCAGATTTGTCCGACGATTACAGGACAGATTAATTGATCTGTACCAGTCTCAGTCACCCGGCATTGTGGGACGCATTCTGCCATATGCCGCAGTGACGTTCGCGCTGACATCAACGACATAGCCCGGCCACTAAGTTGGACAGATGAGCACCGGTAGAAGCCGCGCTAAAGCTCTGGTGGGACGGACCGGACAGCGACGGAAAACACCGGACCCGTTGCTGCCGTTTGGTGCCACGACACGAGCTTCACTACCGCCGTCCTTCATTTCAAATTTGATAGAATAGTGTGTGTTGAGGTCATCACTTCTCACGAGGCAGTCAAACATGTCGGCCTATTCCCGCGTCACACAATGCCCCAAGTTTTCCCTCAGCGGCTGGAGGTTCCCACAGTCCTGGAGGATGTGCTCAGTGGTCTGCTCTGCTTCTCCACAAGGGCACAGGGGAGATGGCACGAGGTGGAAGCGTCTGTGCAGGTGGAAATTGAGTCGGTTGTGCCCGGTCCTCAGACGAAAGATGGTCACCTGCTCTTGTCTGGACAGCTGATGGTAACTGTCTAGGGGCCGTTGTGGTGGTCTGTACACAGACTTAATGATGGTCTTCATCTCTGTGAAGCTGACTCCATTTTCATCTTGTTCTTTCTCTGCGCCCACTTTTGCCATTCTGTCAGCTTCTTCATTGCCGTAGATGCCACAGTGTGAAGGGATCCACTGCAGCACCAGCCGTTTGGTGCACTTGACGTTTCGCAGTGCCTCTTGTAGACGTGGCAGTTTGCTTGCTGTTGCTGCCTCAAGGACAGACATGGCATCAGTAAGGAAGACAATCTGGGCATCAGGGTCTGCAGTGCCACTAAGGGTGTTAGCTGCGTGGACCAGGGCTTCCACCTCAGCTCTGTAATTTGTGCAGTGAAGGCCTGTTGGTACTGCCTCTGCCTGCCATTTTCCGTTTGGGTACTGAATGTACACCCCAGCCCCTCCATCCTGAACTGCATCTGTGGCTGATCCATCGGTGTATGCCCGTATCCATGCTTCCTGGGGATACTTTTCTTCGAGCATGGCCAGTGTCAGGGCTTTCTTGCTCACAGTGCTGTGCTCATCTCTGGTGGTGATGTAGGGTACCGTGGAAGAGATGGTGATGTTTTCTGGCTTACTTTCCCAAGGTGGAAGGTCGCTAGCAGGATTCAGAGCCTCTACCTGCGCAGGCAGCTTTGCCTGGTGTTTTCTCTGCAGTGCTCTCGTCTCCTTCACAAAGCTTTATCTTTTCAGTCTCCCTGAAGTTGGTTGTTTCATCCTAGCGTTTATAGGATGGTCTTTGGAAGACTTGACCTTTGTGGACTGTATCAAGGCTTTGCAATCTCTTCTCATGCGCAGGGGTGAGATGCCTGTTGTCTCTTCCATCTTTTCAATTGGTGTGGATCTCATTGCGCCGGTGATGATACGCAGTGCCTGGTTCTGAACTCTGTCAATGGTCTGCTGGTGTGACTGGGCTGCCGTCAACCATGCATTAGATCCGTACTCAAGGTGTGGTCTCACTGTGCCTTGATATACATTTTTGAGGATCTTTTCATTGGCTCCCCATTGTGTTCCAGCCAGTTTTCTCATGATGTTCAGCTTTCTTCTAGCTTTCGCTTCTGCATTCCAAATGTGCGGCTTCCACGTCAGCCTCTTGTCAAGGGTGACTCCCAGGTATGTCTGTTGGTCTTCATACCGCAGCAGGGTGTTGCCCAGTGTTGGGTTGCCAGCCTTTGCCTTGTTTGAGAGAGAGAAGAGTGTGGCTGATGATTTTTCTGAGTTGATGGTCACACACCAGTTGTTGGTCCAGTCTGTCAGCCTGTCCAGGGCTAGCTGCATCCTGTATGTAGCAGTTGTTGCATACTCTTCTGTGCACCAGAGTACCAGGTCGTCTGCGTACAGGGCTGCGTGTACTCCTTTTGGTAGCTCTGGCACAAGGTCGTTGATGAAAAGTATGAACAGGGTCGGTGATAGGACTCCCCCCTGTGGCACCCCCTGACGCAACAGCACTTTTTGGCCACAGTACCCATCCACTGTCACACGGGCTCTGCGATTGTGCAGGTATGACTTGGTCCACCGGTACATATTCCCGCCACTGCGAAGGAGTTTCACAAGGAGACCATCCTTCCACACCTTGTCGAAAGCCTTCTGTAGGTCAATGAAGGCAGCTAATGTCACCTTCTGATCTTGAAAGGCATCTTCTATGACCTGTGCAAGGTGTGTTGTCTGGTCTTCTGTACTCTTGTAGCTTCTGAAGCCGGCTTGCTTTGGCACGATAATGCTCTCGGAGTCCAGGTACCACTGCAGGCGCTTGTTGATGATGCGCTCCATGGTCTTGCACACACAACTTGTCAGGCTGATGGGGCGATAACTCAGGGCTTTGGACTTATTCTTCCCTTTCTTCAACATTGGGATCATCCTGGCTTCCTTCCAGTACTGGGGTACCTGTCCTTCTCTCCAGCTGTGGTTAAAGATGTCCAGTAGCTTCATTAAGGCAGTGTTGCCAAGGTGTTGTAACATCTCGTTTGAGATGCTGTCTGGACCTGGAGATTTTTTCTTCTTCAGCTGTTTGATGGCCATCTTCAGTTCTGGAAGGGTGATGTCCTTCTTCATTGCATCATGGATGTTCACATCTCTTGTTCTCTCTCTTTCTTCCTGTCTGATTTCTTTCGCAAGCATTCGTGGGACAGTGATGTCACTTTCTTTCGCATAGATCTGTGCAAACATGTTTGCAGCTTTCCTGCCAGTCAGTGCTTTCCCTTCTTCTTCCAAGGTGATCTTCTGTTCCCTGGTGCCCTCATCGTTCAACGCCTTGGTCAGTCTCCACAACTTCGTGGTGTCCCTGTCCATGTTTAGTCTTGCAGTCTTCTCTCTCCAACTTCTTCTTGTGCACTCCAACTTCATCTTCAGATACTGGGCCTTACTGTGTTGTAGCTTGATGTTTTTTTCTTGGCTGGGGTTGGTTTCAGCGTCTTCTCTGGCCCTAGTGAGGTTGTCATGTGCATTCTGAAGATCTGCGGTCCAGTATGGGGTGTAGTTTTTCCGGACCCCTCGAGGTATGGATTCCTTGGCTGCCTTACTGATAATGTCATTAAACTCTCTGACCACATTGTTGATGTTCCTTCCAGAAACAGCGAGGTCTTGCATTAGCTCATTTGTTCGGATACTGAACAAGCGCCAGTCTGCCTTTCGGTAGTTCCATCTTGGCCGGTGTGGCGAGCTAGCTGCTGTGCATCCTTTTAGGGTTAGGAGGATAGGGCGGTGGTCACTTCCTCCTAGCTGTGGTCCTACTGTTCTGCTGAGGCGCTTATGAACATCTTCAGTGCAAAGAGCCAGGTCCGGTGTAGTGGTGGTGTGCCAGCGGCGAGAGTAGAAGGTAGGTTGGTCCTCAGGGTCATTGGCAAGTATCAGGTGGTTTTCATCTTGCCACTCCTCAATGTCTTCTCCTCTCTTGTCCAGTGTGTCATATCCCCAACTCTGGGACTGGCTGTTGAAGTCACCAGTGATGAGGAATCCACTGTCCGGGACCTGGATAGTGTCGAGGGACAGCAACTTATCATTAGGGCAGTAGTAGTTGACAAGGTCAAGGGTGCTGTCACTGGTGGTTACCTTGACCTGGATGTATTCTGCCTCTTCCATGAATCTCCTGGTTTCGCTGGCATTCAGGTTGTTTCTAACTAGGGTCATAACCCCCCCCCCCCCTTTCTTCCTCCCTTGACGATCACTTCGGAAGACCTGATATCCTCTCCAGCTCTTCTGAGAGTGAGTCTGACTGGGACCAAGACACCCAAATCAAAGTGAGAACTGAGTACCGTACGAGAACGAGGACGTCCGTGCCAAAGAGACAGGACGGCAATAAGCGTACGACGAAGGACTTTCACGCCTAGACGTGAGAAGGACCAACGTAACCAGGCAACAACATCAAACAGGTTGGAGGCAATGTGAGACTAAGACCTAGCCTGGCAAAGATATTGTGATACGTGTGTGTGTGATAATAGAACAGTGTACATAGTTGATAGTCATTTAAGTCGTTCTTTTTCATTTATAGTGTATAAAGGTTACTTTAGAAAGGGAGCCCATGTGTTGTGTTTTACCGCATGAATGCGCCCGTCTGAGTCAGTGGCGGTGTATGCGTCTGTTGCGTGAGAGTCTGTGCGTACGACTGTGGGCAAGTCTGCGTGCGTTACAGCAGAGGATGAAAAAGCTTAGTACTGTCCTCTCAGTACTATCTTGGCTGGTGACTGAGATTCAATATTATGACTTCGCTATCACGATTTTTTGAAACAAGATAGGTGATGAACGGTTTCCACGCTATCCGCCGGCGAAACTGACTCGGATTTGACTGATTCATGTTATCGGCTGAGGCGGCATGAGTGTAGACATTTTATAAATCAGTCATATTGACCTGGGGTGTAGGGGGCTCTGGATAGAGGTAGTACCTTTGCTGTTCGGCAGCTGCGTCCTACATAGGACGGACGGGCATCACTGGTCCTCATCCATCTCCTTAATCTCTCACGTGCTGGCTCCAAGCGCCACACACTGGCAAACCACCTCAGCTGGTGGGCTAAACCACGTGAGGGGGTGGTGTTCACATTGCACCACTAGGCGGATGAGCTGTTTCTGACAGCCAACGGCTAGAGGACGGAGGAGATCAGGTTGGATCCAACGGCCAAATGTGGGGGAGTAAACCCTTCAAATCAGGAGTGGAGCCCCGAAGGCAGACAGCTGCCTGTATTCACGCACTGTTCTGGCAGCTCCTGCAGCCAAACTGATGCCAAACGTACTGCTTTGCATTCCTTTGGATAAATCAGCGAGGCCGAGAGGGGGATCTTGACGACTGGGCATCCCAGGATCTCCATACACTTCGCCCAGGCTTGCGCACTGGAGAGGTCACTCCAGTGACTGACCCAGCAAGCGCATACTCCATTGTCTTCCGAGACAGGATGCCGAAAAAACATATTGACCTTCAGTATCAGTCGCCCTACACCATCACCTCCCCCCCCCCCCCCCCCTCCTCGCGCCCTCCGCAACTCCCCCGCCCCCCCCCCCCCCCCGCAAAAAAGTGATGAAAAAATAAGATAAAATTAAGATTAAATAAATTAATAATAATACATAAATGATAATTAAGTAATAAATAAATAAACAATAAATAACTGAATCCGATAACTACAAAAATTGCAGAGCGGCAACAGAAACAATAATAAAATCAACACTTTTGACATGATATTCTAATCCACACACGATCACACTCTTAAAATTTCAACCGACAGTTCTTCCACACATACACACGCGCGGGAGGCACACACTCGTGGGCAACTCCTATAAAATCTTCGTTCGCGAAGTCAAGCCAAGAGAGAGAGAGAGAGAATGCCCTTCAATCTTCTAAGGGAGGTAATCATCGCATCATGTTTTAAGTATGCAAGCCTGAGTAGCACCTCCTAAATAAGTTGCGTTGCCGGCAGCCCGCGTGACTCCGGCAACCCGCTCCGTCCGCGGAAATGCAGGCGCCGACAGCAGCTCAGTGAAGTTCTTCCTGGACTGGACGGTTTGCACTGCCGGATTCCAGCAACGATGCGCGCTGCTAGTAGTAACTGAAAACACTAAGTGTTCATGTTACTCTTTACTACTCATGTGTTGTCTTTGGTTTATAAACACACACACACATCAGTTTGTGATCAGATAAACTGTATATTATCTGTAAAAGGCAGCAGACTTTTTAAAACTCGGTCTTAAACTCCGCCCAGAGCTAAATGACTTCCATTATATATAATCGGAAAGTCATTTAGATCTGGTTGATGGTTAACTTCTGTCCACACGGTGCCGCCGGTCACCTCGGCTGGTCCGGTCGCCCCGCCCCGAGCGGCCGGCACTGGCCCGTGCCAATAAATAATGCGAGAGTACCATGGAAGGGTACACTTGTTTACTACACTATTAATTTGTTTACTCTTTTACTGAGCGAGGTGTTCACCACCATCATAGTGCTGCAGTCCAACGCCATTGACTGTAGTTTTGTTGTTGTGTTCTTCTGACGGCCGTCTGACGCCGGTACGCAGTAAACACTGCAGCAAACATTAACCCTTCATGTTTAGCCCCACGCCACGTGGACTGAGGTGTCACCTAAATCATACTATGTGCCAGCTAAAAGAGATGAATACTGAATTGTCCATGATAATTCAAAGGTAGTGCCAGGTGAGCTTCAGTGGCGCCTACACGGCCGGTATCACCCGCGGGCCGGCTCAGTCAGTCCGGCGGCGGCACTATCGGCCTTGATCAAGTTATGATGGTCAGCCAATCCATCTCCTCCTGTAGCGTTAGCGCTAACTGGGTCAGTTAAGGAGGCCCTTCCGATATCAGTTAACCCCCTCACCAGTGAGTAGTGTGACCGCTCTCGTTATTCACAGAAGTCGATTTGAAGAATGAAAAAGCCAATAGGCCTACTGTCGTCTCAGTTACTTACTATGAAATCACATCGTTTACTATCTCAGTAGCACACCGTCTGAGAAAGCTGAAACTGTCGATTTGTCCGACAGTAGCTGTTGTAGCCGTCTCACTCCGAAAACTACATATCATCACAAGCTCCTATATAGCGTCCCAGTAGCCCTTTTGTTGACAGACAACATTTTAATAGGGACGGCACGCGCCGCCTCCCATCTGGTTTCACTAAATGCCGGGCAGGGGTGGGGGTGGGAGGGGGGCTGTGGGGGTGGGTGGGTCTACGACCTGTCCGGCCAACACTGACCTGTAAATTGATACACCCAGAGCAGTGTCAAATGTCCGTGACCCAGATGTTTAGCATGCCGAAACAAGGCCTCACTAAAATCTGGTGCCAGACTGCCTCGATGCCCCAACATAACGACAGAAACTGTCAACGCCTCGGCCGCTTTAACAGCTCGCCGCTGCCGCTTTATCGCTCCCTGGTCGTGCCGGCGTGTTTATGTGTACTGTAAACAAATTCCCAACCCTTTCCCGAGGTCTCTGTACAGTCTATTTTTTACTCTGAGGCCTTCCTTTGTAAAAATTCTCAGCTTTTCAAGTCGGTAAAGCGATCGCTGATTCCATTGCTAACGACGCGGTCCGACATCTTGGTTTTACTCTCTTCGGTTGTTTTTCTTTTTTTATGTGATACTGTGGAAATTGATAATCTATTGCTATATTGCCAGGAAACTTGTAGCAATGTTTCGAAGTGTTTAAAATCAAATGTTTTATTTAGAATGCTTTAAATGGTCAGCTATTGATAAATTACTTTTGTTTGAGTGTATTGTGTTGACCTCACGTGCTACGAGCGTTAGATTTGATACTGCACAATCAAAGTATGCGTTTTTCGGGCCATTCATTTGAAACCTAAAGCCAGGCACTAGGCTTCTAACGTACCCAAAAGCGCCCGCATTCGTTTGCGAAAATTCGCCGGCCGCCTCGGGGTTTACACGTTAGACAAACCCTACTCTGATGCGGGAACTGAGGAGCACTATAAATCACGAGAGAGGTTTACCACCGAAGGTTTTCAAAACTTGCACAGACTCATTACAATCTATGTATTTTCACCAAGCTGGTATTGCAGGCCAGTATACTTGCTGAAACTGAAACCGTGCAGGAGACAGGCCAAGATACCGCTTCTAGTCCTAGCATATATGTACATTTGCCCCTGCATTTACAAAGGCTACTGAGAACCTGCTGCCGCAAACGAACTGCGCAGTTCTTCTCAGAGCGGACAAAGTCAGGTTTTAGCATAAGACTGAACACATGCTCAAACTTATAACGCCCGGGGAAAGAGCTGGTACGCGCAAGCATGGATGCCGTGTTCACAGGTCACAGTGTGACTAGAATAAAGAGTGGTCCACTATAGCTAAGAGACTGGACAGTACGGAAACGGCACTGTATTCCGTGGCCAAAAGGGCTGAACATAAAAATGTAGAATGCACTGAATGTGTGTGTGTGTGTGTGTGTGTGTGTGTGTGTGTGTGTGTGTGTGTGTGCGTGCATGCGTGTGTGAAAATTACAGCTTGGTTACACACACACACACACACACACACACACACACACACACACACACACACACACACACACACACACACACACACATTCAGTCCAATGGAATAAAGAGGGGATAGACTGTGCCACAATTAAAATCACCTATCCTTCTATTTCATTGCTGTACTTAAAACATTGTTAACCCTATATTTGATGGAAACCCTAAGGGTTTAAGTGTATATGGAAATATGACTGATATGACCAAATGTCACTAAAAAAATTAAAATAAAAAAAACTAATCTTAAAAAAGATGCGCTATTGAGACATTATGGTTTGTGAGATCTTGCGGTATATTTCTAATAAAGAAAACCGACTCAAAACGCAGAAACTGAAAATTTTTCTTATTAGGACAAATTTCACCACTATATGTTATGACTTGGATATGAAAAGACATCTTACTCCTACAGTTTCCGTCCGATTTGCCTGTTTTGATGATCGTTTAAGTCAGTCAGTCACGTGAAAGATGCTCACCAATTTTCAAGTCCATCACATGAAAAATAAAAAAATTTTCAGTGTACAAAATTTTAAAAAATCCAAAAATCACTAAAAAAATTATAATAAATTAACCAAGTGTTTCTCACTTACGCTTGTTTCAAACCATGGTTTGTGAGGAGATTTCGTATATATCTGAATAAGAAAATCGACGGAAAACGCTGAAACTCAAAAATTTCCTTCATAGCATCCAAATTTTCACTATATATTATGACTTGCAGAGGGAAATGCATTTAAGTTGTACAGTTTCCATGCGATCTGGCTGTTTTCAACATCATTTTAAACAGCTGATGAAACTGCATCCGATGGACATACTTAAAACATTGTTAACCCTATATTTGATAGAAACCCTAAGGGTTTAAGTGTATATGGAAATATGACTGATATGACCAAATGTCACTAAAAAAATTAAAATAAAAAAAACTAATCTTAAAAAAGATGCGCTATTGAGACATTATGGTTTGTGAGATCTTGCGGTATATTTCTAATAAAGAAAACCGACTCAAAACGCAGAAACTAAAAATTTTTCTTATTAGGACAAATTTCACCACTATATGTTATGACTTGGATATGAAAAGACATCTTACTCCTACAGTTTCCGTCCGATTTGCCTGTTTTGATGATCGTTTAAATCAGTCAGTCACGTGAAAGATGCTCACCAATTTTCAAGTCCATCACATGAAAAATAAAAAAAATTTCAGTGTACAAAATTTAAAAAAATCCAAAAATCACTAAAAAAATTATAATAAATTAACCAAGTGTTTCTCACTTACGCTTGTTTCAAACCATGGTTTGTGAGGAGATTTCGTATATATCTGAATAAGAAAATCGACGGAAAACGCTGAAACTCAAAAATTTCCTTCATAGCATCCAAATTTTCACTATATATTATGACTTGCAGAGGGAAATGCATTTAAGTTGTACAGTTTCCATGCGATCTGGCTGTTTTCAACATCATTTTAAACAGCTGATGAAACTGCATCCGATGGACATACTTAAAACATTGTTAACCCTATATTTGATAGAAACCCTAAGGGTTTAAGTGTATATGGAAATATGACTGATATGACCAAATGTCACTAAAAAAATTAAAATAAAAAAAACTAATCTTAAAAAAGATGCGCTATTGAGACATTATGGTTTGTGAGATCTTGCGGTATATTTCTAATAAAGAAAACCGACTCAAAACGCAGAAACTAAAAATTTTTCTTATTAGGACAAATTTCACCAAATATGTTATGACTTGGATATGAAAAGACATCTTACTCCTACAGTTTCCGTCCGATTTGCCTGTTTTGATGATCGTTTAAATCAGTCAGTCACGTGAAAGATGCTCACCAATTTTCAAGTCCATCACATGAAAAATAAAAAAAATTTCAGTGTACAAAATTTAAAAAAATCCAAAAATCACTAAAAATTGTTAACCCTATATTTGATAGAAACCCTAAGGGTTTAAGTGTATATGGAAATATGACTGATATGACCAAATGTCACTAAAAAAATTAAAATAAAAAAAACTAATCTTAAAAAAGATGCGCTATTGAGACATTATGGTTTGTGAGATCTTGCGGTATATTTCTAATAAAGAAAACCGACTCAAAACGCAGAAACTAAAAAATTTTCTTATTAGGACAAATTTCACCACTATATGTTATGACTTGGATATGAAAAGACATCTTACTCCTACAGTTTCCGTCCGATTTGCCTGTTTTGATGATCGTTTAAGTCAGTCAGTCACGTGAAAGATGCTCACCAATTTTCAAGTCCATCACATGAAAAATAAAAAAATTTTCAGTGTACAAAATTTTAAAAAATCCAAAAATCACTAAAAAAATTATAATAAATTAACCAAGTGTTTCTCACTTACGCTTGTTTCAAACCATGGTTTGTGAGGAGATTTCGTATATATCTGAATAAGAAAATCGACGGAAAACGCTGAAACTCAAAAATTTCCTTCATAGCATCCAAATTTTCACTATATATTATGACTTGCAGAGGGAAATGCATTTAAGTTGTACAGTTTCCATGCGATCTGGCTGTTTTCAACATCATTTTAAACAGCTGATGAAACTGCATCCGATGGACATACTTAAAACATTGTTAACCCTATATTTGATAGAAACCCTAAGGGTTTAAGTGTATATGGAAATATGACTGATATGACCAAATGTCACTAAAAAAATTAAAATAAAAAAAACTAATCTTAAAAAAGATGCGCTATTGAGACATTATGGTTTGTGAGATCTTGCGGTATATTTCTAATAAAGAAAACCGACTCAAAACGCAGAAACTAAAAATTTTTCTTATTAGGACAAATTTCACCACTATATGTTATGACTTGGATATGAAAAGACATCTTACTCCTACAGTTTCCGTCCGATTTGCCTGTTTTGATGATCGTTTAAATCAGTCAGTCACGTGAAAGATGCTCACCAATTTTCAAGTCCATCACATGAAAAATAAAAAAAATTTCAGTGTACAAAATTTGAAAAAATCCAAAAATCACTAAAAAAATTATAATAAATTAACCAAGTGTTTCTCACTTACGCTTGTTTCAAACCATGGTTTGTGAGGAGATTTCGTATATATCTGAATAAGAAAATCGACGGAAAACGCTGAAACTCAAAAATTTCCTTCATAGCATCCAAATTTTCACTATATATTATGACTTGCAGAGGGAAATGCATTTAAGTTGTACAGTTTCCATGCGATCTGGCTGTTTTCAACATCATTTTAAACAGCTGATGAAACTGCATCCGATGGACATACTTAAAACATTGTTAACCCTATATTTGATAGAAACCCTAAGGGTTTAAGTGTATATGGAAATATGACTGATATGACCAAATGTCACTAAAAAAATTAAAATAAAAAAAACTAATCTTAAAAAAGATGCGCTATTGAGACATTATGGTTTGTGAGATCTTGCGGTATATTTCTAATAAAGAAAACCGACTCAAAACGCAGAAACTAAAAATTTTTCTTATTAGGACAAATTTCACCACTATATGTTATGACTTGGATATGAAAAGACATCTTACTCCTACAGTTTCCGTCCGATTTGCCTGTTTTGATGATCGTTTAAGTCAGTCAGTCACGTGAAAGATGCTCACCAATTTTCAAGTCCATCACATGAAAAATAAAAAAGATTTCAGTGTACAAAATTTTAAAAAATCCAAAAATCACTAAAAAAATTATAATAAATTAACCAAGTGTTTCTCACTTACGCTTGTTTCAAACCATGGTTTGTGAGGAGATTTTGTATATATCTGAATAAGAAAATCGACGGAAAACGCTGAAACTCAAAAATTTCCTTCATAGCATCCAAATTTTCACTATATATTATGACTTGCAGAGGGAAATGCATTTAAGTTGTACAGTTTTCATGCGATCTGGCTGTTTTCAACATCATTTTAAACAGCTGATGAAACTGCATCCGATGGACATACTTAAAAGATTGTTAACCCTATATTTGATAGAAACCCTAAGGGTTTAAGTGTATATGGAAATATGACTGATATGACCAAATGTCACTAAAAAAATTAAAATAAAAAAAACTAATCTTAAAAAAGATGCGCTATTGAGACATTATGGTTTGTGAGATCTTGCGGTATATTTCTAATAAAGAAAACCGACTCAAAACGCAGAAACTAAAAATTTTTCTTATTAGGACAAATTTCACCACTATATGTTATGACTTGGATATGAAAAGACATCTTACTCCTACAGTTTCCGTCCGATTTGCCTGTTTTGATGATCATTTAAGTCAGTCAGTCACGTGAAAGATGCTCACCAATTTTCAAGTCCATCACATGAAAAATAAAAAAGATTTCAGTGTACAAAATTTTAAAAAATCCAAAAATCACTAAAAAAATTATAATAAATTAACCAAGTGTTTCTCACTTACGCTTGTTTCAAACCATGGTTTGTGAGGAGATTTTGTATATATCTGAATAAGAAAATCGACGGAAAACGCTGAAACTCAAAAATTTCCTTCATAGCATCCAAATTTTCACTATATATTATGACTTGCAGAGGGAAATGCATTTAAGTTGTACAGTTTCCATGCGATCTGGCTGTTTTCAACATCATTTTAAACAGCTGATGAAACTGCATTCGATGGACATATTTAAAACATTGTTAACCCTATATTTGATAGAAACCCTAAGGGCCAAAGTTTGGTTAGGGTTACCGTTATGTTTTAGTGCTAGATTAGGGTTAGGGTTATAACCCTAATGGTATGTAAGGCACATTTTGGGTCAATTTTTTTTTATGGTGCCATTTGATAGGCCATGTGGTACTGAGTCCAGAAATGCAAATACAACTTTTGTATTCCAATTTAAACATGTGTTATCGCCCTTGAAAAAAATCGCGGGAAAAGCACATTATCGGCTCTCGTGTCCGTATTTTATGTTCAATCTCTCCCATTTTCATACCCGTACTGCAGCTGTACTATTTTTATCGATATGTTTATAAAGCAGGTGTAAATACTTTATAGTTTTTTTTTAAATATTTTTTTCCCAAAAAAAGTGCAGGTCACCTTTTTAATTCAATAATTTTCCTCCCATTCACAACACCTAGACTTAGCTTGCATCAAAACGTTCAGGTCATGCAAGTGCATCCGATGAACATAGATAAAACATTGTAAACACTAGATTTAACAGAAACCCTAATGACCAAGTTTACCGCGTCAGTATCAGCAAGACCAACTGTAAAAGCTATCTACCTCAGTATTTTTCTCGCACAGTTTTCACCCAAACTCTGAACACATTTATGACACTATTCTCATAAAGTACTTTGAAAGACCCTGCAAGTTGTGTTGCTTAGTTTTTATTTGAAAAAAGTTCCACGTCTAGTGCCAAACCCTGTCAGTCCAGTTTATTATGTTCAGTGTACTCCAGCTTCTTGGTATTTCTGCAGTACCATACTCTGGGGTTCAGGTTTTTTGTTGTTGTTGTTTGGTTTCTTTTTGTTGCTAAAGCCAGAATCAACCTGAACACACCCACAGACACAATATCATTGCACAACCACTATCATTCAGCCACATTACTCTTAGACTAGTGGCATTTATGTGACTCACTTCACACTACAACACACAATTACTTTACCGGATAACTGAACCACCTAAAATGACGGCACAGTTTTAGGACCATATCAGTATCCCTTCCCAACCTTATATTGTTCCTGCAGAATCATGCAAAAACACTTTCAAGTCCCAATGAAAAACGTTTGCATTTATATCATATGTTTACAGATATCAACAGAAATAGTACAGCCGGGGGCATATACTTTCATGTCTCTTAAAGGCTCCGAAACCTTTAGTGATTAATATCTCCCTGCAAGTTTCATTTACCTCTGTTTTCTAGTCATAGAGTACCAGAAAGAGTTTGGCTAGTTAGTGTTCGAGCTAGCCGCTCAGGAAACCGTGTGGAATGTGTCGGTCGGTTTTCGATTGCTCACATGTGTAAGCCGAAAGATGTAACTGACTGGCTACTTTGAAAAGTGTATGAGCCCTTACATTCATACTTAAGTTGCACAGTTCAGTTCTGGTCTGGAATCTTACACATGCACCACGTGAGGCAGCCAAACAACACTAAAAATACATATACACTCAAAGCCAAAGTATTGTATCAACTATAGATCATTCTAAGCATTTTAAATAAAATGTTTATATTGAACCATTTTTAAAAAATATTTTACCATAAACAAAATACTGCAGTATAATAACAATTGCCATAATATCACATTTTTTAAAAAGTCGTGAGAGGAGAGTAAAAACAAAATGTCGGACAGCGTCGTTAGCAATGGCGACAGCGATCGCTTTGCCGACTTGAAAAGGCTGAAAAGTAAGAAAGTACAGGCCAGGCCGCGATCGGAAGTTTTTCTAGTGTGACACTTGACGTAGCCTGGTCTGTTTCAAGCGTTTTCACGAAACACTGGGGCCCATATGCCCTAGTTAGAGTGTACCAGAAACGACTTTGCTAATTTCCACGTCAGTGCCCTCGGAAACTAAGCCGCATCAGCCCAAAATACACTCAAAACAAAAACTATTTCATTAATTGCTGTCCATTTTTAAATGAAGTTTTATCACTTTTTGTTTATTTTGCAAAATCACATTTTGAATGAAATAGGCGATAGATAAAAAACCCACAAGAAACGTTATAAAAAGAAAACGAGCATTTGACGAGAGTTAAAAACAAAGATGTCCGACTGCGTCGTTAGCAATGGAACCCCATTACCGACGTGGAAAGGCTGAGTTTGGAATTTTTGGAGAGGAATGTCTCAGAGTCAGTAGTGACCAGACTTTGCAGCCGTGAACTAAAGATCTGGGTCAGTGTATTTGCCACTGCTCTGGTTGTGTTTCAGTATAGGTCAGTGTTGACCCGTACCAACCCCCAACCCACCCCTCTCCGGCCCGGCATTCAGTGAAACCAGATGGGAGGCGGCGCGTGCCGTCCCTATTAAGAAATTTCTGTCAACAAGAGGGCTACTGGGACGCTTGTGATGCGCATGCCGTCCCTATTAAGAAATTTCTGTCAACAAGAGGGCTACTGGGACGCTTGTGATGATATGACTAGGGGCCACATGACTGATGACGTTGCTGACCAGAGACTGAAAGCTACTCACGCTTTTTGTGTCGCTATTTATTCGTTTCTAGAGCCATATCTAGGCCAGTTACTGAGATTCAATATGACTGCACTATCACGATTTTTAGAAATGTCAAGATTGCTGATGAAAGTTCACACGCTATCCACGAGACTCGGATTTTAAGTATCCATAGAGAAAGATAATAAGAGATCCGTAAGACAATGAATTCAATAATGACGCATCGGTCATTAAATTACGTCATTTTTAATATTAGAAATTACTGACCCCCATTACGCCCCGTTATTATTGAATCAACCCTTTGATTTTAAAAAGTGGTGATCATGACCGATGCGTCATTATTGATTTCATTGTCTTACGTATCTCTTATTATCTTTCTCTATAACTATTGTCTCTGACAACACCTAATCATGTACTGTTAATTAAAAAAATCGCGATTATGTCCAATACACTCTTTTACGACCACGGCAACGTAACTCGGGTGATCAGACATGAACAGCAAACCTGTCTACTGTACTGCACTAACACACACACACACATACATACACACACACACACACACAAACACACATAAACACACACACACAAACACATACACATACATATATACAAACACACATACGCACACGCACACAGAGGATACATACACACATACATACACACATACATGTTGTAGAGGGGGGTGTATGGTGTCTTTCTCACGCACTCACACCCTGGGGTTCGCTTCCGTGAGGGTCGAGAAGAGGCTTACTTCAGGAACATCTTTTTATTCACGGCATTAAATCAATGCTGTAAGCCAAGGCCCTTAAATCAATGTCTTTAATTCAATGCCTTTAAGTCAATGCCTTTAAGTCAATGCTGCCACCCTGCAACAAACATTACAGGTCATAAGTAATTATCATATACAATATAGCGTGAACGTACGTTCTAGCTATTACTATTATCAAACTACCATAAATATACATACGCCGCTATAGCTTGAACATACATTCTAGCTATTGTCAAGCAACCGAAATTACAAAAGAATGTACAGTACAAATCGGCTCTAAACAATGAATTATAAAAACAGACAGTCAAGTAAAAATAACATAAAATGCAATAGTAACATTTTCCAGTTTATGCAATATTCTATTACCTTAACAAATAACCAAACATCTAACTATTTAACATACCTCAGCAAAGTGTCAAAGGTGGATAACACGAAAGTAAGACTGCATTTCATATGACCAGATGCAGTCAAGTAACAAAACTGCTGTGTTTGACTGCCCAAAAATGTCACAGCAGCTATAGGTGAATACAGTTCAGTCAAAGCTCATGCACCTGACTGAAAACTCAAGGCAAAACATACCGCCCAAGATGCATTGGCTTCTTGGAACACTGATAGCTACATGCTGTCCAAACACAGAGTCAGGCAGCAATACTTATACATTTAGGCTAGAGCTAGGCACAATATAACTCTATGCTTCCACTGACTAAACTGTTCTAACTTACAGTGAAACCTGTCTGGTATGCAGTGCAGTCTATCCATACCACCTTATAAAACAAGACAACGGAATGAAGTAGATCAAGATAAAAGAGAAAAAGATCTAAGAAGACAATACTAACTAGGAATTAACCTATTTGGCTTTATCCATTAACTAACATTTATTTACCTTACAAATCATAATCAGTGGAAAATATAAACTAAACACTTCCATTCCTCTATTTAACCGCATGATCAAAGATCACTCTACCACATTCACCCCTGCCAAGTGAAATGACGTCCTCGGCATTTCCGTTTAAGTATTAACTAATTAAATGGTTATCGTTACAAAACCATGGACAATATAATAGGAACAAAATAGAAAAGAAAATAATACAGGAAATATGACTATTGCGAAACAAAAGGCAAAGTATCCACTAAGTATACGTCCGACTTTGGCATGACATTCTTCACCATGGTAAGCTAGGCTCGGTACACTGGATGTAAGAGGTTATGGTGAAGTGTGAATGAACTACCAAAGAAATATTAATTATACACACAAACTTACAACAAAACTAATTCGAGAGAAACTATGACTTTAAATCAACGTATCTGGTATCCGAGTGAAAACAAAGTAAAGTCCGGGCATGGTTCTAAGTACTATTCCCATGTTAACGCTATACTGGACCTACTGAATTAAGATGGATGATACAGTTTCAGACAATCTTTCAGGATCCATTTGTACCTCTCCACTCTTAATCAGGTCTGATAGAAAAACTATTTTCCTTTTCCATTCTGGTCCAACAGGTTGTTGTGCCATAGCATACTCACCCATAGTCTGCCAAGTAGGGGGTCTTCGATGTCTACTAGAAACGCGAAGAACCGTCTGTTCTTGCTCCTGGTTTGGACCTGTGTTCTCTTCACTGTCTCTAGTCGTCCCTTCCTCCTGTGTCCGACCACTTGTCTCATCTGTGGACGCGCTCAGCTCTCCACCTTCTACACTCTCGGTGGACTGGTGGTCGTCACCACTCAAACTGGCTGTCCCGTCATCCACAACAGCTCCTTGAGCGTCCTCAGAAGGTTGTGATGACATCTCCTCAGCTTGCTTGTCATCCTCCTCCTCTCTGGCGGCGAGTTTAACTGCTGGGTCAGAACTCTGGAGTTCAAGCTGCACTTCTACGATGACTGAGTCCGACTCGTCACCTTCCTCTGAGTATGCTGTCAGATCACGTGTAGTCTGTTCCTGTTCCTGCTTGGCTGCCTTGCTCCTGGCCCGTGGTGCCGGAACTGGACGTGGCGTGCCTGTCACTGTCTCATCATTTCTGTCATTTGATGCCGCGGCAAGGGGTAAGAGATGATTCCGGTGAAGGGTTCTCTTACAACTTGCATCTCCCTCTTTGTGTATTCTGTACACGGGAACACCTTCATTTGGTTGGGAACTGACAATGTAGATATCCTCTTCCCACTTGTCTGATAGCTTGTGCTTGCCCTCGAAGGCAAGTATGCGGACGAGCACTCTGTCTCCTTTCTGTAAGGTTGCTCCTCGCGCTCTGATGTCATAGTGCTCCTTCTGCCGTCGTTGAGCCTCATCCGCTGCACTGGCCGCAACTTTGTAGGCTTCCTGAAGGCGCGTCTGTAGATCAGTGACATAGCTGCTGTAGTCTTTGGCGTTCTTTCCTAGTTCCAGCCCAAATACTAGATCGATGGGTAACCTTGCCTCTCGCCCAAACACTAGGAAATACGGAGAGTGACCGGTGGACTCGTGTCTTGTGCTGTTGTAGGCATGGACTAGAGGGGCTACTGATTTATGCCACTGTGCTTTCCGCTCTGGCTCCAGAGTGCCTAGCATCCCTAGCAAGGTCCTGTTGAAACGCTCGGTCATCCCGTTCCCCATTGCGTGATATGGCGAGGTCCTGCTCTTGTCAATACCGGCCAGCTGACAAAGATCTTTGATGACACGACTCTCAAAGTTCGCGCCTTGGTCTGAGTGGAGCCTTCTGGGGAATCCATAATGCACTATGAAGTTGTTGAAAAGCGCGTCTGCTGTTGTCTTGGCGGTCTGATTTCGAGTCGGTATGGCCTGGGCATATCTCGTGAAGTGGTCGGTAATCACAAGGATATGCTGATAGCCACTGGACGACGTCTCCAGGCTCAAAAAGTCAATGCAAACTAGCTCCATGGGCTGACTGCTGCTGATGTTGACTAACGGGGCCTTCTGTCCAACAGCTTTCCGGCGTAAACATCGGGGGCAGTTCTTGCACCAGTCTTCAATCTGACTTGCCATCCGAGGCCACCAGAATCGCTCCTTTGCCAGTGCAGTCGTGCGGTCCCGGCCTGGATGGCCAATGTCATCATGAATCCCTTGCAGAGCGCGTTTGATGAATGCTGCAGGCAAGACTAACTGTGACTGCACCACCCCGTCGGTTGTCGTCTCCTTGTACAGTGCTCCACGCTGCAGTCGAAAATGTTGCCAGTGTCGGTACATCGCTGAGTGCTCAGGCGTTCTAGGGAAGTCTTGTCGTCGAGGAATGCGCTTATTCCTGATGAGCCTCAGCCACAGACCTATCACTGGGTCGTCGTCCTGTGCTCGACGCCAATCCTTACATGTGAACTCAGCCATGTCTTGACCATCAGGTTCATCAAGTACGTCCGCTACTGTCGCCGATAAGCAGTGCGTCTCTATCACAGGACAGCTGACCGCCGAGCAGATGGTGTAAATGGCCTCTGTGGACAACTCTTCCTCTTGTTCTTCGGTGTTGTGAGTAATCCTTGACAACGTGTCTGCGTCAACATTATGTACACCAGGTTTATACTTGATGTTGAAATTGTACGCTGCCAGGGCCGCCAGCCATCTGTGGCCTGTCGCGTCAAGCTTTGCAGTGGTGAGCACGTATGTCAGCGGATTGTTGTCCGTGTGAACGGTGAAGCGGGCCCCGTAGAGGTAGTCTTTAAACTTTTCTGTGACTGCCCATTTCAAAGCGAGGAATTCTAGTTTGTGGGCTGGATAATTCCGTTCAGCTTTTCCTAGTGCTCTGCTGGCATAGGCTACAACACGCTTGACGCCGTCCTGTTCCTGGTAGAGAACACAGCCGAGCCCTGTCCTGGATGCGTCGGTGTGGAGCTCGAAGGGCCTAGTGTAATCAGCATACCCTAGAACTGGAGGTGAGGACAGTATGTTTTTTAGTCGCTGAAAGGCCTCTTCTTCTTCATCTCCCCACATCCACGGCTTTTGGACATGCGGCTTTCGCTTCCCTCGCTGTTTCTTGGTCGGTACGGGCATGAGGACCGTCAGGGGCGCAGTGATCTTGGCGAAATCTTTAACGAACTTGCGGTAATAACCTGCGAACCCCAGAAACCTCCTTACTTCCTCTGGTGTTGTCGGTGTATGCAATTTCTTTCTTCTGATACAAACAGACCTCATGATAAGAACTTCATATGAATGATAGAATTTCATGTGCATACTAATCTCCTAAGGTCAAAGGTGAGCATAGGTATACATTTCGTATGACGATGAAATGTATTATTATTGCTTGGTTATGTTTGCTCTGATCATGTTGAAACTGAAATCCTTGGTCTGCCTGGGTTGCAGTGAGTAATTAATACTAATTACGACTGCCAGAGACAAACGCTGTCCCATTTATAATCAAACATGCACACAGACCAAAATTAATGGTTACAGGTCCTCAAAAACTTCACCCTCCCAGATTGTGCATGGTTCCTTTACTGATAACATGTTTCCCGGATTTTACTGTTTAATTATTATTCTTGAGCATGAGTGCTGGCAAGGTTCACCCTTGGCAACTCAAAAGCGTTTGGGTGACTTGAAAAGCTGAATTTGAAACTATCTGGTGACCCGAAAATTACGAGCTCAAAAGATTGTTTCCAACAAATAATGGACCTGCATCTCAGTATCGTACATTGACAGATTTTTATTTGAAGGGCGACTGACTTTTCAGGCGGCTAAGTTCTTCTTCTCCTCGAACGCCGTCACACTTGGAGTTTGGCTCTCAAAATGAAATCTGTGGTCTTCTGTAGCGCCTCCACAGGCCCGTACAGTTTCTCCTGTAGAGTGGCGGGCTTCGGCCATACCTCCTCCCTCAGCGGCTGGTGGTTCCCACAGTCCTGGAGGATGTGCTCTGTGGTCTGCTCAGGCTGCTAACTTTTGAATCGTGGCCACCTAAATCTTTTGGCTGTTAGCACCCTTGCTGAGATTTTAAACATTTATGCATACATCAGTACAAGGGTAGTAAACTTGATTGGTTAGTTCGGGGTTTAACGTCCACGGCACCGACGGGCGGGTCATGGGGGACAGGGAAATCTATTGCCTATGGAGTATGACCTGAACACTGCTCAACTCAGGCGCACTCAAACTGTGCCACGTTGATTTACCAGGATCTTTCAACGGACATGCTATTAAACAAGCCTGTCTTTCCCCCTGGATTGCGAGTCCAGCTACCGGGGCGGGACGGGGATTTGAACCCACGACCCGGCAATTCCCTTCGCTCTCCTGCTCCCACGCTTAATCGCCTGAGCTATTTCGGACTTGTGTAGTAAACGTATTCAAGTTATTGTGGGAAACAGCATCTCTTTGACTGATAATATGTTCACAACCTTTTCAGAAAGTAGTTTTAACTATATTTATTTCTGGGAGTAAAATTATTAAATAGTATAAGGAGGTAAAAGTGTTAATATTCATGTGCCTCTGACTTCTACTAACATGAATTGTTAATACAGTAATAGTTTGTTTACAAATTGTCTAGATGTGTCTCAAGATGTGAAAATAGATGTATACATGCTGCCACGAGCCCAAAGTAGTCACTATTCTTCAGGCTGCCAGTGGAGAATTACCTTCACGCGATGGCAAGTAGTCTAAAGGTATTCAGATACAATCACTCCAGCCTAAACGTGGTGAGTTTCTCATTTTGCAGTTTATATTGCAATGTTGAAGTAAACATGTTTCATTATGTGACCCCTAGCTACCTTTGTTCTTCTTGTTACACCCAAACCATCCTCCCTGAAGTCGACATTCCCCAGTTCCCCCAAATCTTCAGGAAATAGTACTGTTCAGTACACCCCCCCCCCCCCCACCCTGACGTCATCATCGAGAACATGTTTGAAGCCCTGTCAAATGGCGACGGGAAGGAGCAGGTTCCAGGTGCTGGTACTGACGACGGTGCCGCACTCAACGCTGCCACCGACTCCCGTGAGACCAATACCTCAGGATCACCAGTCACCCCGTTGGACAATCTGCAAGCCCAGACCATCAGGCCCGACGTTAACACGCTCCTCATCGGCGACTCTGTCCTAAAAAGGGTCGATGCCCGGAGGATGTCTGTGGACGGCGCCGTCGTGCAGAACATGTCGGTGTCGGGGCTTAGTGTCAGCGAGCTGGCGGAATGGCTGCGCAATCAGCGCCAGTCACGACACATCCGCAGAGTTGTGTTTCACGTCGGCATCAACAGCTGCATGCAACAGGGCCCTGTCACCAAGCCGGCGTGGATACAACTCCTCCGTCTTCTGCCCTCCGTTTTCCCCAATGCCCGCATTCAGGCGGCCTCTGCCATCATGCCCCCGAGAGGTCAGAACCACCCCCTCTTTGCCCCCGCCTCCATCTCCAATGACGCCTTAAGGGAGACCTGTGAGCAGATGAGGATTCTGTTCACGGACCACACCTCCATCTTCCTCACAGCCAACAGAGCCCCCCGAAAGAAGCTCTACCAGGACGGCACCCACCCGAGTACTGCTGGTGCCATGAAGCTGGCACTGAACATTCGCTTTGCAGGTGTTCCACGCCAGCCCCACAGCGGACACGGGATGTAGGAGAGCAGCCGTGCCAGCAGCCAACCTCTTTTCATCTACAAGCAGAAGCAAGAGTCCCTCAGGCCATTCAGCGGAGCCAGACACCAACAGCAGGACCTGAGACGTGGTAGAACTCTGCAGAACTACGAGCAACCACAGCGCGACCAGATTCAGGCCTACAACACCCGCCAGCCCGGCCACGCCTTTACCCCGCGTCCTCAGCAAGGTCCGGGCGGACCAGTCGTGACGTCAAAGGGGAATTCCCCAACATGCCAGCGGCTAGTACTAACATACCAGCCGGTCACCCCTTCGCTGCGCCCGCCGCAGTTACAGCAAAAGCGCCGCCCAGAGGGTGGGAACAATCGCCACCAACCGAGACACCCCTCCCAATCCCCTACAGACAATGCAGCTTATGGCACAGCTGCTGCTGCCGTATCTACCTGCATGTGTTTAATTGTTTACTTCGTCAATACCGGAACGCAGAGTGTGATCTCTGCGGAACGAAACTAACTTGACAATCTGAATGCTAAAGGCACAGTTCCTCATGCGCCCCTGCTGCTGCACGGACTCATGAGGATGCATGCTGACTAAAAAATACAAATGCAAGAGGCATAGATCCTCATCAGCCCTTGCAGCTGCTCTGGCTCATGCGGATAGATACCTCATGTTACACTACCGCAGCCACACGCAAGGTGTTGTAGATGGAAGACGCAGCCAGACAAGAGTGTTTCCAGAAGAGTCTTTTATTTCTTGGTCATCGTGGGTCTACTAGGTTGGGCACAACCAACCTACTAGCATGGCATACTAAAATGGCGAAAATACCGGAGCTCGGTCTCCCGCTTCTCAGCTCCCTCTATCTATCTCTCCCTCTTCGTTGTGTACTCTCTATCTATCTCGTTCCCTTCGTTGTGAGCTCTCTCGTTCTCTTCATTGTGCGAGCTCCCTCTCTATCTCGTTCCCTTCGTTGTGAGCTCTCTCGTTCTGGTGTTTCCCCCCACTATATATACCCGTTCTGGAGGGCATCGCCCCTTTGTCTCAACCAGTCAAAGGGGCTATTACTGTCACCCATAACATTCCACATCTATCATGGTGGTCAGCGTCCCCTGACCCTATCTGTCAAAGGAGCTATTACTGTCGCCCATAATCTATCCCCCATCTGCTCTGGTGGATAGCGCCCTCTGATCCTAGCTGACCAGGGACCCATTACTGTCTCTCATAATTATTCTACATCTATTATGCTGGTCAGCGTCCTCTGATCCTAGCTATCAAAGGAACCCATTACTGTTTCTCATAATTATTCCACATCTATTATGGTGGTCAGCGTCCTCTGATCTTAGCTGACCAGGAACTCATTACTGTCTCTCCTAATTATTCCACATCTATTATGGTGGTCGGCGTCCTCTGATCCTCGCTGACCAGTAACCCATTATTTATTCATTAGTCCCAGCTCCCAGTTCGCTACTGCCCGCATCGGGACCGCTAAAGTGAGATTGATGTATTTCCACTCGCAATTATCATTCATTAGTCCCAGCTTAGTAGGGCCGGCCACTTGTCAACTTCCCCCACCCGGGTCTGCCCTGGGGGACTTGGGTGGGGTTAGGTACTTTTTAGTTCTCAGGGTCACCCTGGTCAGCCCCACAGGGTGAGTTTTTCTCTCTATTCTGGGGCATGTGTTTCTGTCTACCCGAGGTCCATTCACCTGTATTTGCCTTTTTAAAACTCTCCCTACTGTCTGCACTGCCTGTAGCTCTTGATATTGGATGTGTGTTGCTAAATGGTCTTAGCTTTATGTAGGCCTCATGTGTTAGGTTTATTTAATGTATTTGACCGGCTGGTGACATACATTCAATGTTCTGTTTAGTTTTTTTTTTTTTTTTTCACAAGCAGTGCAGGCACGTCCTGAGAAAGCCTTGTTGCTGTCGGGACGTTAAGCAATGTACAATCAATCAAACTTGTCAACTTCACGTGAGCTTGTGGTAGCTAAAGTGGACCGTGTTACTAATTATACCCTCGTTATTGTCATATCAAGGGAAATTATAAAATTACCCGACCGTGATATTGGTCGTATACACTTATAGTGTAACACTCATGCTGACCGCAAATTCTAAATGCAGAGGGCATATGCGCCCCTGCGGTTGCAAGGTCTCTGGAGGATAGATACCTCATGCTGGCCGCGCCAATTACCTGTTCAAATGCAAGAGGCATGGATCCTCGTGGGCCCCTGCACATGCACGGGCTCATGAGGATAAATACCACATGCCATCTACAAGCCTCAAATGCAAAAGACATAGATCCTCATGAGCTCCTGCAGGTGCATGTGCTCGTAAGGATAGATTCCTCATGCAAGTTACACTCACATCTGTGTTTCTCACGAGTGTAAATTAGTACCTTTAGTACTGCATGATAAAAGTGTGTATGGTGCCGTATTTTCATAGCTTCTGTTGATACACGACTGACTTGCCCGGAATTCTGGACTTCTCTCACATTCTTTGCGGACTGACTAGACTGAGTGTCTTAAGTGAACGCTGCGTTGGTGTAGCGCTTTCACTTACATTCCACTGAGCACCTCCATGTCGAAGCTTTATTTAAGCGTTCTCACCTAAATCGGCGTTTATTAAGCCGTACTATAAACATTGCAGGAAATTTGACTGTGAACACTGATGGACTGTTTTATTTACAGCGATTTGTCTTATTGTGAGTGCTCCGCGACGTAAGTTCTGTTTTTGTCGTCGTTGCATGTATTTATCCGCGGCAACAAACAATTCCTAAACAGACGTAGAGTATTTTTGACATTGCTCCTTCAGGGTAGCGTACATTGATATTTCCCGCATACACTTCAGTTGTGGGAGAGTCTTTTGTTTTGTTTTGTTTTTGTTTTCTTCTTCTTTTCTTTTCTCTTCGTAACGCTCAGCTCTTGTAATTCCTGAACGTTTGATTATCACATTAATTTTTGTCTTCATACGTTATTGTTTTCTTTGATTGTTTTGTTTTTTCTTCTTTTACATTGGCTTTCTATCTTTGATTGACGTTTGCTCAACCACGGCTATTGCAGTTGCTATTTTACTGTGAAACAAAATACAGCTGTTAGCGAAATACTCATGGCTAGAGGCGAACAAAAAGAACATAAATTACGAGTGGGTCACCTCAACGTTTTCCATCTTTATAATAAGGTATCTGACCTGTCGGCGTTTCTTAATACTCCCACACCGTTCGACATTTTTGGCCTTACCGAGTCACGCCTAAATTCAAATATCAGTGATGATGCCGTGAAAATTCCTAATTTTAGTATTATGAGAAGAGATTCCTCCTGTCACGGTCAAACAGGCATTGCTGTATACGTTCATCACTCTATCGAACACTTAGTCCGTAGGCGTAAAGACTTAGAAACGGCTGAAATAGAGTGTGTGTGGATTGAGGTCAAAAGCCCGTACTGCTCACCGTCATTTGTTGGTTTTCTTTACCGCAATCCGGCGTCTAACTTTGAGTGGTATGACAATTTTACTAGTAACCTAGACAAGTGTATAAAGGGCAAAATGACGTCATTCTTCTTGGTGACTTTAATATAGATATGCTTAAACCCCATCCCGCATGGGACACTACATTTTCTTTATTTGGCCTAGTACAGCTAGTTAAATCCCCCACCAGAATTACCGCCGCGAGCTCTACGCTCATTGACCACGTCTATACAAACAAACCGCAGGCGGTGTCCGATGTTAGTGTCTCAGATCTTAGTGTTAGTGACCACTGCCCCGTGATTTGTTGCTGGTCTATGAAACTCCCCAAATTAAAGAAACATCGTCATACCACAACAACCTACAGGTCCGTCGTTTAATCATTTCAGTCGTAATGAGTTTATACACGATCTTAATAACACTCCTTTTGACGATGTCCTTCTCACAGATGATCCAAATATTGCGCTGTCCACTTGGTACAGATTATTCCTTGGAGTATTAGACAGACATGCGCCGATTAGAACAAAAAGAGTGAAGAGTGAGATACTTCCCCCTTGGCTGACAAAAGAAATAATGCATGCCATGTCGGTGCGAAATGACCTAAAAAGAGAAAAAAACTTTGATGAATTTAAAAAGCAGCGAAACCGTGTGAGATCAATGGTGCGCGCCGCGAGGAGGGACTTTATCCGCAACACTGTCAATGACAACAAAGATGTGTCAGCAGTGTGGCGGGTACTGAATTCGATCACTCGAGGCAATAGTAGTAGGTCAACAACCATCCCCAGTAATCTCTCCGCCGACACATTGAACGAACATTTTTTGTCTGTTGCGGATTTGATAACTACTCCTAGTCGTGATACAGAGGCTGACATATGCCCCGATTACTTAGTTAATTTCTGCAACAGAAAAACAACTGGCACACTACCATTTAATATCCCCATACTTGCTGTACACGAAGTGGGCAAACTAATTAGTGACCTAGCTAATAAGAAGTCCTCCGGCCATGATGATATCAACCCACAAATATTAAAGTTGTCTGTACCATACATCATAGAGACCCTTACTTATATTTATAACTTATGTATTCAAAAGAATGTATTCCCTACAGACCTCAAAGTTGCAAAAGTCGTTCCACTGCCAAAATCAAAAGATCGTACTGACCCTAACAACTATAGACCCATTTCTCTGCTGTCAGTATTATCTAAACCCCTTGAAAGGCATATACATAAACACCTGTCTGACTACTTAGAATCGAGAAAGTTGCTACATTCGTCTCAGTCAGGATTTCGCCCTCGGCACTCATGTCATACGGCTCTGAGCAGATTAACAGACACATGGCTTTCAAATATGAATAATTCGCAGCTGACAGGTGTAATTTATCTTGACTTTAAAAAGGCCTTTGACTTAGTGAACCATACAATATTGATTTCCAAACTTAAGCATTATCTTCGAAACGACATGGCTGTTTCCTTTTTTATGTCATACCTCGAAAACAGAAAGCAGAAAGTAATTGCTAATGGAGCCTACTCTTCTACTAAAGATGTTAAACTCGGGGTTCCGCAGGGGTCAATCTTAGGTCCTCTTTTATTTTGTATTTACATCAATGACCTGCCTCTAAGTCTCACCTACGAAGCAACACGGTGTGATATGTTCGCCGATGATACCTCAATCGACACAGCTAACAAAAACATACGTGAAATTGAGAACGGCCTTCAAAAAAGTCTCGACGATATATCAGCATGGTGTAAAGTCAACTCAATGATTCTGCATCCTACTAAAACAAAATCTATGGTTATTGCCACACGCCAAAAGCACCAGTTAATACCTTTAAAGCCTAATCTATCACTCGGCGACGACATCATAGAACAGGTAGCCGAACATCGTCTATTGGGGGTCACAATTGATAATCAGCTGAGGTGGCAGATGCACATTGACAATGTCTGTAAAACGGTCTCTAGAAATGTCTTTATGTTATCGAAATTAAAGTATTACACAGATAGTGAAACCAGAAAATTGTTCAGTAGTGCACACATCACGTCACATATAAACTACGCATCGACGGTGTGGGATTGTTGCAGTGATGTCCACTTAAAAAGACTAAATTCTTTACATAGGAGAATGGCAAAATTAATTCTTCCCGACCCGCACTTGACGACCGAGGAAAAACTCAGTAAAGCTGGATTCCTGCCCCTTCAAAATCATTTTAAATATAACAAAGGGGTACTGATGTTTAAAGTGTGGAACCATAGAGCTCCAGAATATCTAAAAGAGTTGTTTAAAAAATCAGATTCCTGCTATGGGAACATGAGGGGTCTTTATATTGTCCCAAAACCCCGAATAGATATATTTAAATCTACTTTGTCATTTGCGGGTTCCACACTGTGGAACTCACTCCCACATCACGTTAAAGCCACTCCGACATTATCTCGTTTCAAGGCAAGTCTTTATAAGTATTTGACATTACTCAAATAATAATATCTAGTTATTCGTAGACACACGAATGTCCGTGTATATTATAACAATCATGTGTATGTGTGTGTGCGTGTGTGTGTGTGTGTGTGTGTGTGTGTGTGTGTGTGTGTGTGTGTGTGTGTGTGTGTGTGGACACGTGAGTGCGTTTGTGCGCGGCGTATGCGCTTGTTTGTGTTTAGTGGACTATATATTTTGTATTATTGTGTTTTGATGTCTCTTTTTTATGTATACTTTGTACTTAGTTAGTCGTAGTTGTAGCAATGGCAGGTACAAAAAATGACATAGTCACTGACTGTGTTAATATCTTCACCGTTGTAAAATAAAGATTCATTGATTCATTGATTCATTTCTTTCTTTAGTTACTTTATGGGTCTGCTATGCATGCAATTTTCCTATAAAAAATCATTCATCATAGGAATAAAAAAATCTCTTTAAATTTTGGTAATTCGTCCAGCTGGTTTAAAAAAAATTATATTAGGTGTTTTTTTTTTAATGAAACTGGTAAGTCATTCCAAACAATAGCAACTCTGTTAGTAAAACAAAACTTCCGCAGGTTAGTGTTACAGTGCTGTACAAAGATTTTCCCTTCAGAATTTCGGGTTCTGTCACAGAATGGTGCTGCAAAAAAGTCGTTCCACTTTAGGTCGTCGATGCCATTATAAATTTTTGAAAACTTGGATTCAGAAAACTTGGATTTAATTAAGTCCCCACGTATTCTATGTCCGCGTAAGGAGTGTAATCCAAAGTATTTGAGTCTGTCTAAATAAGTCATACCTTTAAATTATATTGCTGCTGTTGGTGACATGATAACTGATGAAAGTTCTCAATAATATCAAAGACATATTCAACGATCATCCTGATATGAAGAGTGTGCAGATAGATTAGTATCGTTATCTCTTGGCTTGACTTCGCGAACGAAGATTTTATAGGAGTTGCCCACGACGTCTGCAGGCTTGTTCGTGGCTGCGGAGGCCAATCCGGGACAGGCAGGTTCGACCGCAGTGGCTGCAGGGGAAGGTATGGCCAGGGTTCTGAGTTGCGGCATCTCTGTTTTTTCTCCTGAGCCGCTTGTCCTTAAGGCTAGCTCTGCGAGAGTCCTCAAAGGAGACAGCTGCCTTGTAAATGGTGGAGCGCCAGGTGTCACGGTCCACAGCAAGCGAGGACCACTGGTGGTGGTCGATTTGGCAGGCACTAAGTGACTTCTTGAGACAGTCTTTGTATCTCTTCTTTGGTGCCCCTCTGTCACGGTGTCCAGTAGCAAGCTCGCCGAACAGGGTGATCTTTGGTAGGCGATGATCCTCCATCCTGGAGACATGCCCCGCCCAGCGGAGCTGTGTCCGCAGCAGCAAAGCCTCGATGCTCACAGTTTCAGCCTGTTCAAGGACCTTGACGTTGGTGACATAGTCACTCCAGTGAATGCCCAGGATGGTACGCAGGCAGCGCTGATGGAAGCGTTCGAGGAGTCGTAGTTGGCTGCAGTAGAGGGCCCAGGACTCAGAATCATACAGCAGGGTGGTGAGGACCACAGCTCTGTACACGCTGATCTTGGTGCCTGTTTTCAGCTGTTGATTGTGCCACACCCGCTTGAAAAGTCGCCCGAAAGCGCAGTTCGCTTTTGCCAGCCTGCTGTCAAGCTCCTTGTCCAGCTTGGCGTCCGACGTGATAATGCAGCCAAGGTAAGTAAACTGGTGCACTGACTTTAGTTCAGACTCGCCAATGGTGATGTGAGGAGGGCGATACACTGTCTTGGGTGCCGGCTGATGGAGGACCTCTGTCTTTTTCAGACTGACCTCGAGTCCAAAGAGCTGGGCAGCGTCTGCGAAGCAGGACGTGATGCGCTGCAGGGCTCTCTGTGTGTGTGCAACGAGGGCAGCGTCATCAGCAAAAAGCAGCTCACGAATCAGTTGGTCTAGGGTTTTTGTGTGGGCCTGCAGTCGTCTGAGGTTGAGCAGGCTGCCATCGAGACGATACCTGATGTACACTGCATCGTCATCATCGAGGTCTACTGTGGCCTGCTTCAGCATCATACTAAAAAAGATGGTGAAGAGGGTCGGTGCCAGCACGCAGCCCTGCTTTACACCGTTGAGAATAGGGAATGGTTCTGAGAGGTCATTGTTGAGTCTGACCTGGCCTTGCTGGTCCTCGTGTAGCTGGACAATCATGCTGAGGAACTTTGGGGGACAGCCAAGTCGCTCTAGGATCTGCCACATGCCTTGCCTGCTCACAGTGTCGAACGCTGTTGTTAGGTCGACAAACGTTACGTACAGCCCTTTGTTCTGCTCGCGGCACTTCTCCTGTAGCTGTCTCAGCACAAAGACCATATCGGTGGTGCTCCTGTTTGCTCTGAAGCCACACTGGCCCTCTGGGAGGTGGTCTTCAGCGATGGCAGGTACCAGCCGATTCAGGAGCAGCCTTGCAAGAATTTTCCCGGCAATGGACAGCAGGGTAATTCCCCGATAGTTGGAACAGTCAGACTTCTCGCCTTTGTTCTTGTACAGGGTGATAACGACAGCATCACGGAGATCCTTTGGTAGTGCTCCTTCCTCCCAGCAGCAGAGAAAGAGGTCATGGAGCTTGTTGTGCAGTGCTGTGCCTCCATGTTTCCAGGTCTCTGGCTGTATTCCATCAATGCCTGCTGCTTTGCCACTCTTGAGCTGGTGGATGGCTGTGAGGGTCTCTTCAGCGGTGGGCGGTTCGTCCAATTCAACCTTTACTGGGAGTTGTGGGATTTGTAGGATGACTGCTTCTTGAACAGTGCGCTCAGCGCTGAAGAGGCTCTGAAAGTACTCTGACCAGCGGTTCAAGATGGAGGAGTGCCTGGCCATTCGCTCTTCGCAGGGGACTTTGTACCAGGTGTCTGGGGCCATACGCTGCTTTCAGTGCATTGTAGAAGCCCCTGTAGTCACCATTGTCAGCGCAAAGCTGGGTCCTCTGTGCAAGTCTGGTCCACCACTCATTCTGGAGATCTCTGAGCTTGCGCTGGAGACTGCTGCAGACGAGGCGGAAGGCAGACTTCTTCACAGGGCAGGAAGGCTGGGCTAGGTGGGCCTGATGGGCGGCTCTTTTGTTTGCTAGGTGTTCCTGGATCTCTACATCGTTCTCGTCAAACCAGTCTTTGTTCTTCTTTCTAGCGAAACCCAGGACTTCTGCAGAGGATTTTGCAATAGCAGTTTTCAGTTGTTCCCAAAGTGTTTCAGGGGAGGAGTCTGCTGGGTCCACTGTGTCTTTGAGCCTGCGCTGTAAATCTGTCTGAAAGGCAGCTTTCACGTCATCACGCTGAAGGCTGGCAACATCAGGCTTTTTCTTGGGGGGCCCCCATTTCTTGGGTTTTGGCTTGACGTGGAGCCTGAGTTTGCAGCGGACAAGACGGTGGTCAGTGTGGCACTCTGCGCTGGGCATCACTCTGGTGAGGAGGACGTCACTGCGGTCCCTCTGACGCACTAGGACATAGTCGATAAGGTGCCAGTGTTTGGAGCGAGGATGCATCCAGGTGGTCTTTCGACTGTCCTTTTGCTGAAAAGTAGTGTTGGTGATGACCAGTTGCTGCTCTGCACAGAACTCCAACAGTAGGCGGCCATTGTCATTGCAGTTCCCGATGCCATGCTTGCCGAGGACTCCTTTCCAGGCTTCAGAGTCCTGGCCCACTCTGGCGTTGAAGTCGCCAAGGATGATGACTTTGTCGCCTGCAGGGGTGCTCTGTATGAGGCTGCGCAGGTCAGTGTAAAACTTGTCCTTTTCAGCAGGCTCTGCCAGGAGGGTTGGGGAGTACACACTGAGAAGGGCGACGTGTTGCTGGTGTCTCAGTGGGAGGCGCATGGACATGATGCGGTCTGAGTGACCCGTTGGTAGGTTTTCCAGTTTAGTCGCAATGGAGGTCTTGACCATGAAACCCACGCCTGAGAGCCGTCTTTCTGATTCAGGCCTGCCCGACCAGTAGAGGGTGTACCCAGCGCCAAGTTCTTGGAGGCTGCCTTCGTCCGGAAAACGTACTTCACTGAGCGCGGCGATGTCGATGTTTAACCTCCGCAATTCATGGGCAATGAGGGCGGAGCGACGTTCAGGGCGTCTGCTGTCTGCTTTGTCGAGCATGGTTCGGATGTTCCAGCATGCTACGTTGAGTCCGGTCGTGGTCGTCATGAGAGTGGATCCGTTATTCTTTCTTGTTTTTTGACCGCAGGAGAAGATGCCCGTTGACCGCGGCTAGCCAACTGGGGTTGCGAGGGGACGAGCTTTGGTTAGGCCACCTTTTCTAGGCCCCTCTCCGTGTGGAGCAAGCAGTGCTGTCCCTAGAGAAGGCTGCTTGGTCGTTCAGGGTGTGCCGAGTGATGTTGTCATCCCCAGGTCAACATCAGGCGACCAATATCCTGAACCGCCTGTATGCAGGTTTGAGACTGCGGCTTCCAGTGACATCTTTCACCTGCCGTTTCGCCCCTCGCCTGTCGCTACAGGACTTGGAATGGTCAGTGTCATGGTCCGTGGACGTTTCCTAAAGCCTGCGCGGTGGACCTTTTTGGTGGAGTGCAGTGTGCGCAGTACTGGCCCCACCCTTTAAAGCCTTGGTTCGTCTGCCATGGCCTAGCAAGCTGGGACGTTGGCATCGAGGTCCTCGGGTCGTAGGTTTTATATTAGACTGTCCTTGTCCTAGTCTCTGGCTCAAAAGCCTTCCCCGGAGACACGGGGGCTTTGATGTCAGGGGTTTCCTCCCTTAGCCTTTCCGCAGCCAAGCGGCCAGGCCTGCAAGGCAGCAGGGGACTCGTGGAGGGCGGGGTCGTCTAAGTCCCGTGCAGATGTGAACATCTGCCCACTGCATCTACAAATGCACCAACACTGATACACTGTCTCTTCTACAATGCATCAACACTTTTGACACACTGCATCTCTCATACAATGTACACACATACTTCCTAGCACGGTCTTTCATACTTTTACAGATTTCCAGAATAATCCAGCAAATTCGCACAACACAACCAATCAGATCAGAAAACGTAACCAAAACTCATTAATATTGATGAAAAAAGAATTTACTAGAATGAACTACAAAATTCCACTACTATTTAAGCGCCTTTAATACAGTGTTACGAAATGTTGCAGACACTTTGACGTCATATAATACATTAGAAAGATCGCAACCCTGCTCGAACCTTCCAGTCTCATCGTAGTGAAACTATGCATCACAACAAAAATCGATCGCAGTTCTCCGTGCGAAAGAAAATGAATCCTACTAAAAAGGAATGTGATTCTTATCCAAAATAACCCAAATGAATATTGGATCTTTCCTGCGATTAACACACATATGCTCTCAAAGAATAACACAACCACAAATGTAACCTTTCAAATTTCTATGGCAGTTTAAAGGAACTGTGAAATGATGATTTCAGAGTAGTTGTTTTGATTTGTTTTTTTTAAAATGTGAAATTGTTTGTATTTATAGTTCTGTGTAGTTTAACATAGCCCCAAACGTGTTTTGAGATTTGAGAAGAAATTTGAAAGTATCGTTATAATTTTTACATTAATTATGTACATAGTCCGACTGGTCATTTTTAACTTGTATATATGGTCCTTTTAACCATTCTTAATATTTTATTAAAATTAAATTTATTATGACTCTTTTTAATTGGAAGGAGCCGTTGTTTTGGGTAACTCTATGGCCTTGGTGCCTGATGACCTTTTTAGCTAATAAATTTTAGACCACGTAACCTGTGACCGTTAATATTTAATGATTATGATATTTGTGATGAAGCTCTATGCTTGGGCATAGTGCTCGCACAGTAGGATTAGTACGGTACGGTTTTTGTTAATGAGTAGGATTAGTACGGTACGGTTTTTGTTAACGAGTAGGATTAGTACGGTACGGGTTTTGTTAACGGTTTGTTTGCCGAAAGTCCGTGTGGGGTTAGACGCACGTGAAATCTGTAAGACATGGTTAGCACGGGTCTTTGTAGTGAGTTCTGTTTAGTGAGTTCTAGGCGGAAGCTGTGACTGTCAGAGGTCTAGTTTGGTTATTGCGGGCTGTTTTGTTGTATGGAACGGTTGTGTTCGAGGTGCCTAGCCCGCATTCCAAGTCTCTGAAGCCTAGATTTCAGGTATGTTTCTATAAATGTAGTATTGATAGTTGTTAAAGACGGTATGTGTGGTAAGATTAATGTGGTTGTATAGCGGTGTTCCGGTTTGGTTTAGTTAGTTATGTTTAGAATTCGGTGAAGTAACCAGTGTTTTGTGTACAAGTTGTTACCGAGTTAGATGACTAAAGGAATATGAAGTGTGTATGTCTAAGCCGCTATGAAGATAGTACGTGGTTGGGTAAGCATAGTCTTTTCCAGGGTATAGAGTAATGTATAGCAAGAGTGTCAGTTAGGCTATAGTCTGTTTCAAGATAGTGACAGAGATATGGGGGTGATACGAAAATAGTTTATGAAGCACGTGTGTGTGTGTGAATGAACGTGTGAGTTATTTGTATCAGCCAGGTTACGTGACGTTTCTCATTGATCCAATATGTTGTGTGTTTAGCAAGTGTTACGTTGGGACTTTTATTGTCTATTTAGAGTTCTTGTAACGAGAGTGGAAGACAGACGCCGAGACGTCGAGTCGCAGGTGGGACCTACGTGAGGTCATCCCTCCAGCTCTTCTGAGAGTGAGTCTGACTGGGAACCAAGACACCCAAGTCCAAGCGAGAACTGAGTGTACCGTACGAGAACGAGGACGTCCGTGCCCAAAGAGACAGGACGGCAATACGCGTACGACGAAGGACTTTCATGCCTAGACGTGAGAAGGACCAACGTAACCAGGCAACAACATCAAACAGGTTGGAGGCAATGTGAGACTAAGACCTAGCCTGGCAAAGATACTGTGATACGTGTGTGTGCGATAGTAGAGCATTGTATATAGTTTGATAGTCTTTAAAGCGTTCTTTTTCGGTTATAGTGTATAAAGGTTACTTTAGAAAGGGAGCCCGTGTGTTGTGTTTTACCGCATGAATGCGCCCGTCTGAGTCAGTGGCGGTGTATGCGTCTGTTGCGTGAGAGTCTGTGCGTACGACTGTGGGCAAGTCTGCGTGCGTTACAATATTCTTAATGTTGGTGACCCTTGTGTCACTAACTTAACCTGATATATTGTTCCACCTAGTACCCCCTCCCCCAAATTCCCTTTTTTTCACTACTAATTTATACAGTGCTAGTCCCCCATACCCCAGTTGGTAGTGAGGACAGTAAGTTGGAAATAATAAATGAAAAAAGGCATTGAAGAGTGCTGTATAGCACTGAATAAAACACCGCAACGCTGACTAAACCCCTCCACACCTCCCCGGCCCATGATGCAAAATCGCAGTGCGCACACGCTATCCCAGCAATGCACCCTACCCATTCCACACCATAACAACCCCTGGGTATACATTTTTTTTTACATCACCCTAGTTCACCCTACCGCGATTTCACGTCGGAGTAACGATTTCCGTAAGCAAAACACAGCGAGTTCTCCAAGAATGCAGTTATTGTAAAGAGAATCCCAGCCGAGATACATTTTTCCAAGTTTTGGAGGTGGCCCTCTACAGTTTTGATTTACACAAATGTCGAGTCGGGACCGTACTTACATTTAATGTTGTCCGCCGACGCTCTCTCTCTCTCTCTCTCTCACAGGCACCTGAGTCACTTCCTGGAAACACATAACTTGATTTATCCGTTGCAGTCAGGCTTCAGACCCCGCCACTCTTGTCACACGGCTCTGTCTCATCTGACCAATACCTGGCTAACTTCAATAAACAACGCTGAAATGACCGGTGCGGTATTTTTAGATTTTTCTAAAGCTTTTGACTTAGTCAACCATGAACTGTTGCTGCAGAAGCTGTTGGCATACCACATAGACACAGATTCCGCTGCCTTCTTTAAATCTTATCTAAGCAATAGATCTCAGTATGTTTTTGTCAACGGTAAGCGTTCCTCAGAAGGTATCATTAAGCATGGAGTACCCCAAGGGTCTATTTTAGGCCCTCTCGTTTTTAATTTTTATTAATGACTTGCCTTTGTGTATCTCACAATCAAATGTGCGATGCAATTTGTTTGCAGATGACACTACTCTCAACGTGTCGTCGGCAAAAATATCTACAATTCTTCTTTGCAACATAGTCTATTAGACGTCTCAAATTGGTGCCGAGACAACTATATGATACTTAACCCATCTAAAACAGAGTGCATGCTAATCACTACACGTCAAAAGCACCAGCTAAACCCACCGCCACTTAGCCTTTCCCTTAACTGTCAGCCGATTAAACAAGTTAAGGAGCGCCGGCTGTTAGGCGTCATTATAGACGATCAATTGACATGGCATGCGCATGTAAACAGTGTGTGCAAAATTGTGTCCAGAAATCTATTTCTCCTTTCAAAACTTATTTACTTTACGAACTCACCAACTAGAAAACTCTTCTTCAGCGCTCACATCCAGTCCCACATTGACTACGCATCTACAGTCTGGGACGGGAGTAGTGATGCGTGCTTAAAGAGGCTTAATTCCCTCCACCGGAGGGCAGCCAAGCTAATCCTTCCTAATAGCAGAGACAGCACTGACGAGCGACTTAGGGCCCTTGACATGCTTCCGTTACGTAACCTCTTTCTGTTCAATAAGGGCGTGTTAATGTTTAAAGTCCGAAAATCCAAAACCCTGCGGTACGTCTCGGATTTGTTTAAGGATGCTAACACACCATACAAGACATCAAGGAACAAACTGTCAGTACCTAGGCCACGACTCGATATATTCAAAACTAGTCTGTCATACTCAGGGGCCAAACTGTGGAACTCGTTTCCGGCCAATATTACCGAAGCATCTTCGTTGTCCACCTTCAAAGCAAGACTATTCCGGCACTTAATTGAGCCGCCGAACAAAGCGCACGCGACTACTGCGTTCTGAATAATGACTGTTATTAAACATGCAGTGTGTGGGCGCGTGTGTATGTGTGTGCGTGCATGTGTGAGGAACAGTGTGTGCGTGCATATTTGTTTATGCTGGTGTGTGCGTGCATGTGTGTGTGTGTGTGTGCGTGTGTGTGTGTGTATGTGTGTGCGTGCGTGCATCTTGCGTGCATGTATGTGTGTGTTGGGTTAGTCAGGAGGAAGTAAAACGTCTAGATAATCTTGACGTTTATGCTTACAGTTTTTGCGTTCAATGTACCGAATGTAGTCTTATCAGTGTGCAATGTATACTATATGTGTGTTTATTATGTAGTAGTATTTCATGTATCGTATGTAATGCATATTAGCCAGACTTGGGTCGGGACTGTGCTTCGTCTGACGCGGGCGTTGGTTGAAGGCCCCGGACATACATCACGATACCACGTTTGTCCCGGCCTTTAATCCAATGTGTGTGCCGTGGCGGGGTCTGACCTAACTCTGACTGATTTACGTACTTCCGTGTGTGTGCGTGCGCGCGTGTGTGTTTGAGGTGTGTGCAAGCGCGTGTGTGTGCCGGCGTGTGTGTGTGTGTGTGTGTGTGTGTGTGTGTGTGTGTGTGTGTGTGTGTGCGCGCGTGTGTGTGTGCGTGTGTGTGTGTGTGTGTGTGTGCGTGCGTGTGTGTTTTTATGTAGTTTGTAGCAAGGACAAGAATGAAAAAAGGTCTGCGCACCTATTCTTTTATCCTTGGAAAATATCATTTCATTTCATTTCATTATTTCGTTTCGTTTCGTTTCGTTTTCTGTCTCTCTCTGTCTCTCTCTGTCTCTCTCTCTGTCTCTCTCTCTCTGTCTCTCTCTCTCTGTCTCTCTCTCTCTGTCTCTCTCTCTCTCTGTCTCTCTCTCTCTCTGTCTCTCTCTCTCTCTGTCTCTCTCTCTGTCTCTCTCTCTCTCTCTCTGTCTCTCTCTCTCTGTCTCTCTCTCTCTCTGTCTCTCTCTCTCTCTCTGTCTCTCTCTGTCTCTCTCTGTCTCTGTCTCTCTCTGTCTCTCTCTCTCTCTCTCTCTGTCTCTCTCTCTCTCTCTGTCTCTCTCTCTCTCTCTCTCTCTCTGTCTCTGTCTCTCTCTGTCTCTCTCTCTCTCTGTCTCTCTCTGTCTCTGTCTCTCTCTCTCTCTCTCTCTCTCTCTCTCTGTCTCTCTCTCTCTCTCTCTCTCTCTGTCTCTCTCTCTCTCTGTCTCTCTCCATTTGCTATTCCACCTCTGGCAGTTCACGAGGTTGGTAAGACAATAAGTTCCATGAAGAATAAAAAATCTTCCGGGCCAGATGAAATAAGCCCCAAAATACTGAAACTATCACTTCCCTATGTTGTAGAAACAATAACTTATGTCTACAATTTATGCATACAGAAAAATGTTTTCCCAAAAGAACTAAAAAAAGCTAAAGTTATTCCCCTACCTAAAACAAAAGATCTGTCCGATGTTAACAATTATCGCCCCATTTCACTTTTGTCTGTCTTAAGTAAACCCCTTGAACGACACATTCATAAGCATCTGTTAGAATAC
This sequence comes from Semisulcospira habei, assembly GCA_036245525.1. Taxonomy (NCBI): domain Eukaryota; kingdom Metazoa; phylum Mollusca; class Gastropoda; family Semisulcospiridae; genus Semisulcospira; species Semisulcospira habei. The sequence continues at coordinate 108,102,063 of BTPG01000004.1, forward strand.
CTGGAAAAACGCAAATTAATCCACCCCCTCCAGTCAGGTTTTCGCCCGAAGCATAGTTGTCATACAGCCTTATCGCGACTTACTGACACGTGGCTAAGTTCAATGAACAAAGGCGAATTCACAGGTGCTGTTTTCATAGACCTTCGGAAAGCTTTCGACATGGTAGATCATGAAATTCTCCTTTCCAAGCTCAGTATATATCTGGATGGTTCATTTTCAAGTAACTGTTTTCATACATCAGACGGCAGTTCTCAGGCATCTATTCATTCCTTTAAAACAACCTCGTTTTTCGCTTCCTATCTTACAGACAGACAGCAGCGCGTGATAGCCAATGGATCTTACTCTTCAAGTGGTTTAGTAACAAGAGGAGTGCCCCAGGGCTCTGTCCTGGGACCTCTTCTCTTTTGCATATTTATCAATGATCTGCCACTACACTTCACGAATGACAGAATTGAATGTGACTTGTTTGCCGATGACGCAACAATCCACACCCCCGATAAGTGTCTGGAGTCTTTAAATGATCGTTTGCAACAGGGACTGAGTGAAATTTCCAAATGGTGTGAAAATAATGCAATGATCCTTAATCCCACCAAAACCGAATGTATGACGATAGCAACCCGTCAGAAGCATCAGCTCAAGCCACTTTCGCTTAGCCTGGAAATCCAAGACCACACCATTACACAAGTAACTGAACATCGCCTACTTGGAGTTATTGTTGATAACCAGATGAAATGGCAATCTCACATCAATGTTGTTTGTAAAACTGTGTCCAGAAATGTGTTTATGCTGTCTAAGCTAAAATATCTTATTGATGTCGACACTTGCAAACTATTTTACAATGCCCATGTCAAATCCCACATCGATTATGCCTCCACGACATGGGACGGCAGTGGTGACATACACATGAAGAGGCTTAACTCCTTGCATCGCAGGGCAGTGAAGCAGATCCTGCCTGATCCAGCTCTTTCTACTGACCAAAAATTTGAAAAACTAAAAATGCTTCCTCTTGACAAGCACCATCTCTTTAACAAAGGGGTAGTCATGTATAAAATCTGGAATGAAATCCACCCAGAATACTTGTGTAATCTCTTCACCAAGGTAGCTTCAGGCTATTCAACATCAAGGCGAAACTTCATCACACCACGCCCGAGGATAGATTTATTTAAAACCGCCCTTGCTTTCTCGGGCGCCTCGTTTTGGAATAAACTGCCAGCGCACATAACACACACTGGTTCACTCCCCTCTTTCAAGGAAAGCCTCTTCAAGTACCTGCTATCTAACAGCTCATTCACTGGTTCGGGTATCTCCATCGCCTAAAGCCTTGATATTAACCTCCGCGCGCACATGCGTGTATATGGGTGTGTGCGCGCGCGCGCATGCGTGTGTGTGTGTGTGTGTATGTGTGTGAGAGCATGCGGCGCGAGCGTGCGCGCGTGTTTGATTTCAGTGAAAGAAGGAATTTTAAAGACTATCTCTTTTTTTCTTTTTTTTTTTTCCCCGTTCACATTGTTAGTAATCATAATTGGTGCCCTCCATTTTGCCTTATCCATCTCTTTTTGCACGACTTATTATATTATGTGCACTTTCATGTTATCTTAGTAGCTTTGTACATTTAGCAGTTTTGTACCTTTGTAGTTTAGCAACGGCAAGCGTGAAAAATGGCACATGTGCTAACTGCTTCTTCCGTTCAGAAATAAAGTTTCATTTCATTTCATTTTCTCTCTCTCTCTCTCTCTCTCTCTCTCTCTGTCTCTCTCTCTCTGTCTCTCTCTCTCTCTGAGTCTCTGTCTCTCTCTCTCTCTCTGTCTCTCTCTCTCTCTCTCTGTCTCTCTCTCTCTCTCTCTGTCTCTCTCTCTCTGTCTCTCTCTCTCTCTCTCTCTATCAATCCAACACATGCTTACTGAGTCGTTTTGGGTGCGATCAACTATATTAGCCACGGCTAAGCGAATTGGTTCTTTTCATTCAGCATTTGTATTTGACAACGAAAAACAGTGTTTTCATTATTTCGGTATTCATAATACCTCATTTGTGTGGTATGAACTAAATTTCGTGTGCGTTAGTTGTGTACCGCCAAGAACTACCAGCAGCTACTACTCGTGCTTGCAGTACTAGGCTATTAGTGTCCCTTACTGACACGCCTGACGTGCGATAGCTGAAGCGGTGTGCACATATAGTACGACTCTACTGTGCACCATTGACACTTATAGAGTGTACTTCCTCTATTTCCTTTTTTAATTATTATTTTATTTGGTTAACGTAAAAAAAAAAATCAAAAATCATATTAGCTTCTAGTGCGCTGCAGTTTAGGGTTGCTTTCGTTAATGAAAATGAAGCACCCAGCAAAGAAGCAGTGCAACCTAAAAATCGGTCATCTGAATATCTACCACCTCTTCAATAAGGTGTCCGATTTAAACGTTTACTTAAACGCACCTGAACCGTTCCACTTGTTTGGTTTAAGTGAAACACGTTTAAACCCTGATATGAGTAACGATGCCATCAGTATTCCCAACTTTAGTATTGTTCGGCGAGACCCCTGTATGCCTGGTCGGACTGGTATTGCCGTTTACATCACATAACTCTATCCAAACACTCGTTCGTCGACGTGAAGACTTAGAAACCCCTGACGTAGAGTGTATCTGGCTTGAGCTCAAAGGCCCTAAAACCAGACCAGTCATTATAGGTTTTTTCTATCGTAACCCGTCTGCCTCGTATGAATGGTATGACGACTTCCTGCAATCCATTGAACATGTTGATTTGTCTAATAGCGATGTCTTATTGCTAGGCGACTTCAATATTGATATGCTTAAATCTCACGCAGCATGGGATTGTGTTACGACACAGCTTGGTCTAAAACAACTAGTTTCTTCCCCTACTAGAATTACTCCCACATCAGCAACACTCATAGATCACATTTACTCTAACCGTCCCCAAAACGTATATAACGTTAGTGTTGCTGACCTCAGTATCAGTGACCACTATCCCACTGTATGTTTATGGTCATCAAAACTACCAGCGCAGCCTAAGCTTGGACACACCACCATCTCTTATCGCTCCTTTAAACACTTCTGTGAGTCGGCCTTTCTAGCTGATCTTAACCAAACACAATTTGACATTGTACACAATGAAGACAATCCTGACACTGCTTTGGATCTCTGGTATAATCTTTTCAACAGTGTGCTTAATAAGCATGCCCCTTTATGAAAAAAGAGAGTAAAAAATCATACGTTACCGACTTGGTTAACACAAGATATTATCCAAGCGATGGAACTTCGTAATAACTTAAGAAAACAAAAACAGTTTTCTGAGTACAAGCGCCAACGAAACCGTGTCAAATCAATGGTGCGAAGGGCTCAAAAAACTCTGTTCGAACGAATGGTAAGGGAGAACAGAGAAACATCTTCTCTCTGGCGAGCGCTTAATCTTATCACCAGAGGCAACAGTAGAAGATCATCCGCTATCCCCTCTCAGCTCAACGCAGACACTTTTAACGAACACTTTCTGTCGGTTGCCCAGTCAGTAAACTCCTCATCCAAAACGTCAAGTACATATTCGTGTCCTGAGGCTCTACTTAACTTTTGTTCGCAAAGGACAGCGGATAAGTCATCCTTTTGTATTCCCCCTTTAGCAGTGCACGAGGTTGGCAAGCTTATAAATTCACTAAAAAACAAGAAATCGTCCGGACCTGATGAGATTAGCCCCAAAATACTTAAACTTTCCCTTCCTTACACAATTGAATCACTAACCTACATTTATAATTTGTGTATTCAACACAACACGTTTCCTACTGAGCTTAAACATGCTAAAGTAATACCCCTGCCCAAATCTAAAGATCTTACGGACGTGAATAACTACAGACCTATATCCCTTTTGTCTTCCTTGTCAAAACCACTTGAAAGACATGTTCACAAACATCTCTACCAGTACCTTGATACCTGTAATCTTCTACATACCCATCAGTCAGGCTTTAGACCAAAACATTCGTGCCATACGGCATTAACAAGACTTGTTGACACCTGGTTAACTTCTATAAATCAATGTCAAATGATTGGGACAGTCTATCTCGATTTCAAAAAAGCCTTTGATCTTGTAGACCACAGCATCCTTTTGTCTAAACTTCAAGCATATTTATGCAATGCAGATGCCGTATCGTTTTTTAATTCCTACCTCAGCGGTAGGAGGCAAAGAGTTTTCTTAAATGGTAACTACTCGTCCCACGGTATTGTCACGAGCGGCGTGCCTCAAGGCTCTGTCCTCGGGCCATTGCTCTTCTGTGTCTTCATAAATGATCTACCACTGCACCTGAGTAGTAACCAAACCTCGTGTGATTTGTT
>BTPG01000004.1:108111393-108165514 GCA_036245525.1 Semisulcospira habei
TGCAAGTCATTAGCACGGATTACAAGTTCAAGCTGCTGGATATCCTACCACTTGACAAGCAGTTCATTTATAATAAGTTGGTTCTTATACGCAAAATCACCCTCTCAGACTCACCAGCCTATCTCTCTAATTTGTTCGCACTTGCCCACAGAGCTAGTCGAACATCAGGAAACAATCTGGTAGTACCAAGGCCCCGCTTAGATATTTACAAGACGTCCCTCTCCTACTCTGGTGCAAAATTATGGAACACAGTTCCTGCAGACATTAAAGCAACACCTTCTTTACGAATGTTCAAGTACCAACTGCTTAAATTTATTAAGAACATGTGAAAACATTTTTTTTCATACCGTCATTGAGTGCAGAAACATTTCCTTATTCACATTCATGTATCATACATAATACTTTAGACTTGCTGAGGTGTTCTTTGTCATTTTTGTTGCAGCATAACATCATAATTTTTTTTGTTAATGTTTAATGTTCGATGTTTTGCTTGATGTCAGTGTGTGTGTGTGTGTGTGTGTGTGTGTGTGTGTGTGTGCGGATTGCTATATATCAGTGTGAATGTGTGTGTGTGCGTGTCGTGTGTGTGTGTGTGTGTGTGTGTGTGTGTGTGTGTGTGTGTGTGTGTGTGTGTGTGTGTGTGTGTGTGTGTGTGTGGCGTGTAATGTGAGCATTGATTATTTGAAATGGAAGTATTGTTGCCTGTCAGTATTTTTACTATTATGTATACTTTTATATAATTTATAACATTATGTGTATGTGTGTTTACGTGCATGCTATAGCTTAGCAAGGACATGATTGAAAAAAGGTCATTGAAGGTACCTAATCATTTATCCTTGAAAAATAAAGTTTCGTTTCATTTCATTTCATTTCATTTCACTCTCTCTCTCTCTCTAAGTTAACATCCACTTAACAGTATGGATATATGGGGACAAACTCAGCGCGATTGCCACGAACGCGGTTGGGTGCACAGAATCCCAAAGCCGTTTTTGCAGTACGGGTCGTTCCCCACCCCCCCCCCCCCCCCCCCCCCCATTACAAGTTTTCGGCAGGTAATAAGCAACCGCGCCGGTTGTCTTGGAGAAAGTCAATGCGGCGTTGTTGTGAAGAGAATCCCAGTCATGATAAAATTTGGAACAAAAGAACAAAACAAAACATCTCTGCTCAGTAGACTTTATTCGTGGAGAACGCGCTGAGGTTCACACGGAATTCGATGCTGTGGTGTGGAATCACGGGATTCTCCGCTGAGAATCTGCATTTGTGGGGCACGCTCTGAGTTTCTCCATGGAAATTGTTATAGAGAGTGATCACCTTAGACACCCATTGAAGAGCGCTGTAGAGCACTAAATCAGCCTGACCACAACGAACCCCGCCAACACCTCCACCATGATAAAATGTCGCATTGCACTTGCTATCCCAACAAAGCACTACCCCTCCCCCCCCCCCCACCCCTCACCTTCCTACCCATACCACACCATAACAACCACTGGGCATACACTTTTTGACATCACCCTGTTTTAGTCACATGAAATTGTCCTTTCATTTCAAAGTGACCCCCGAAAGTCAATGTGCACCTTCTATTTAAAAACAAAAAATGACTTGTCCATGACTTATTTATGATGAACGTGTGAAATATAATTAAAATAAAATGACTTGTCCATGACTTATTTATGGTGAACGTGTGAAATATAATTAAAATAAAATGACTTGTCCATGACTTATTTATGGTGAACGTGTGAAATATAATTAAAATAAAATGACTTGTCCATGACTTATTTATGGTGAACGTGTGAAATATAATTAAAATAAAATGACTTGTCCATGACTTATTTATGGTGAACGTGTGAAATATAATTAAAATAAAATGACTTGTCCATGACTTATTTATGGTGAACGTGTGAAATATAATTAAAATAAAATGACTTGTCCATGACTTATTTATGGTGAACGTGTGAAATATAATTAAAATAAAATGACTTGTCCATGACTTATTTATGGTGAACGTGTGAAATATAATTAAAATAAAATGACTTGTCCATGACTTATTTATGGTGAACGTGTGAAATATAATTAAAATAAAATGACTTGTCCATGACTTATTTATGGTGAACGTGTGAAATATAATTAAAATAAAATGACTTGTCCATGACTTATTTATGGTGAACGTGTGAAATATAATTAAAATAAAATGACTTGTCCATGACTTATTTATGGTGAACGTGTGAAATATAATTAAAATAAAATGACTTGTCCATGACTTATTTATGGTGAACGTGTGAAATATAATTAAAATAAAATGACTTGTCCATGACTTATTTATGGTGAACGTGTGAAATATAATTAAAATAAAATGACTTGTCCATGACTTATTTATGGTGAACGTGTGAAATATAATTAAAATAAAATGACTTGTCCATGACTTATTTATGGTGAACGTGTGAAATATAATTAAAATAAAATGACTTGTCCATTACTTATTTATGGTGAACGTGTGAAATATAATTAAAATAAAATGACTTGTCTATGACTTATTTATGGTGAACGTGTGAAATATAATTAAAATAAAATGTCTTGTCCATGACTTATTTATGGTGAACGTGTGAAATATAATTAAAATAAAATGTCTTGTCTATGACTTATTTATGGTGAACGTGTGAAATATAATTAAAATAAAATGACAAATACGTCGGTGGAAGTTGACACCGAAAGTCAATTTTTATTATTTTGTTTTTCATTTGTTATTTATTTATTTAATTTTATTTAACTATTCATTCTTATTTTATTTACTTTTTAGTTTAGCTAAAAAGAAAATGGGAAGGTATTTACAATATGAGCAGGGGGGGAAAAAATGTCATCTCCAGGGTTCGAACCCGGGTTACCTGCGTGCTGAGAAAGTATCATAACCACTGAGCTATCGGGGCTACTAGAAGTTGAATGTGCATTTAATTACTTATAGATAAAGTTTCGCATTGTCCTTTATTCCATACGTACACGCAAGCGGCCCTGAAGTGCCATAAATTTTTCAGTATGAGTGATCCCATAGTTTCTTCATAACCAATGTGATAGATACGCTTTCATCGACGAGAAACGGTCCGAGCAGGCCTCCAACACACTGAGTTAACCCCTATGAGGCTAAAAGCTTCAAATTCTGTGTACACTGCCCGCATTTTAGTGCAAGCTACATTGTAGCACTTACAGATAAGGATATAGACCAACGGATTTAGTTCAAGGGTGGTGCCAGAATAGCTTGGTGCCTAGAGGGTTAAAAACTGAAAGACACTTTTGTAGATTGCACTTGAGAGTTCAAATTATCAGAACAAACATTTCTGCCTGTGCACGTCGCGCGCATGAATACCGATGGCCGAACCTACAATAATAATTATTGTTAACATCTGGTTTAAAACTGAAATACACTTTTTTAGATCGCACTTACAATTCAAATTATCAGAACAAACTTTTGTGCCTGTGAACGTCATGCAAAAATACATGAATTACTGGAAAATGCGCACAAATGATGATGGAACCTAAATTAAGACTAGATATGACCCCAAAAAGTTTGACCCTGCAACAAAAACACAACCAAAACATTTTTTCCTCTTTTTGCAACAAAAAACAATTTACTCCCTCACACAAATAGAAAACCCTTGCATGGATAGAGCCATATTGGCTTCATGTGCCAACCTACTAACCTGGCACTATACTCTTCAATTTATGGTCAAACTTCCCATACACATGTGTACTCACACAGGGAGACAAAACCATCAGAGTGGGTTACCTACCATTTCATGTGAAAATGGGTTCCCATATTTCTATTTATTCTAGGGCTCTGGAATTGATGCCAATGTTTAGAACTCACCTTATAACTAAGCTCTATAACTTAAAATAAAATAGACATTTTCTAGAAACAGAGCCACTAGATGCCGAAAAAATGGGTTTCTGCCAATAAAGTGGGTGGGTGTCTCTCTCACACAAAAAAAACTGGCATTACAGTCAAAATGGGTGTCTTCACAACAGTAGGCGTCTGTAATAAGGTCAAGTTCATGGAATACTTCTTTTTCACATTAATTTTTTTTCCCAACTTAATGTGTATGTGTGCTTTAAAACATTCTTTACATTGTATGGTGCAAAATTCAATAAACACTGGCCCGAAACCTTTCGATTATGATTTTTACAGAGGAAATCTTTTAAACATTGAACATTGCTGCGTTTTGTCCTTCTGAAGTAAAACAGTTTATCATGGCATTGATGTGAGAATCAACATAATGTATTCTAGAAATTAAAGGACTTTTTTTTTGTTTTTGGGTACTCTGGAGTTTCAGACAAACAGCAACAGAGCATTTTGAATATTAACCCTTATCATTCGGAATACACCAGTGTGTGCAACTAGTGTGACTGAAATAGTCCAAGGGTTAGTGCCAGAATAGCTTGGTGCCTCTAGGCGCCAAGCTATTGTGGCACCACCCTTGAACTAAAGCCATTGGTCTATGTCCTCATCTGTAAGTACTGTAATGTAGCTTGCATAGAATTATGGCAGTGAACAAATTTGAAGCCATTAGCCTCAGTATGGCTATGATGCGGGTCAAAAAGTGTGGAAAAATATGAAAGATAGAAAAAGACCCAGACGAAGAAACGAACACTTAACTTATTCTACCCCAGCAAAATTTAAGATCCACCACGATAGTTCAAGGGTGATGCCAGAATAGCTTGGCGCCTATGGGCGCCAAGCTATTCTGGCATCACCCTTGAACTATCGTGGTGGATCTGTGTCCTGCACTGCAACGCAGTCTTCTGAAGACGACTTCAACATTTAGGCTTAACTTATTCTACCCCAGACACACCACAGCAAAATAAAAGATCCACCACGATGGTTCAAGGGTGATGCCAGAATAGCTTGGCGCCAAGCTATTCTGGCATCACCCTTGAACTATCATGGTGGATCTGTGTCTCCTGCACTGCAACGCAGTCTTCTGAAGACGACTTCAACATTTGGGCTTAACTTATTCTACCCCAGACACACCACAGCAAAATAAAGATCCACCATGATAGTTCAAGGGTGATGCCAGAATAGCTTGGTGCCTATGGGCGCCAAGCTATTCTGGCATCACCCTTGAACTATCATGGTGGATCCATGTCCTGCACTGCAACGCAAAATGTCATCCCAGTAAAAGACCACATTTTGCATATCTTCTAGGATCTTTTTCAGTCCTCTCTTCAATGTGGCACCACTGTTCACCATACCAAAAGGCATCTTCAGGAACTCCCAATGACCGTCGGGTGTGACGAGCGCTGTCTTGGGGATATCCTTTTCTGCAACCTTGATTTGCCAATACCCTTTGCTTAGGTCAATTTTGGAGAAAAATCGGTCTCCACTGACCTGCTGGAACAGTTCTTCCGCTGTGGGCATAGGCTCTGGATCAAAGATTGTTAGTGTATTGAGTCTGTGATAGTCCACACACACTCGGTTGGATCCATCTGGTTTCTTCACGATGACAACTGAGGACGCATATGGTGACTTGGACTCTCTGATGTAGAGGATTGCGAAATTCTGTGGGCGCGCGTCCAGCTGCAAGGCAGGAGAAAGACACTGACTGAATCTGTCTGGTTTGTTTGTCTCTACGCTTGATAGTTTACAAATTATACCTCGCGAAAGCATGTGCAGAACGTTTGCCTTTCAGGCTAAACTTTTAGTGCAAAGTTCACACACTTGTTTTTTTGTTTTTGTTTTTATAAGCACGCTATTTTGTTACAAGGATGCGCCCAGATATCAACAGTGGGTGACAGTGTACTTTCTGAATGTGTGCTTTGACCACATGTGTTGCCGCGTATCATATAGTACACGTGCGTATTTGTATGCATGCACTGACATGACACTGAATAGCGCCGGTCCACAAACTCCGCTCCTACGGCATCCACTATACGGTGCTCACATGGATCGCCAGCTTCCTTAGCAACAGGCGCCAGGCTGTGGTGGTCAACGGCAGCTGCTCTTCCTTTGTCAGTGTGCGATCTGGGGTCCCTCAAGGGTCGGTGCTGGGGCCATGCTTATTCCTGGCCAACATCAACGATCTACCGGACCGACTGACTGCATTGACAAGACTGTTTGCAGACGATACAGCCGTATACAGAGTGGTAACTAGCAACCAAGAGCAAGCCCAGCTACAGCAAGACCTCCAGCGCCTTGAGCAATGGGAGAAGAGCTGGGACATGCAGTTCCACCTTGACAAGTGCATAACTCTGCCAGTCACGAGGAGCAGACGTCCCCTACAGTCTAGTTATACCCTACACGGTCACACCCTTGAGTCATTCTCTGAGGCAAAGTACCTCGGGGTGACCCTCCGCAGCAACCTTACCTGGGACGCACATGTCAGCAGCATCGCCAACAAGGCCAGTAAGACACTGGGCTTCCTGAGAAGGAATCTCAAGGTGAGCTCTACGGCCATCAAGGAACGAGCTTACATGGCCTACGTGCGTCCTATCCTGGAATACGCAGCATCTGTTTGGGACCCTCACACTTTAGAAAGGGCTCAGACTCACACTGTTTTATTGCATTACTAAATAAACAACTATTTCCGTCTCGGGCAGGCATAGATCCTCATGCTGCCTGCTCATTCAAGAGCTAACGAGAATCATGCCTCTTGCCTGCCTCATGAATACATACTGGTCCTCACATTGAGGATGCTGCGCGAGATTACTATTCAGTAAACACCTGCCATTGGAAACAAGAGACTTGGCTTATTAAACTGAGCGCACTTCTAACTGGCAAAGCGCTTGAATTTTACACCCGCTTACCAAGAGAAGAAGCCGAAGATTATACTCAGTTGAAAGCCGCCCTGTTGAGACAGTACGACTTCACTGAAGAAGGTTACAGGCGACGATTTCGGAACTGCAAGCCTGAAGAAGGAGAAACACCCGGCCTATTCATTGAGAGAATCAGAAGCTACCTGGAGAAATGGATAGAGCTGGCTGGCCTAAACAGAGAGTACCAAGACCTGTGCGACCTCATCATCAAAGAACAAGTTTTCAGCGCATGTTCTAAGGACCTGGCTGCCCACCTTAGAGAGCAAAAAGACCAGTCACTAAAGGCCCTGGCCGACTTCGCTCAAAGATACCTCGACGCTCACAACATGAAGTTCGGGTCCAGTAAGCCACAGCGTGTGTCTACACCAGCAGAGGAAATCCACAATGTCAGAGACACCCCGAGATACAAGCCGGTGGAGAACCTCAGTGACATGTTTTCTCTGTGAAAAGAAAGGTCACAAGGCGATACGGTGTCCTTCTAAAGATGTTCCCAGAGGCGACAACATCAGAAGATCCAACCAAGATCGTGGGATGGCAGGCAGAAGCAGTACCACGTCTCAACACAGAGCTGCCGCTGTATTAGCCAATGATATGACATCATCCAATGACTTTGAGTCTAGAGAAAAGCGAGCGACACCAGAACTGATTGAATCTTTCAGAAAGAATGGACGCATCCCAGTAGGAGATGGGACTACATTTTGACCAGTCTCAAACATCGCGCTGCCTGAGAATGAAGTGCCGAACATGCCGGTGGTGTCAGGACTCGTCGGCGACACACCAGTGAGAGTGTTGAGAGACACTGGTTGTAGCTGCATCATCGTGAGAGAGGACCTAGTAGCTGAAGACCAGAAGCTACAGGAGTGGACCACCCTCATTTTGGCTGACGGAACTGTAAGGATTATATCCCTTGCCAAAGTCAGTGTCGACACCCCATACTTGACAGGAGAGGTAAAGGCGTTGTGCGTGAAGACGCCAGTCTACGACCTCATCATCGGAAATATTGATGGTGCCAGAAATGCAGACGATCCAGATCCAGAGTGGAGACCTGAAATATGTTCTGTTATCTTGACCTTTGTGATTGATTGATTGATTGTACATTGCTTAACGTCCCGACAGCAACAAGGCTTTCTCAGGACGTGCCTGCACTGCTTGTGAAAAAAAAAAAAAAAACTAAACAGAACATTGAATGTATGTCGCCAGCCGGTCAAATACATTAAATAAACCTAACACATGGGCCTAAATAAAGCTAAGACCATTTAGCAACACACATCCAATATCAAGAGCTACAGGCAGTGCAGACAGTAGGGAGAGTTTTAAAAAGGCAAATACAGGTGAAGGGACAAAGGGTAGACAGAAACACATGCCCCAGAATAGAGAGATAAACCCACCCTGTGGGGCTGACCAGGGTGACCCTGGGAACTAAAAAATACCTAACCCCACCCAAGTCCCCCAGGGCAGACCCGGGTGGGGCTTGACCTTTGTGAGAGGTCACTGAAATTTGTATGTTTAGAAAGTATCCTTGGGCCAAGTTTGAAGACTGTGGCTTGAATAGTCTCCGAGAAAATGCCATCGTTAAAGTTTACCACGGACGACGGCGGACGAACGACCTCTGGCCCAAAACATACTCACTTTTGCTTCACATGTGAGCCAAAAATGTCTTAATTATGTATACTAAAGTTAACTCGCTGTGTATGAAGCCACAGTTACTGTGTAAAGCGCCACCGGCTGCATGCACAGGAGGGTTTAGTAGGGCTGTGGGAGAGGAATAATATGTGGAGGTATGTTCAAGTGCCCTGTAGCTGCTTGATAAAATGAAGCAAAAAAAAAAAAAGAGAATAGATTCTAATCTCCAGCGTTGGGCCTAATACAATGGGAACATTAGCGCATTAAGTCATTTACAGAAGTAAAAGCACTACAGCAGTAGCGGACTGACCTTGATAATTCAAGGGTAGTGTCAGATAAGCTTGGTGCCAAGCTAATCTGGCACTGCCCTTGAATTAATATGGTTGATCCAGCTGCAACCTGTACATAGGTGACACATCTAAAATTGGGAAAACAAAGTCCACACAAGCCAGAATTGAACAAGGCAGTCCAATGTTGATGCCAGAATAGCTTGCCACCTAGGTGGAATTTGACACTACAGCTGTAAACTTTCTCTATAACATTGTATTATCACACACCATGACTTCGCCAATGGCGAAGGATTTCTGCACCATAGTGTTGACGACCCACTGAGCAGATACCCGCAATGTTCTCTTTTGCAGGCGGTCCTTCAGGCCGTCCATACTGGCGCTGACTGCCACCTTGGTGCCTGAGAACCAGTTGCTTTCTGTCAGCATCACACCGCAGAAAGCTTGTGTAGTGTCCTCTCCTGTCCAGCCAATCAGAGCCTGGGCAACGCGACGGTCATCTGCACAGTGCACGTCTCTTCCAGCATTGATGAAAATGGTGTTGATCTTCCAGTAGCAGGTACTGTTGGTAGATGTGCAGAGGAGGCGAGGTGGCATGGAGGAGGAAATTGTCAGGTAAGCGACGTCTCCTCCTTCGATCAGTTCCAGGGTCTCTTCCTTGATCTTCATGACAAAAAACAACAAACACGACAGCATTAGGAAAAATTCTTTTTAGTGTGAAATGTGGTATTTGAATGAAATTAATACAAAAGGACAAAAACAAACTTAACAAAACAGAGACTGCAAGACTAGCACAGAGAAAACATGAAGCAAAAGGGTTGAGAAGTAGTGTCAATGGACCTGAATGTGTAGAATGGACGTTTCAAGCTTGAACCTAGCCGCCAAGCACAGTCACCTAAGAGAATTAATACTCACACACTACGTTGCCTGAGAAAAGATCAATTCCAAAACATCCATTCTTCACATCCAGTGTCAGTGGCATCCTACTTCCCAAATCAATGTTTTCATGAGAGGCACGCCCAAATGTACGAAAGGTTATAGGGCTGACATCAGCCACTGTCAGCGGCTGACGTCAACCTGATGACTTTTTGCACATGGGAAAATCTGAAAAGAAAGAAATCATGAGAAAAACCCACCTTAATCTCTGCCTTGAGAACATTACTTCTCCTGATCGCTCCAGTAGTGGTCTGTGCAGTCGCTCATATAGCATGCAGACACACCGCATGTGATCTGTAAACATGAACAAAATATTTGTATGTACTGCAAGAAACATATGCTGGGCTGAGAATTTGGACCTTATGATGAAGTGTATATTGGTCTTCAACTAGGAACCTCACAACTCTATGTCGTAAGGTCCAAAATCAAAGACTAGCATACACATTTCAAACAGAATAAATACAACCAAAATGTTAATTTTCAGAGCCAACTGTAACCTACTGCATTATTATATATTTCTATGGCACTATGGTTTGGCAAATGTACCTGCTGTGAAATGGCTCTTGTGTGCAAACGATTTAAAGAAATGTATTTTTCTCTAAAAGATTTTTTTTTTTTAAATACTTACCGATGGCATTACTATATGGAATTACTATTTACCCTACCGATTTCAGCCTACGAGACCTTTGTGTGTAACCACACGACAAGGACCGCAACTCTAGGGAGTTGTAACCAAGTACCTGGGTAGTCTCCCCTCCCTCCATACGGTCATGTGAGTAGTGAGTTACCGCCAGTCTTACTCTTAGCATAGTGGCGTCAAGCGGGGTAGGTGGAAGGGCCCTATGAGTAATGCCATCGGTAAGTATTTTAAAAAAAAAAAAATCATTTAGAGAAAAATAATTTATTTCCTCAAAATCCATACTGATGCCTACTATGTGGAAGAATAGCGAAAAGGAGGAGGATGCCGCCTTGTGGGGGCAATCTCCCGACGATTTCAGCTAAGTGTGACCCATGGCGCCTGAGGCGCCCGGAGGGAGCGTTGCGCTACCGAGAGGTCTCCGATGAGGGCCATTGTGACTCGAATGGAGAGGTCTCGGTGAAGAAGCGGCGAAGGTGGAGTCTCCTCGCCACCCGATAGCCGCTACAAGCCTCTGCCTGCGCAGGTGTGGTCAAATGCGACGCCCGTGGTGACCATTCTGACCTCATGTACCCATCTCCGCATTCTCATAGTCCCCTCCGGGGAGATACACTCCTTCCTGGTATGCGGAGCGGATGATCCATCGCAGCCAGGACGACAACGTCAGCTTGGCCTGGGGGCAATTCAAGGGCAGGAAGTGGCGAGCGCGGCCGTTCCTGAAGGGCTTGACTCTGCACAGGTAGACTCTCCACGCTTGGACCGGGTCCTGCATGCGGTACATCTGGGACCAGTTAGCCTGTGCACAGGTGGAGACCCACTGCTTGGCTTCAGCTGAGGGGAGTCTATCTTTGGCCAAGACATTGAGTTGGACCAGAGTTTCCTGAGCTGTTGGCCCCGAACTGTAGCAGGGTCCACTGACCACGCGTGCCACTCGCCAGCTCTGGCCGCCGTGGCTCGAGCCCAGAAGTAGCAGGTCATCCTGGCCTCGTTCGGTAGGTGGCCAAGGTTAGAGGTTCGCGCCAAATGGAATCAACCAGGGTAACAACCAAGGGAGATCCTGGCGTGGGAGGAGAGAGGGCGCGGCAGGCCGCTGGAGTTCAAAGTGGGACATCAGGTCTGAGAGGTCCATCACACTCCCGGGTCCGGTAGGCCCAGCTGCCGGAAGTGTCGGCAACCATGGAGGGGAAGCCTCTGATGGAGATCAGGGCCCGGGTCTGCTCTCTGAACCGCCCCCAGCAAAACTCAGCCAGCTGAGACACGGTCAGCGTCCCGGGGGATGGAGGGACCACTAGGTGTGGAGGAGCTGACCCTGTCGAGAGAGGGAGCTCGTGAGAACCGACAGGAGGTCGAGATGCGATGCTGCCGAGAGCAATACCACGATCCCCGCCCCACAGGAGAATCCGGTCCAATAGCATGCAGCGAAATGGTGAGTGAGCGCCGCCTTGCTGCTGGATACAGGCCACCACCATCGTGTTGGCGGACAGGATCAGGACTCCCTGGTCGGAACCGCGTCGGCGAGAGACACCTGAGACACTTCATGATCCGTGCCCCCAGTAGATGCCCCCTGTCGAGGTTGGTCAAGAAGTCCCAGCAGACGTGAACGAACCGGAGGGACAGACAAAGTCCGACTCCCCCAAGCTTACCAGGACCCCGAGCTGGCCACAAAGCACTAGGAGGGCGTCCCTGTCCTCTAGCCAGGACGCATCCGGGATCTTGAGGAGCAGGATATCAAATAACAGGGCTGGAGGGACCTGCCTGACATAGACCAATACGGTATCCAAGATCATCGTAAGGACCCCCAGCTGAGGTTGAGACCCAAGGGGGTGAGCTCGGAACTGGTGGACCATTCTGCAGAACGAAGCGCAGGTAATGGCGAGATGCAGGGTGACTGGGGACCTGCGTACACGTCCGAGAAGTTGAGACAGACAGCAAGATCTATAGGCTGCCGGGAGGCTCGTAAGCTCTTGCCATTCATGTGGAAGGGGCGACAATGGACTTGCTCCAGGAAGAAAAGTCTAGGACCGGTCATCACTTATCGCTGGGCTTCGGAAACCCCAAAATGGCGACTGTAGAAGGCTGGAGAGTCATGGCAGCACTACTATGACGTGGTGGCCTTCTGGAGCAGAACGGCGATTTCTCCCTGAAGTGCGTCTGCCTCACACTGGTCGACAGTACGTGCATTCCGAACGGAGGCCCTCCGGGATCATAGCGAGAATCCAAGGGACTTCCGACCGCAGCAACCGTTGCCTGTAGCCGAGCGTGTCGCATCTCTGAGGTAGCGACCGGCCGTCACATGCGCTCTGTGTCCAAGAGGATGGCTGGAACTGTCCAGGTGGTGTGTCTGAAGCTCCGCAAGAGGCTACCCTCGTCCTTGAATGACTGGAAGCAGGAGAAGTCCACTCTGGAAGCGCTAGTCTACCGGTCCTTAGCCGAATCCAATACCTCCTGCTCGGTGGATCCGAAAGCCGAGAATCGCCCTGGAGCCCGGCAGCGCGGTAAGAGGAAGGTTGTGGGGATGCGGGGCGACTCTTCAGAATGGCGCCACGCCTCAAAGTCACAGTCTGCTGCAGCCGCCAGAGAAAAGGGAACCACTTGCCGTAAGGTCGAGTCGTGGGGGATGAACATTCGAACTGGCACGTCGCCCACACCTACGCGCTGGGACCACAGACGGAAGGGAGAGAAGGCTTGGAAGTGATCCGCGGTTGTTACTTACTGCTGGCGTACCACACTAGTCAGAACTTGAAGTCGTCCATCGGCCACCGAGCGCCCGCCAATGGCCCGTACCTGTCACTTGTCCTGTCGCAGATGCTCATGCAGACGGCCGAGGACCCTAGTCCTGGAGGCTGAGGAAGGGACTTGCATCGCTTAGACGGGAATGGGATGCCCACCGTGGCCGAGGCCTCCCGCTCGATGGACAGGTGAAGGGAGGCCTCTCCTCTTCTCTCTACTCTCTACCTTGATCCCCTTCCGGCAACCTCCCGCGTGCGAGTACGCGTCCCCATCCGGAGGCTAGAATTGCGACAAGAACATGCGCCGCCTCGTCCAAGGCACAAGGTCTCGAGCCCAAAGGTGCATCTCTTGGAGGGGTGTGGGGGTGGGACAAGGGAACTGTCCTGAAAGCCAGGGCCTCCGGGAGAAACTGAGGGCGCCCATCGCGTGTTGACGCCGCCACCGAAGCGACTGGCGCCGAGAGTAGCTACCCCCCCCCCAGGAAGGGTCCAGCAGCGCCCTATCTTGTTTTAGCCAACAGCACTTGGTGTTCCCAGGAGGCCCCCCATCCACATGCTAACCGAGCCCGACGTAGCTTCACTTCGGTGATCAGAGGAGAACCAGAGAGTTCAACGTGGTATGGCCGATGATCTGGCCGATGGCCACAAGCGAAGTGGCGGGAAACCCACAAGGAGCGCAGAATACTGCCACGCTCACCTGCACGCTTGCTGGTTGGTTGAGAGAGGGAAGTCCTCTCCCCCTGGTGTCCCGATGAAACGAAGACGGCGAGCCCAAAGGTGCATCTCTTGCCGAGTCGGGTGCGGGAGGGGTGTGGGGGTGGGACAAGGGAACTGTCCTGAAAGCCAGGGCTGAAGCTGAAACCTCCATGAGAAACTGAGGGCGCCCATCGCGTGTTGACGCCGCCGCCAAAGCCGGAAGGATCGGCGCCGAGAGTAGCTATCCCCCAGGCGGGGTCCAGCAGCGATCTATCTTTTTTTATCCAACAGCACTTGGTGTTCCCAGGCGGCCCCCCCATCCACATGCTAACCGAGCCCGACGTAGCTTCACTTCGGTGATCAGAGGAGAACCAGAGAGTTCAACGTGGTATGGCCAATGATCTGGCCGTTGGCCGCAAGCGAAGTACCGGGAAACCCACGAGGAGCGCAAAACACTGCCGCGCTCACCTGCACGCTTGCTGGTTGGTTGAGAGAGGGAAGTCCTCTCCCCCTGGCGTCCTGACGAAACGAAGGCCGGTAGCTGTGTCGTCCCAAGCTAACTTCAGTGCTAGGAGGGCTCCGTCAAGCGCTGGCCACGGCTTAAGGCCGGAAGCGACTTTGGACTTCTGCCTGAGCTTGTCTCCTCAGTGTACACTGTCTCGGCCATCCCTTGTGAAGGGGCCATGCGAGACTGAGTGGAGACTGTATGCCATACTCCCTCCTGCGCTGATCTCCTCAGAGTGCTCTGTCTCTCGGTCATCCCACCCTTGAGGACCATGCGAGAGTGGCTGCGTCTTGGTCATCCTTCTGGAGGGCCATTCGAGACTGTAGGGAGACTATATGCCTTGACATCTACTTCCTCCCGCGCTGGTCTCCTCGGAGGGCTCTGTCTCTCGGTCATCCCGCCCGGAGGCCCATGCGAGAGTGGCTATATCTCGGTCATCTGTCTGGAGGCCCATGCGAGAGTGTATGGAGACTGTCTGCCTTGAGACTTACTTTCTCCTGCGCTTGTCTCCGTGGCATGCCCTGTCTCTCGGTCATCCCTTGCGAAAGATGATGTGAGACTGGCTGTGTCTCTCGGTCACCCCTTGCGAAGGGCCATGTGAGACTGTATGGACTCTTCCGGCCTCGCTATGAGAGGGCTAATGGGGACGAGTCCTGTGTTCGGCGTGAAGAAAGTCCAACAATCTCCAAAGTCGCTCGTCGGCGCGGAGCTGTGGGGCTTGGTGGAGCGGGGGTTGACGGAGGGTTTCGCTCCGACCGGTACTTTCCAACGGCCTGGTAGAGTCCTCAGACTTAGCCGAAGGCTGTCCCCGCCGATAGCGCCCCCACAGTAGGGACCACTTCTCATCCTTCCACGTGGCCATACCTTCCCCTGCAGCCACTGCGGTCGAACCTGCCTGTCTCGGATTGGCCTCCGCAGCCACGAACAAGCCTGCAGACGTCGTGGGCAACTCCTATAAAATCTTCGTTCGCGAAGTCAAGCCAAGAGAGAGAGACATTATGAGGCATTTCCTTGACACAGGAAAGCTAGGTTCTTGATAGTGAAGCTAGTTAGAAGCTGTCTCTGTGACTTTTCACCTTACCACAGCAGTCTGACCGAGTGTGAGAGCTCCTCATGACACTTGTTTCACTCATAGTAGTATCTCATGACTGGCCTGCATCTAAATAAGGCGCACATGGTCAGCTATCAACAAGCATCAATAACTAATCTGAACCCATTATACATGGCACACTATGAAGGCAAATGTTCCATATGGCCACCAATGCACTCATTATCAGGAAAATACCTAACCATCAGTTGTTTGGACCATTTATAGTCAGCCAGCTACAAACTATTACCCCCAGCTATTGATCAGCTGTAGGCCATTTCATATGATACGTCAAACTAATGTAGTCTATGGTCACCAACACCCTGTGGTCATTGAAAACAAAAATTGCCTGATATTGTTGATCTTCCCCATCCCTGGTAAGCTATCAAACCACTTAAAATGAAGCAAATATTTGAAGTGTTTCTGATGATTCCAAAAACATGGCATTTCTTTTGCTTGTCAGTATAATTGCAAATGAAACATTATTGACAAGTAGAAGAAGTTGCAAGTTGTAATGAGAAATGTAAACAGTTTTAAAAGATGGAAAAGAACAGAAGAACACTTACCAAGTAATCTCTACTACAGAAGCCGATGTAAATTTTCAGCTGAACGTCTCGCAGAATGGTTTTGTAGTCGTTGTATGATGCCAGCTTTCTGATCTGAGTCTCACAATAGTCTGTAGCATTTTGAAGGGTAATGCCTGTGGCCTTTGGCTGATCGCAAATAAAACAAATAAAACATAACCATACAACAAAAACTTAACAATAATAAATGTGAAAAAAAAAGATAATTGAAACGCATGTGCCTGATATTAAAAGGAACAATGTACTGGAAGAGGTCCATACCGTGTGCACATAGGTTGCATTGAACTCAAAGGTGACTCGCTGTTCCGTGGACCAACACTTGATAGGAGCAAGCGGGGAGGCCAAGATCAGAGCATTGGTGATGTCGGAACCTGATCAAACAAACAGCAAAACGATCAAACAGGTACTGACGCCTTCACAATTATTAGAATGAATAGAAAAACAGTACTCGCCAGTTCTAAAGGACTACAAAACTGATCAATCCATACCACCACCAGTGAAAATATCCTGGCACATACAATAATACTTTGTCTTGATTACCCCATTCAATGCCAGTTTACTCCGATTGTGTTTCTGCACTCTTTGTTAATTCAAAACAGAAATGTCCTAACTCTCACACGAACTTAGTGCTGTCTGCAAGAGGTTTAGATCCTCATGAGCCCCCGCAACGATCTATACCTCTTGCAGTTGGCTGGTGTTGTTATTTTCTCTGCACTGAACGGGTTAGAACATGATCTCAAATCAGTGCAAAAAAGAAAGGCAAGTCAAGATAACAACCTGTGCACTAACAAGCACTATTTGTGGGGCTCACTCACCCTTGTCCTGATCAGCCGGCTGTGCATTCAGTTGTTGCCGTTCTGCGTCGGTTTCCTTACTGCTGCGTCGGCGTCTGCCCCTGCCATGATTGACGTTTTCCTTGCTTCTCCGGCTGCTGCCACATGCCTTCCTGCTGCCACGCACCTTGCCGTTGTTACACTCGTCCTCCACTTCCTGCCGCTGTTGTGTGTCTGTCTTGGCGCATTGGAACACATCACGGCCCTTGGTGCACACGCTGATGCTGCCGTACAGACAGTCGCAGTACACGGACGTGGCTGATGAGTCAGACACCTGGCAGTAGCCATCAAACAGCGAATCCTCCACCGGCACTCTGATAAATACAGAGAAGAACCACATGCAAAACACTTCAATGTGAGTGAAGAGTAGACAAAGTAAGGTGGATACACCCACATCATACACTGAGCAATACAGTTAGTTAGTTATTTGGGTTTAACGCCGAGCAGGCGACTAACGCCATCTCACGGCGGCTGAGCAATACAAAACAATAAAACATTAGCATTCTCTGAAATATGGCAGATATACAGTGGGTTTCACTAGCACACAGAATAAGCACTACATTCAAACAAAAGATTGACCAGTAAATGTAACTTACCGCCAGGACAAGCTGAAGTTGTTGGCACTGGTTGTTTTCACAATGACACCATCTCGCCGAGTCATGTCATTGGCGTGCTCCTCATCAAATGTGCCACACAGACCTGAAATAGTCATTACATGTACACAGTGTGCAGTCTGTCTCAGCATGGAGCAAATACAGCAAACCATAGGTGAGCCAAGTCAGTATCGATAAATTACGTCACTAATCTGGAACTAATGTATCCACTGTCAAGACTTACCCTTTGTGTAATTCAAGTATGTCAATAATCTGGATGTAGTATCTACTGTCAGGACTCACTCTCTGTGTTGTTTAAGTCTGTCACTAATCTGGATCTAAGGTATCCACTGTTAAGACTCACCCTCTGTTGTTTAAGTCTGTCACTAATCTGGATCTATGGTATCTACTGTCAGTACTCACCCTCTGTGTTGTTTAAGTCTGTCACTAATCTGGATCTATGGTATCTACTGTCAGTACTCACCCTCTGTGTTGTTTAAGTCTGTCACTAATCTGGATCTATGGTATCTACTGTCAGTACTCACCCTCTGTGTTGTTTAAGTCTGTCACTAATCTGGATCTAAGGTATCCACTGTTAAGACTCACCCTCTGTTGTTTAAGTCTGTCACTGGATCTATGGTATCTACTGTCAGTACTCACCCTCTGTTGTTTAAGTCTGTCACTAATCTGGATCTATGGTATCTACTGTCAGTACTCACCCTCTGTGTTGTTTAAGTCTGTCACTAATCTGGATCTAAAGTATCTACTGTCAGGACTCACCCTCTGTGTTGAGTCTGTCACTAATCGGGATCTAAAGTATCTACTGTCAGGACTCACCCCCCAGTGTTGTTTAAGTCTGTCACTAATGTGGATCTAACGTATCTACTGCGAGGACTCACCCTCTGTGTTGTTTAAGTCTGTCACAAATCTGGATCTAAGGCATCGTCCCTGTGTTCTTGTTTTATCTTTCCCTCTTTTTTTCCCTCGGCAATATGTAATAATTGCTGTGATATGATTTAACGCAGCAGATTGACTGAAAGTCCCTTTAGAATTACCTACAGCCCATCTTAGTTGTTTATAGTTCTTTATATGTTCTCTTAACCATTTCTTAGACAGGATATACAGTTTTACAAATACATAACATATGAATTTAGTTAATCCTGTTTTCATTGTGGCTCACTTGGCGGTTTTTGTTGTCAGAATATGCTTATTATGCGATAGATTTATCTATTTTACTTACTTAGATGTGTGTGCATATTTAGTAGAATGAGTGCTATACATATGTGTGGTTTGGTATTTTAGAGTCTGCTTGATTGTGATCTATGTATGTTTAATGTGTTGATCTTAACATGGATGCTCATCAGTTATGCCGCCAAAAATTCCTAATGTTTATGCATATGGAAATAAAGTGTATCTTATCTTATCTTATCTACAGCTGTTAGGACTCACCCTCTGTGTTGTTGAAGGCGCTGCCTGAAGCCACAATCCACACATTCATGAAACCGTTGGAGGCAGGCTCAGATTGTATCTGGGCATATGCCACATCTCCATTGGGCAAGAACACCTGCAAAATGACATACACTTTGTAAAGCATTGTAGCACTGCTAGAGCAGTCTTGTCAAGCTTAAATAAAGAATAATCACATGAACTCTAATTTGCAAAATGCAAGTAAACTTCTTCCTGGTCAGCAATCGTTTGTAGTGCCCAAATGGTGACTTGGTCTTAATCCTTTTAGCCCAGACACCCAGCAGCAGGAGATGCATCGACCATGATAATGTAAGGGTAGTGCCAGATTAACTTGGCACCATCAGGCACCAAGATAATCTGTCTGGCACTACCACTGAATAACTATGGTTGATCTGTCACCTGCAACTGGTGCTTAGGCATTAGATGATACCTTCACAATTTTGGAAATGCAGCCTTAGGGTTAAATGGGTTAATAAGCAGACTGAGATAAAAAGATGCTAACATCGCTCTTTCTCTCTCTGTCCTTCTCGCATGCATGTAAGCACACACACATGAAGGCATACACTGATCACACAAGCACCACAAACACAAAGGGTTAAAAAAAAGAGCACTCACAGCATATTTGTCCTCACTGAACTTGTTGACCCTGAAGCCGGTGGGGAGTTCTCCATTCCTGTACAGTGTAATGTCAATGGGGTAGCCTGCCTGTTCCTCATTCTGTTCAGGTGGACACTTGTTGATGACAACCACGTCATCATCCACAAGTACGGCCATACCACAGTTACAGGAAGCAGTGCCTCTACATGAGCGGTAGAAGGCATTTACCTGTTGAAACAACCAGAAGATGTTTATCTCATTTTGCCCGCGACACACCACAGCAAGATATGGCTAGACACATGATAGTTCAAGGGTGGTGGCAGAATAGCTTAGCGCCAATAGGCGCCAAGCTATTCTGCCACCATCCTTGAATTGTCATGGTCGATTCGACTCCTGAATTGTAATGCCTCTCTCTTGGCTTGACTTCGCGAACGAAGATTTTATAGGAGTTGCCCACGACGTCTGCAGGCTTGTTCGTGGCTGCGGAGGCCAATCCGAGACAGGCAGGTTCGACCGCAGTGGCTGCAGGGGAAGGTATGGCCAGGGTTCTGAGCTGCGGCATCTCTGTTTTTTCTCCTGAGCCGCTTGTCCTTAAGGCTAGCTCTGTGAGAGTCCTCAAAGGAGACAGCTGCCTTGTAAATGGTGGAGCGCCAGGTGTCACGGTCCGCAGCAAGCGAAGACCACTGTTGGTGGTCGATTTGGCAGGCACTAAGGGACTTCTTGAGACAGTCTTTGTATCTCTTCTTTGGTGCCCCTCTGTCACGGTGTCCAGTAGCAAGCTCGCCGAACAGGGTGATCTTTAGTAGGCGATGATCCTCCATCCTGGAGACATGCCCTGCCCAGCGGAGCTGTGTCCGCAGCAGCAAAGCCTCGATGCTCACAGTTTCAGCCTGTTCAAGGACCTCGACGTTGGTGACATAGTCACTCCAGTGAATGCCCAGGATGGTACGCAGGCAGCGCTGGTGGAAGCGTTCGAGGAGTCGTAGTTGGCTGCGGTAGAGGGCCCAGGACTCGGAACCATACAGCAGGGTGGTGAGGACCACAGCTCTGTACACGCTGATCTTGGTGCCTGTTTTTAGCTGTTGATTGTGCCACACCCGCTTGAAAAGTCGCCCGAAAGCGCTGTTCGCTTTTGCCAGCCTGCTGTCAAGCTCCTTGTCCAGCTTGGCGTCCGACGTGATAATGCAGCCAAGGTAAGTAAACTGGTGCACTGACTTTAGTTCAGACTCGCCAATGGTGATGTGAGGAGGGCGATACACTGTCTTGGGTGCCGGCTGATGGAGGACCTCTGTCTTTTTCAGACTGACCTCGAGTCCAAAGAGCTGGGCAGCATCTGCGAAGCAAGACGTGATGCGCTGCAGGGCTCTCTCTGTGTGTGCAACGAGGGCAGCATCATCAGCAAAAAGCAGCTCACGAATCAGTTGGTCTAGGGTTTTCGTGTGGGCCTGCAGTCGTCTGAGGTTGAACAGGCTGCCATCGAGACGATACCTGATGTACACTGCATTGTCATCATCGAGGTCCACTGTGGCCTGCTTCAACATCATGCTAAAAAAGATGCCACCATCCTTGAATTGTCATGGTCGATTCGACTCCTGAATTGTAATGCAGTCCTCAGAAAATAACTCCAAAATGTGGGTAGGTCGTACCTCGGGCACAATGAGTTATATGTACAGTAAACTTTGAATATAAAAAACGTTTGTTTGCTGCTACAGGTCAGCCTCAGTATATCGCAATATCCGAGAGCCATAAAGTCAGACCATGTTATTTTGTGATCGTGTTATTGTAGTGCTGAATTTACATAGGTTTGTGAAGAAAAACCACTTACTGTTCAGGCTAACATCAGCCTTAGCTAGCCTACACGCAGCTGTGCATGGGCCAGCTCAGGCTGACGTTGGCCCAAACACCTTTTGCTAAGTGGGCTTTCACTTGGGAGCTTGAGACCTGTGCGTGTTTGATCAGATACTGAGGCTGACCTGTACATCCAAAGTTTGTTGCAAGTGATTGTACTGGTAAGCTAAAGGTCCTCTGGCCAACATCAGCCTTAGCTAGCCCACGTATGGCTGACATTGGCCCAAAGACCTTTTGCTCAACAGGCTTCCACATGGGAACCAGATACCTGTACGCATTTGATCAGATACTGTGGCTGACCTGTACATCCAAAGTTTGTTACAAATACAGGATGCATTAAATGATGTCAAAGTTTCCTATTTTCCCCTAAAAAGAAAAATCTCCATAAAATACAGACCCCAAAAGTGACCAAAAAAAGGAGTGAGGCAGTTTGTTTTTCTTAAGGTTGTAGGACACACCTGTTTCGCGCATCTTTTCTGCGCATTTAGATACCGCTATCTTGCGTCTGCCGTGACCTGAGACTAGAGGTCAGACTCAACAATGACCTCTCAGAACCATTCCCTATTCTCAACGGCGTAAAGCAGGGCTGCGTGCTGGCACCGACCCTCTTCACCATCTTTTTTAGCATGATGTTGAAGCAGGCCACAGTGGACCTTGATGATGACGATGCAGTGTACATCAGGTATCGTCTCGATGGCAGCCTGTTCAACCTCAGACGACTGCAGGCCCACACGAAAACCCTAGACCAACTGATTCGTGAGCTGCTTTTTGCTGATGATGCTGCCCTCGTTGCACACACAGAGAGAGCCCTGCAGCGCATCACGTCTTGCTTCGCAGATGCTGCCCAGCTCTTTGGACTCGAGGTCAGTCTGAAAAAGACAGAGGTCCTCCATCAGCCGGCACCCAAGACAGTGTATCGCCCTCCTCACATCACCATTGGCGAGTCTGAACTAAAGTCAGTGCACCAGTTTACTTACCTTGGCTGCATTATCACGTCGGACGCCAAGCTGGACAAGGAGCTTGACAGCAGGCTGGCAAAAGCGAACAGCGCTTTCGGGCGACTTTTCAAGCGTGTGTGGCACAATCAACAGCTGAAAACAGGCACCAAGATCAGCGTGTACAGAGCTGTGGTCCTCACCACCCTGCTGTATGGTTCCGAGTCCTGGGCCCTCTACCGCAGCCAACTACGACTCCTCGAACGCTTCCACCAGCGCTGCCTGCGTACCATCCTGGGCATTCACTGGAGTGACTATGTCACCAACGTCGAGGTCCTTGAACAGGCTGAAACTGTGAGCATCGAGGCTTTGCTGCTGCGGACACATCTCCGCTGGGCGGGGCATGTCTCCAGGATGGAGGATCATCGCCTACCAAAGATCACCCTGTTCGGCGAGCTAGCTACTGGACACCGTGACAGAGGGGCACCAAAGAAGAGATACAAAGACTGTCTCAAGAAGTCACTTAGTGCCTGCCAAATCGACCACCACCAGTGGTCTTCGCTTGCTGCGGACCGTGACACCTGGCGCTCCACCATTTACAAGGCAGCTGTCTCCTTTGAGGACTCTCACAGAGCTAGCCTTAAGGACAAGCGGCTCAGGAGAAAAAACAGAGATGCCGCAGCTCAGAACCCCGGCCATACCTTCCCCTGCAGCCACTGCGGTCGAACCTGCCTGTCTCGGATTGGCCTCCGCAGCCACGAACAAGCCTGCAGACGTCGTGGGCAACTCCTATAAAATCTTCGTTCGCGAAGTCAAGCCAAGAGAGAGAGAGAGAGAGCGTCTGCCGTGACCTGAGACTAGAGGTCACCGAAAAAAACCGCCGTACGGCAAGTCGTATTGCAAACAAGCTCAATTTATCGATAATTGACAAAAGATATATACTGTCTGAAATAGGTGTGTACGCTGACTGTTTCTATGCGTAAAATGTTTTGTTTCCTCAGAAATAAGATACTTTTGCATAAGTTGCGACAAGTCATCGAGCGTAAGGCATAACCTGTGTAATAGCGCCAAGCAACACGCAATTTCGGGAATCTGAAATTTAAAAAAAAAAAGAACGGGCCAACCAAAGACGGGAAGCAGTCTACGTGGCAGCCAGGAAAACAACAAAATCTCTTCAGACACGAAAAGGTAAACTAAATTAGAAAAAAGGGTGGTGGTGTGTGCTAAGCGATTAGAACACGAGGTACTAGCAGAAGCAAACTGTCGTAATATAAGTGGCATATATCTCACTGGTTCAGCGTCCAACCCTTTTATGCACCGCCGTGAGATATCACCTGCACGGCGTAAAACCCTCATAGCTAACTGTCCGTGTATGCATGGAAATTTAAGTCCCCACAGTACTAGTGCCGTCGTCACTGCCTACCTGCAATGAAGAAGACTACATTTTATTGTGGGTTGAGAAGGGGGGGGGGGGGGGGCATTCCGGCCATGTCAGTCACCACCTAGAAGTAGAACATTTCCATACATTTTCGGAGAGCCTTTACTAATAAGTGGAGGGTATGTAGTCGACATTGTAGTTATATTAAACCAGTGCCAGTGCTTATTATCTAGGAAAACGTACTGTGTGTAGAAAAAAGTCCTGCTAAGGGAGAATTTGGCATTATGAACCTCTAACTCAGTAACTGCTTCCAGTACTTAGTAACTTAATTTGCTCATCCATTCCCTTGCTGTCTTATAAAGGCTATATTACAGATTAGGATATAAGTCCAGCATTTTTTTTTTTGTTTTGTTCAAGGATGGTGCCAGAATAGCTTGGCGGATGAGACGCCGATCGATTTTGGCACCACTCTTGAACTATCATAGTCACATTTATGTCAAGCAGTGGGTGTATCAGGAGTAAAAGGGTTACCTAGTACTTTATAGGTATGTATGTATGTTAAATTAAACCTACGCTACTTTGACTGAAACCCTAATATTTGTTGACTACCATTTTGGATGACCTTGGAATGTGTGATATATGCTTATTTATTTTTTCATTGTATGATTGCGGTTTGTATCAAAGTTTTTGCAATTTCCCTATCAAATTTGGCACAAGGGTAGCTGATGATGAAATCTTCCTCATCCTATAGATACTAATTTGGTTGACTCCTTACACAGGTCAAGAGTCACAGAAGGTTGACAAACTTTAGAAAAATGCATAATTGTAATTTGTAGAGAAAATACAAATGTCACTAGTACAAAAGCAAGCCTTTATGTTGAGACTTGTGACACTTATGTCAGCTACCTCAGTTTTGAAAAGGTCACACAGTTTATACTTATAGCTATATGTGAATTAGTTATGCACATGAGGCATACAGACTTTGCAATTCTTGTTTGTTCTTTGCGGTGTACACAGTTTGTTTATTTATTTTGAAAGTAATAATCTGCTCCTGCATTTAGTTCACACAAAGTGAAATTATCATGCTGCCAAACAACACAGTAATACTAATAATCGTGTATTTCATTTCAGGCCAATACTGCTGTTGACCTCTCACTGTGGAGTCTCAGTACTCTCACCCAGAGGACTTACTTGCAAACAAGCGCATAAGTATGACGCCTACACCAAGGCCACAGCTCAAGTGAAGTGAAGGAAGGCGACACGTATTCTCCTGGACTCAAGGTAGATCATACCGGTAGATCTGTGACTAGAATCAGGTGCAGAACAAAACACAACTATGGTGTGATTGTGAATGAACACATCATACTGTAATGCTTTCTGTCATTGGCTCATGTGTGCAGCAAGTGTGAGGCTATGTTCTGGGCCATTCGTCGTCCATGGTAAACAGTAATGTTGGCATTTTCTTGGAGACTATTCAAACCACAGTCTTCAACGTGGCCCAAGGATACTTTGTGGCAAGGCCTGTCTTAGCATACCAGTTTGAGTTAAGACCAAGGGTCATGAGAAATCAAGAAATAGGTAAAAAATAGCCATATTTTGACAATAGATATTTTTTCTCAAATATTATGCACAAGTACAAAAGCCAGCCCTTTTCTGATGCGGAGACTCATGGCACTTAAATTTCAGTCACCTTTTGGAAAGGTCACACAGTTCAGATTATGTAAATGATCAGTTTTAAATGCACATGAGCGATCCAGGCTTCACCATTGTTGTTTGTGGTGTTTACAGTTTATTTCACATGAGTTTGAAGGTAGTAATGCGTAAACTAAATGTAGGGGCATATTGGGCAGGGGGTGGGAGGGGGGAGCCCTGCCCTCCCGCCCTGGCCCCGAATTGTTTATAATGCTATAACAAAGTCCCTTTTTGGGGAGTTTGGAACCAACCCACCCTGAAATAAGATCAGACGTAAAATTGGCATGCTGCTAAACAACACGTTAATAAACATGTATTTCATTTCAGGTCAATGCTGCTGTTGACGTCGCACTGCAGAGTCGCACCCAGAGGGTATACTTTCAAAACAAGCACAGAACACAGAAGTATGACGCCTACACCAAGAAGAGGCAGGAGCTAGTCAGGTCATGTTTGCTCAAAAGGAGAAGGTCACAGCTGAAAGCAGGCAATGCCAGTTCCAGTAGATCAACTATTCTCCTGGACTCGAGGTAAATCATACCGGTTGATTTGTGAATAGAATCAGGTTCATAACAAAACACAACTGGTGTGAATAAACACATCATACTGTAATGCTTTCTTTCATTTTGAAGATGGTGTAGTACAGTACCAGCATTCTCTACAACACCGAATGCTAAAATCACTTGCTGTCAACAAGTGGCACCATATTGCATTTGATTTGGAAACTAGAGGCTTGTGCAAGTCTGCAAATACTGTCATTTTCTTTAATAAGCACTAAGAAAACACTGAATACCAGCTTTTAATAATAAATAATAATAATACCGTTATTATATAGGCGCTTTTTCTCAATTTTGGGGAAATCGACTCAAAGCGCCGCGCCTGAAACCCAACACACACACTCACGAAACAGACACGGATTTACGCCATTTAAGACAAACACAGTACAAACACAGTACAAGACAGACAAAGGGCCAGTTCAGCTACTGAAGTTACTGAGATTTTTGATCGCTTGTATTTGAAATTTGTAAAGTGGCCTGAGACCGGTACCAAAGTGTGGGGGTGGTGGGGTGGGTTTTTGGTCCAGTGTGTACTGTTGCTAAACAGCAATATGTTAAACGTGTCCTGTATGAAACATTTTCTGCAAGTTACACTGTGATGCTGATTCTAGATATATTTATACACCCATTGTGGTCATTTAAAGCTCAGTTGTGTCTCATATGTGGCTCACGTGTGATAGCAAAACTAAGTGTTTGTAATGGGTCATCCGTCGACTGTCTGTTATCTGTGGGCAACTTTAACATTGGTATTTCCTCAAAGACTATTTAAGCCTCAGACGTCCAACTTGGCACCAGGGTACTTTGTGGTACAATCTTTCTAAATACCAACTGCTGTGACCTTTCAAAGGTCAGGGTCACGGGGGGAGGGGGGGGGTCCAGAAAGGGGTAAAAAATGGTCAGATTTTGACACAAATTGTTTCTCCTCACGCAAGGTCACACAGGTTGGACGTATTATGTGGATTGGTCATACACGTAAACCATAAGGACATTCATTGTCTTTCTTGTTCTTGCTCTGAATACTGTCATAATTATTATGCATGTATGTACTTTGTAAAAATACTTGCAAACACATATATATGCACGCATAATGTGCATTTCAAAACTTTTTTTTTGATTCTAAATTATCTTTTGCAGGTTGCAATAGCCACATTGAAGAAGAGTTCAGCGGGTACGTCTCTCCGGGATGGCCAACCGACAGGAAGGCAAAGGAAGTGAACTGATTGTCCTGTGGGCAAACGTCCTGTTATTTTGCTGTCCATCCACAATGCTGGCCACAATGCCAAGGTTTTGGACAGTCACATCCTTCGCAATGCAGCAAACGCCTTTGCCTTACTGCACTCTCCTGTCATGTCACGATTTGGAAACGCAGCTTAATTTGTATTAGTTTTTGATTATCCAGGGAAAAAACCCTTTACTGCCAATGTGTTCATTTTTCGAAGACATTTCAGCATATAAACAGGTCTTTTTTGTGACAAGTTCCGAAATACTGGCATACATCAGTCATTCAAAATATGTACTCCACAGCTGACTCTTATGGTTGATTGATTGATTGTACATTGCTTAACGTCCCGACAGCAACAAGGCTTTCTCAGGACGTGCCTGCACTGCTTGTGAAAAAAAAAACTAAACAGAACATTGAATGTATGTCGCCAGCCGGTCAAATACGTTAAATAAACCTAACACATGGGGCCTAAATAAAGCTAAGACCATTTAGCAACACACATCCAATATCAAGAGCTACAGGCAGTGCAGACAGTAGGGAGAGTGTTAAAAAGGCAAATACAGGTGAATGGACAAAGGGTAGACAGAAACACATGCCCCAGAATAGAGAGAAAAACCCACCCTGTGGGGCTGACCAGGGTGACCCTGGGAACTAAAAAGTACCTAACCCCACCCAAGTCCCCCAGGGCAGACCCGGGTGGGGGAGACTCTTATGGGTTAGGAAACAGTGGTACAGATAGATTTTTTTTTTTTTTTGCAGCGGCGGTGTGAAACAAGGAGAAAACTTATCACTGCTCCGCTTTGCATGATTATAAATGATATACATTCTGAAAATGGTCATTGGCCTCAGAGTATAACACCCATAGGTCCTTTCTGAAGAGGGGGTGTGCCAAAATATAGAAATGCAGCCAGGGGGGGGGGTGTGGGGGGAGGGGGGGTAGGTATGTAGTATATATATACATATGTCATTAAACCCTCTGCTCAAAATATACCAAATGTGGACTTGCTCAATGAAAATCGCAATACTTCTAAAGAGTGGACCCCACCCGGGTCTGCCCTGGGGGACTTGGGTGGGGTTAGGTATTTTTTAGTTCCCAGGGTCACCCTGGTCAGCCCCACAGGGTGGGTTTTTCTCTCTATTCTGGGGCATGTGTTTCTGTCTACCCTTTGTCCATTCACCTGTATTTGCCTTTTTAAAACCCTCCCTACTGTCTGCACTGCCTGTAGCTCTTGATATTGGATGTGTGTTGCTAAATGGTCTTAGCTTTATTTAGGCCCCATGTGTTAGGTTTATTTAATGTATTTGACCGGCTGGCGACATACATTCAATGTTCTGTTTATTTTTTTTCACAAGCAGTGCAGGCACGTCCTGAGAAAGCCTTGTTGCTGTCGGGACGTTAAGCAATGTACAATCAATCAATCAATCTAAAGAGTGAGTTGACCATGTAGTTCTTGCATTACCCTCCATCTGTCACAGCAGTTTTCATTGGTTGGGTGATAACTGATCATAGGCATATGATATGTACTGTACTTTGTTTGTTTGTTTTATTATTTTTTCTTCCTCTGTCAATCGTTGACTTTCAGCTGTGTAGCTTTACTTATCGTATCAGAATTGCTAATCACATGGTTCATTTCACACGTTTTCCAGACGTACTGTACATGACACATACCAGCAAACAGAATGACCTAACTATGATCTG
Organism: Semisulcospira habei; assembly: GCA_036245525.1. Classification (NCBI taxonomy): domain Eukaryota; kingdom Metazoa; phylum Mollusca; class Gastropoda; family Semisulcospiridae; genus Semisulcospira; species Semisulcospira habei. The sequence goes on from BTPG01000004.1 coordinate 108,140,094, forward strand.
TGTCCATACAAGTCATTTGTGCTGTCTAAGGAACATGTGTACATGTGTAGTTAATTTTTGAGCGCAATCATGTAAGTTCTTTTGTGATTTTTCTCATGCCCCCAGCAGGTCCAAAATTAAATAAACAAAGTAAAACTGAAGCCAACATTGTGCACAGTACCAGGTTGTGTGTGGTAGCTGCTATGCAATGTGCAATCAGTTGTGACACGATAGCCTGCACCATGTTGAGTTTTTGAAGAGTATTGCTTATATTAATGGCCGGCATGGTGCAGACTGTAGTAGTGTGAGGACAAAATAGGCCATGAGGCCTTTGCAAATGTCCTTTCTTTCTGAAGTTACTTTATGAGTCTGCTATTCATGAAATTTTCCTATAAATCATTCATCATATGAATAGAAAAACTCTTTAAATTTTGGTAATTCGTCCATCTGGTTTGTAAAGAATTTATGTTAGGTGCTTTTTTTAATGAAACTGGTAACTCATTCCAAACAATGGCAACTCTTTCAGAAAAACAAAACTTTCGCAGGTTAGTGTTGCAGTGCCTTACAAAGAATTTACCTTCAGCGTTTCGGGTAGTATTGCAGGCACTCTGCCAGCGTAGCACTGATGTATTTTGCAGTGTTGTGATATGGTCGACTGCACAGACTTTGTATCAAGAGCAGTAAAAGTATTGTTTGGTGTGCATGCCTATATTATGCAGACTAGGTGACACAGTGCATTTTACCCTTGTTATGCAGTTGTTACGGTATTTTATGTTGACATCAGCATTGTGCAGTATATGTTATGGGGCGTGAGACTGCATTTCACTTAGTTGTGCTGCAATGGGACAGAGTGTGGTACTGGTAACAGTATTGTTTGATTTTGTGTTATGTGTGTAGTGTAGTGGTGGCTGGACACTGAATTTCACTGTTATAACGTAGTGGGATGTGCAATGTTGAGTTATATCAGGACTTCAGTGATGCTCTCTCTCTCTCTCTCTGTATGTATGTATGTATCTATGTATGTATGTATGTAATGTATGTATGTATGTATGTATGTATATATATATATATATATATATATATATATATATATATATATTGTGTTAAGCATTCCGTGTCATCAGTGAAATTTTAATACAGAATAAGATGGCCGTCAGCCGGGAACGCAAAAACTCTTCGTGTTATATATATATATGAGGGAAATAACATATGTAGTGGAAGGCTCTAAATGATAAGTCTGTCATTCCTTCTCTCCTATCCCCCTTCTTTTATATACTGTGTAGTTGGCTCCCAAATAAATACCTCATGAGCAAGTGGTTGCCGGTGTCAGTCTCGGTTGGCATGCACACAACTGAAAATGACTTCAGCTCCACTGTTCTCCACCCACTAGCTTGTATAAAGTCAGCACTTTGTCAATGTAAATGTGAATAATGTAGTGGAAATATGTTGTTCCACAGTAAAGCTGTATTTTGTGGGGGAGCTGGGTGGCTCAGTGGTAGTGTGTTTGACTCTCATCCCAAAGGTCTTGGGTTCGAATACAGCTTGGGTCAAAATTTGTTCAGACCCTATTTCTGTGACCCATCTTTGAAATCACCTTATGGACAAAAGATGTTAAGCCCTAAACATTTAACATTTTGTATTTGAGGTAGTTACTTTTGTATGGGTGCCTATGTGCATTGTAGCCTAATATGCTTTCAACATACTTGACTGTACATGTATACTTTAATTGAATGTCTGCAAATACAGTGTTTCTTTTGAAAATAAACAAAGATATTATTCTTTACTCACAATGATCATGTGCAAACATAACGGGGCATATTGAAACATGTCACATTTGTTTTGTTTCCTTATAATTTGTAACCAAAAACTGCTGGGAAACTGAGATTCAGCTGGAGACACAGGTACATCCACTACCAATCTGTTCACAAACATCTTTCAACCAGAGATGTTCACCGACCTGCTTTCAAGGATACACCAAAGGAGCATGTAGCATTGCTTGCAGCAGGTATATTAAAACAAATTCACATTATTCATTAATTAATGTTTGTAGATGATGCCATAAAAATAAAAACACTCTGTGACAACACTCTTTGGTGTGCTTTTTCATCAGTGAATCTGTGAATGATTGAATGAATGTAAACATGCTCACAATGCCTGGCTGAAAAAAAATAAATGAACAAATGTACCGAGGTAACCAGTATGCATTTTTATCCAAGACTGAAAGTGGTTTGTTGGAATTGGTTCATGGTTTAACATCCACATTACAACGGTGATGATAATGGCATATTTTACATTAAAAAAAAGATATATACCCCTCACTCCTCTTTCCCCCCTCCATCCTCTCTTCCCCCCTCCCTACCCTCCCCCTCCTCTGTCCTCTTCTTCGTCCGTTTCTTCTCCCTCTCCCTCTGCTGTCTTCCAACCTAAAACTGTGTCTATTTAATGCCCAGTCTGTCTGCAAAGATGGCAAAGCTGACGTGATTTCCGATTTCATTCTAGACAATGACCTAGATATTGTCGTGATCACCGAAACGTGGCTCCGCTCGGCTGGCGACGAACCCATCATCGCCAGCGTCACTCCGAGTGGCTACCGCCTGGCCTCCTTCCCGCGCGCTTTCAGAGGGGGTGGCATTGCCATCATCTACAGGGACTGTCTTTCCGCTCACCTCCCCTTCTCTCAGTCTCTACCTTTTGCTCATAGTCCCTCCTTTGAATCTGTCGAGGCCGTAGCAACACTCCCTGGCCAGTCCCTCATTTTCTCATGTATATATCGCCCCCCTCCAAGCTCTCAAAACAAACTCACAAACTCCAGTCCATGTTCCTCACAGAGTTCGACCTCCTCCTCGACCACTACAGCACACGATCCGGAAAACACATCCTTCTAGGCGACTTTAACTTCCACTTTGACAAACCCGACCACCCTGACACAAAACGCCTCTGCACGTCACTTTCAAACCACAATCTTACACAACACATCACTAAACCCACCCACCGACTTGGCCACACCCTCGACTGGATCATCACCCGCACCTCCGATCAACTCTTTCTCGACTCTGACACCTCCTCTGTGCTTCCCTCTGACCACTTCGCTATTCTCGTCTCCCTCAATCTACCTCCCCCGAAAAAAACCAAGCTCGTTGTCTCTCGCCGCAAACTAAAATCTGTCAACCGCGAGAGCTTCTTCGACGAAGCTGTCGACCTTATCTCGGACCCCGCCCCCTCTCCCGATCTTGCATCCCATTTCGATTCCTCCCTTCGAAAACTTCTAGACACCCATGCCCCTGTCACCACCTGCTCCATACCCAACCGACTCCCCTCGCCCTGGCTCACTGATGATATAGCTGAGGCCAAGCGCGAGCGCCGACAAGCGGAACGCCTCTGGCGCTCAACTGACCTCACCGTTCACAGACAGATCTTCCAAACAACTAGATCCAAAGTCTGCAAAATGATCTCCGAATCTAAACGCAAACACCTTCAAAACCAAATCCTGGAATCCACCTCTTCCAAAACCCTCTACGCCACCATGAACACACTCCTAGGCACTTCTAAAGACTCTCCTCTCCCCAACACACACAGCAAAGAAGAACTCCCGTCTGCTTTCTCTGCCTATTTTTCGGACAAAATCCAAAATCTGCGCGACACACTCGACACCCTGCCTCCTCCGCCTTGCCCTCCCGACCCCACCTTTTCCGGCACTCCCCTCTCGTCCTTCCGCCCCGTCTCTCAGGATGAAGTCCTCAAGACCATAAAGTCCATGCCCTTCAAAACCTGCGAACTTGACCCCCTCCCAGCTTTTCTCTACCATGACGGCCTTCCAAAACTTCTACCCCTCATTACCGACATCATCAACGCATCTCTAGAAAACGGCTCCGTCCCCGATATCTTCAAGTCCGCCATCGTCCGTCCTTTCCTCAAAAAACACAACCTCGACCCAAACGAACTCAAGAACTATCGCCCAGTCTCCAATCTCTCTTTCCTGTCCAAGCTTCTTGAGAAGGTTGTTCTCAACCAGCTCAACCTCCATCTCACCGACAACAACCTCCTCAGTCCATTCCAGTCTGCCTATCGCAAACATCACAGCACTGAAACAGCCCTTCTGCATATCTTAAACGAGCTGCTTCTCTCCACCGACTCTGGCAACATCTCCCTTCTTACACTACTCGATCTCTCTGCCGCCTTTGACACTATAGACCACTCTATCCTCCTCCACCGACTCCACCACTCCTTCGGCATCACCGACTCTGCTCACTCCTGGTTTCTCTCCTACCTCTCCGACAGACAGCAGTACGTCACCATCAACGGCGTCTCTTCCAACCCGGTAACGCTCTCCTGCGGAGTTCCACAGGGATCCGTCCTGGGCCCGGTCCTTTTCACACTCTACACCTCTCCTCTGTCCAACATCATCCAGTCTCACCGCATACACCACCACCTCTACACTGACGACTCACAACTGCAAGACAATGACAAACTCGACAACACTCAGTCACTACTGACTCGCACGGCTGACTGCTATGAAGACGTGAAAAACTGGATGACAGCAAACAAACTGAAACTGAACGACGACAAAACGGAAGCCATGCTGGTAGGCACTCGCCATAAACTCTCCCAGCTCCCTCCCTCTCTCCACCTTCAACTCGATAGCACCCCCATCTCCCTCTCTGACTCGGCCAAGAACCTCGGCGTCATCCTCGATTCCTCTCTGTCCATGACCAGCTTCGTCTCCGCCACGACCCAGGCATGCTATTTCCACCTCCGCCGCATCAGTCAGATCAGAAAATACCTCACTACCGAAGCTGCCACCAAACTTGCTGTCTCTCTCATCTTATCTCGCATCGACTATTGCAACTCTCTCCTTTCCGGTCTCCCTCACTCCACCATCTTCACTCTCCAGCGCGTCCAGAACAATGCTGCCCGCCTCGTCCTCAGAAAGAAAAAATCCGACCACATCACACCCCTGCTCAAACTCCTCCACTGGCTCCCAATCCCCCAACGCATCCAATACAAAGTTCTGTCTCTCTGCTACAAATCCCTGAACAACTGCGCTCCTGCCTATCTCTCTAACTTACTTCACCCCTACACACCTTCCCGCTCTCTCCGCTCTGCCTCCGACCCTCTCCGCCTCCACATCCCTCGCACCAAACTTAACACTTTCGGCCCCCGCTCCTTCTCCGTCTACGGTCCATCCACCTGGAACACTCTCCCACTCTCTCTCCGTCAGAAACACTCTCTCTCCTCCTTCCAGTCCGCCCTCAAAACTCACCTCTTTCAACAGTTTTAGCACTATATCACCACACTCCCCACCCCAAGCTGACCGTCGTAATGTATTTCACTGTTTGTGGTACGTGAGTCATTGTCTAAAGCGTGCGCATGCGTGCGCGAGTTGTGAGTGTGCGCTTAGAGTTATAATTATTATAAGATAAGCGCATTATAAATACCGTAATTATTATTTATTATTATTATTATATATATATTGTGTGTGTGTGTGCGTTTGTTTCATTTAGCGAAGTAGCAACTGTATTGGTTTCAAATTTTTGAGCAGGGAAAAAATATCCATCTACGGGGATTGAACCCTGGTTACCTTGCGTGGCAAAATGAGTATTTTACCACTGCACTAACTCAACTACTAAGTGATAGATCTTGGCTTGACTTCGCGAACGAAGATTTTATAGGAGTTGCCCACGACGTCTGCAGGCTTGTTCGTGGCTGCGGAGGCCAATCCGAGACAGGCAGGTTCGACCGCAGTGGCTGCAGGGGAAGGTATGGCCAGGGTTCTGAGCTGCGGCATCTCTGTTTTTTCTCCTGAGCCGCTTGTCCTTAAGGCTAGCTCTGTGAGAGTCCTCAAAGGAGACAGCTGCCTTGTAAATGGTGGAGCGCCAGGTGTCACGGTCCGCAGCAAGCGAAGACCACTGGTGGTGGTCGATTTGGCAGGCACTAAGTGACTTCTTGAGACAGTCTTTGTATCTCTTCTTTGGTGCCCCTCTGTCACGGTGTCCAGTAGCAAGCTCGCCGAACAGGGTGATCTTTGGTAGGCGATGATCCTCCATCCTGGAGACATGCCCCGCCCAGCGGAGATGTGTCCGCAGCAGCAAAGCCTCGATGCTCACAGTTTCAGCCTGTTCAAGGACCTCGACGTTGGTGACATAGTCACTCCAGTGAATGCCCAGGATGGTACGCAGGCAGCGCTGGTGGAAGCGTTCGAGGAGTCGTAGTTGGCTGCGGTAGAGGGCCCAGGACTCAGAACCATACAGCAGGGTGGTGAGGACCACAGCTCTGTACACGCTGATCTTCGTGCCTGTTTTCAGCTGTTGATTGTGCCACACCCGCTTGAAAAGTCGCCCGAAAGCGCTGTTTGCTTTTGCCAGCCTGCTGTCAATGCTTTTGATAATAAGTGATAACTGGTGCACTTAATTACTTATAGATAAACCTTCTCATCCCGTATCTCCCGTTGTTGTTTGTTCCAGTTTACTTTCTCAATGTCACTAATAGTGATCGAAGACTAGTAGTTTGCAACAGTTTGGGCGTAGGTTATACTTGTTGGTTTGGTAGTTGATTTCCTCCTTTCTCATGCGGGCTTGGGACGGCTACGGCGGAGATATGATCTGCCGGAAGTCAGACATCGTTTGTATCCCTTTTTGAAAACGCACTCGCAAACGACCCAAAGTGCCAATTTTTGCGCGGGACCCCCCCATTTTTTCATAAATAATGTGTGTGATATGATCTAAAGTACGATTTTATCGAATAAAAAGGGCCTGCGCAATTGCCCAACATTGCAAACACTTGAAATGTTATTGATAACATCCGGGCAATCTGCGAATTTACAACATAAACTTTTCTCGATTACAGTTAGAATTCCAATTATCAGAACACACTTTTTTTACGAGAAAATACTAACATACTTTATGAAGTGACCAAAATGTTTCTTTATCATTTTAACACACTATTCGATAAATTTTTATTGTGTTCTGAAATCAGCTATTTTGCGTGTTTTTGCTGATGGGGTAGGTCACGCAAAAGGCTCAAACTTACAAATATGCCCGGGACCATGGGTCTTTCAGGGTGGCAATAGCCTCCAGACTCAATAAGGCTCTCAAAAAACCCTATAAGCGGCAAGGTTGTATACTATACCTACATTTTTTAATTGAAAACTGCCGCTTATAGGGTTTTTTGAGAGCCTTATTGAGTCTGGAGACTATTGCCACCCTGAAAGACCCATGGTCCCGGGCATATTTGTAAGTTTGAGCCTTTTGCGTGACCTACCCCATAAGCAAAAACACGCAAAATAGCTGATTTCAGAACACAATAAAAATTTATCGAATAGTGTGTTAAAATGATAAAGAAACATTTCGGTCACTTCATAAAGTATGTTAGTATTTTCTCGTAAAAAAAGTGTGCTCTGATAATTGGAATTCTAAGTGCAATCGAGAAAAGTGTATGTTGTAAATTCGCAAAGTGCCCGGATGTTATCAATAACATTACAAGTGTTTGCAATGTTGGGCAATTGCTCAGGCCCTTTTTATTCGATAAAGTCGTACTTTAGATCATATCACACACATTATTTATGAAAAAATGAGGGGGTCCCGCGCAAAAATTGGCACTTTGGGTCGTTTGCGAGTGCGTTTTCAAAAAGGGATACAAGCGATGTCTGACTTCCGGCAGATCATATCTCCGCCGTAGCCAGTCCCAAGCCCGCATGAGAAAGGAGGAAATCAACGACGCCAAACCAACAAGTATAACATACGCCCAAACTGTTGCAAACTACTAGTCTTCGATCACTATTGGTGACAGTGGGAAAGTACACTGGAACAAACAACAACGGCAGATACGGGATGAGAAGGTTTATCTATAAGTAATTAAATGCACCCATTATCCCTTAGTAGTTGAATTAGTGCCGTGGTAAAATACTCTTTTTGCCACGCAGGTAACCAGGGTTCAATCCCCGTAGATGGAAATTTTTTTCCCTGCTCAAAAATTTGAAACCCATACAGTTTCTACTTCGCTGAATGAAACAAACGCGCACACATACACACACACACACACACACACACACACACACAAAAAAAAAAAGCCAAAATATATATATATATATATATATATATATATATATATATATATATATATATATAAAAGAAACGCGTGGTAATTTTGTTTTGTTTTTTAATTTAAAATATGCGATTATCATCACTGTTGTAATGTGAATGTTAAACCATGAACCAACCAACAAACCACTTTCAGTCTTGGATAAAAATGCATACTGGTTACCTCGGTACATTTGTTCATTCATTTTTTTTCAGCCAGGCATTGTGAGCATGTTTACATTACATGTTTACATTCATTCAATCATTCACAGATTCACTGATGAAAAAGCACACCAAAGAGTGTCGTCACAGAGTGTTTTTTTTAAATTTTTTCCTGGCATCATCTACAAACATTAATTAATGAATAATGTGAATTTGTTTTAATATACCTGCTGCAAGCAATGCTACATGCTCCTTTGGTGTATCCGTGAAAGCAGGTCAGTGAACATCTCTGGTTGAAAGATGTTTGTGAACAGATTGGTAGTGGATGTACCTATCTCTCCAGCTGAATCTCAGTTTCCCAGCAGTTTTTGGTTACAAATTATAAGGAAACAAAACAAACGTCACATGTTTCAATATGCCCCGTTATGTTTACACATGATCATTGTGAGTAAAGAATAATATCTGTTTATTTTCACAAGAAATGCTGTATTTGCAGACATTCATTTAAAGTATACATGTACAGTCAAGTATGTTGAAAGCATATTAGGCTACAATGCACATAGGCACCCATACAAAAGTAACTACCTCAAATACAAAATGTTAAATGTTTAGGGCTCAACATCTTTTGTCCATAAAAGGTGATTTCAAAGATGGGTCACAGAAATAGGGTCTGAACAAATTTTCACCCAAGCTGTATTCGAACCCAGGAGCTTTGGGATGAGAGTCAAACACACTACCACCGAGCCACCCAGCTCCCCCTCATATGCCTTTGACCAGTTATCACCCAACCACTGAAATCTGCTGTGACAGATGGAGGGTAATGCAAGAACTACATGGTCAACTCACTCTTTAGAAGTATTGCGATTTTCATTGCGCAAGTCCACATTTGGTATATTTTGAGCAGAGGGTTTAATGACATATGTATATATATATACTACATACCTACCCCCCCCCCCCCCCCCCCCCGGGCTGCATTTCTATATTTTGGCACACCCCCTCTTCAGAAAGGACCCATGGGTGTTATACTCTGAGGCCAATGACCATTTTCAGAATGTATATCATTTATAATCATGCAAAGCGGAGCAGTGATAAGTTTTCTCCTTGTTTCACACCGACGCTGCAAAAAAATCTATCTGTACCACTGTTTCCTAACCCATAAGAGTCAGCTGTGGAGTACATATTTTGAATAATTGATGTATGCCAGTATTTCGGAACTTGTCACAAACAAGACCTGTTTATATGCTGAAATGTCTTCGAAAAATGAACACATTGGCAGTAAAGGGGTTTTCCTTGGATAATCAAAAACTAATACATATTAAGCTGCATTTCCAAATCGCGACATGACAGGAGAGTGACAAAAAGTAACTTTTCTGAGGGGGGGTCATCCAAATAAATATGCATAGGAAGGTCTTACCATCAGGTATCTCTTTACCAAGTTTAGGGTTACAGTTAGGAATACTTGAGAAAAAAACATCTTTGGGCTATGGCTATCTTGTACCTATTTCCCGATTTCTTGTGACCCTTGACCTTTCTGACCTTTCATGCATACGAAATTAGTATGCATGAAAAGTTCTTACCACCTTGTTCCAAGTCTGGGTTTGAAGTTGTGTATATTTGAGAAAACATCTTTTTGGTCAAAATACAGATATTTTTCACCTTTTTACTGCACTACAAATTACAACATGGGTGTCAAATCGCTTTGTCACATTGTTATATGAAAACACACAAAGCACACCCCCATCACTGTACAATAGCCCCTGAACTGCTCGACTGCACGTTACAATTTTGTCGCCCCGCTGCTTCTATGTCAGGCTTATGGAAACACTCCCTCTTTATTTCTATTTTCTCGAGTTTTGTCATTGTCACTTTGTTGTCACTGCCCCACTGCTGTTGTGTCTGCAGTTGAATAGCCAGGCCTAAAGCCTGCTTTCCCTTCTCCTAATATATGGCTATGCATCAGCTCAGGCAGTAAGGCACAGGATTTTGCTGCATTGTGAATGATGTGACTGTCCAAAACCTTGACATTGTGGCCAGCCTGGTGGATGGACATCAAAATAACAGGATGTCTGCCCTCCTACACAGGACAATCAGTTCACTTCCTTTGCCTTCTCGTCGGTTGGCCATCGCGGAGAGATGTACCCGCTGAACTCTTCTTCCCTCATCTTTCGCAACCTGCAAAAGATAATTTTGTATCAAAAAAAGTTCTGACATGCACATATTGCGTGCATATATGTTTGCAAGTATTTATACAAAGTACATACATGCATAATATGACATTAGTCAGAACATGAACAAGAAAGGCAATGTCCTTATGGTTCACGTGTATGACCAATCCACATAATATGTCTGTCCTTTTTGACCTTGGCTTGACTTCTCCAACAGGTCTCTGAAAATGTCTAAACATAAGTATAGGGCTGGATTTTGTACCAGTGAAACCTGAGTATTTTTCCAAATCCCTTCATTTTTCACACATTTGTCAACCCTCTGTGACCCTTGACCTCTGTGAGGGGCTGATTACATTAGTAGCACAGAAAAGTGTTATCATCATGCCAAATTTTATTGAAAAGTATGCAAAAACATTGATAAAAATTACAACTCTACCCGAAACTAACTTTTGTCACCCTTATCATGTGGTATCTCCATAGCAAGTTTGAGTTTGAAGTTGAAAATACTACTTGAGATGACCTTTGAAAGGTCACAGAAATTGGTATGTTTAGAATTATTTTACCACAAAGTACCCTTGTGCCAAGTTTGAAGTCTGAGGCTTGCATAGTCTTCGAGGAAATGCCAATGTTAAAGTTGCCCACAGGTAACAGACAGTTGACGGACGACCCATTACAAACACTTACTTTTGCTATCACACGTGCGCCAAAAATTAGACGCCATTGAGCTTGAAATGACCACAAAGGGTGTATACATATATCTAGAATCAGCATCAATATTCAAAGTGTAACTTGCAGAAATTGTTTCAAACAGGACACAACGCATTGCTGTTTAGCAACAGCACACACTGGACCAAATGGGTAGTATTCAGATTTTTCTAGTCCTTTTGTATGCACTAAGTGCTTATTAAATAAAACGACAGTATTTGGAGACTTGCCCAACCCTCTAGTTTTCAAATCAAATGCAATATGGTGCCACTTGTTGACAGCAAGTGATTTTAGCATTCGGTTTTGTTGAGAATGCTGGTACTACTACTACACCATCTTCAAAAACTAACTCAAAATGAAAGAAAGCATTACAGTGTGATGTGTTTCAACCAGTTGTGTTTTGTTATGAACCTGATTCTATTCACAAATCAATCGGTATGCTTTACCTCGAGTCCAGGACAATAAGTGTCGCCTTCGCTCACTTTAGTTGATCCGCTGGAACTGAAATTGCCTGCTTTTAGCTGTGGCCTTCTCCTTTGAGCAAACATGACCTGACTAGCTCTTGCCTCTTCTTGGTGTAGGCGTCATACTTCTGTGCTTGTTTGCAAGTATACCGTCTGGGCGTGACTCTATAGTGAGACGTCAACAGCAGCACTGACCTGAAATGAAATACATGTTTATTATCGTGTTATTCGGCAGCATGGCAATTTCACTTCTGATCTTATTTCAGGGTGGGTCGCTTCCAAACTCCACAAACAGGGACTTTGTTATAGCATTATGAACAATTCGGGGCCAGTGGGGGGAGTCCCCCCCACCCACCCACCCAATTCGTCCCTACATTTAGTTTACCCATTACTACCTTCAAACTAATGTGAAATAAACTGTGAACACCACAAACAAGAATGGTGAAGCCTGGATCCCTCGTGTGCATTTAAAACTGATCATTTTCTTAATCTGAACTGTGTGACCTTTCCAAAAGGTGACTGAAATTTAAGTGCCATGAGTCTAAGCATACGTAAAGGGCTGGCTTATATACAGTTGTGAATAGTATTGGAGAAAAAATATCTTTTGTCAAATATGGCTTTTTTTTTTTTACCTATTTCTTGATTTCTCATGACCCTTGGCCTGAACGGAAACTGGTAGGCTAAGAGTAAGAAAGGTCTTGCCACAAAGTATCCTTCAGCTACGTTTGAAGACTGTGGTTTGAATGGTCTCCGAGAAAAAGCCAACATTAAAGTTTACCATGGACGACCAATGGCCCAGAACATAGCCTTACACTTGCTTCGCACATGAGCCAATGAAAGAAGGCATTACAGTATGATGTGTTCATTCACACCATAGTTGTGTTCTGCACCTGATTCTCATCACAGATCTACTGGTATGACTTACCTTGAGTCCAGGAGAATACGTGTCACCTTCCCTCACTTCACTTGAGCTGTGAGTGTGACCTTGGTCAGTTGGTGTAGACGTCATACTTCTGCGCTTGTTTGCAAGTATGTACTCTGGGTGAAAGTACTGAGACTCCACAGCGAGAGGTCAACAGCAGTATTAGCCTGAAATGAAATACATGATTATTACTGTGTTGTTCGGCAGCATGACAATTTCACTTTGCGTGAACTAAATGCAGGGGCAGATTATTACTTTCAAAATAAATGTGACAAAAACTGTGTAAACCGCAAAGAACAAACAACAATGGCAAAGTCACGTCTGTACGCCTCATGCGCATAACTGATTCACAACCTGTGTGACCTTTCCAAAAGGTAGCTGAAATAAGTGTCACGAGTCTCAACATAAAGGCTTGCTTTTGTACTAGTCAAATTTGTATTTTTCACACATTCTACGGTCATCCAAAATGGTAGTCAACAAATATTAGGGTTTCAGTCAAAGTAGCATTTTACTAGGTAACCCTTTTAATCCTGATACACCCACTGCTTGAAATAAATGTGACTATGATAGTTCAAGGGTGGTGCCAGAATAGATTGGCGTCTCATCCGCCAAGTTATTCTGGCACCATCCTTGAACTAAAAAAATGCTGGACCTATCTCCTAATCTGTAATATAGCCTTCATAAGACAGAGAATGGATGAGAAAACTAAGCTACTAAGTACTGAAAGCAGTTACTGAGTTAGTAATGCAAAATTCTCCCTTAGCAGGACTTTTTACTACACACAGTACGTTTTCCTAAATAATAAGCACTGGCACTGGTTTAATATCACTACAATGTGGACTACATTCCTTCCACCGTATTAGTAAAGGCTCTCTGAGAATGTATGGAAATGTTCTACTTCTAGGAGGTGACTGACATACATGGAATGCATGCCCCTGTCAACCCACAATAAAATGTAGTCTTCTTCATTGTAGGTAGGCTGTAAATTTCCATGCATAAAAGGACAGTTAGCTATTGAGGTTTTACGCCGTGCAGGTGACATCTCACGGCGGTGCATACAACTTTTTTTTTTTAGAGTTGGAAAACCAGTTATGCCACTTACGTACGACATTTTTGTCATTACTAGTAACTCGTGTTCTAGTCACTTAGCAAACACCACCAACCTCTTTTTCTACTTTAGTTTACCTTTTCCTTGCTGAAGAGATTTTGTTGTGTTTCTGGCTGCCACGTATATTGCTTCTCGTTCGGTTGGCCCGTTCATTTTTTTTTTTCTTCTTCTGAGAAATGGTTATGCGTTACTACTGACGCTCGATGACTTGTCGCAACTTATGCAAAGGTATCTTATTTCTGAGGAAACACAACATTTTATGCATAGAAACAGTCAGCTTACACACCTATTTCAGACAGTATATATCTTTTGTCAATTATCGATAAATTGAGCTTGTTTGCAATACGACTTGCCGTACGGCGGTTTTTTTCGGTGACCTCTAGTCTCAGGTCACGGCAGACGCAAGATAGCGGTATCTAAATGCGCAGAAAAGATGCGCGAAAGAGGTGTGTCCTACAACCTTAACTCATTACTTTCTGCAAACAATCAGCTGTGGCAATTTTTATTGTATTGTCATCTTGCTTCTCTTTGCTGTTGTTGTTTTGTTCTTCAGTTTTTCAGTGCACAAATACACAAGCAAATGTGTAGGAACAGACAGCACAGTGCTCGAGTAATTCACAAAGACAGAATATTCAAAATATAACTGCACACAAGCTGACCTGGTAGTTAAGGGTACGATGACGATACAGAATAAACTCTCCCTCATAGAAGTTGTCATAGGTCCTGCAACATACCAAAGAACAGCAATACAGATAATTACCATGTGCGCGTCAGGGTTATCCCACACATATCTGTTGTGCATGAAGTCACCAGTACTATTAACAACGCTGCCAGCTGCATGCACAAGGGGGTCATAATTATTGCAAACTGCTACAGGAACACAAACGCAAGTGCATGCAAACACAAACATACACACGAGTCAGATCAACTTACGTTCCATCAAAAGTGACGATGTGAGGATCATTCACTGACAGACACTTGGCCGCCTTGTCTCTGTCCTTCACCGTTAGCTGTCAAATACATAAACAGGATGGTAAAGTAACTGGCAATAAAGGGTTAACTCTTTTGAGATGTGCCGCATCCGGATTCGTGGGTTTACGCCGTGAAACCGGATGCGGCACGTCTCGAAAGAGTTAATACTTACTTACTTACGCCTGTCACCCCTACCCGGGTATAGGCCGTCGACGAGAGACCTCCAGCAACTCCTGTCCTGTGCTTCTCCTTCGATTCTACTCCAGGTGGTTCCCAGTCTCTTGATGTCTGCTTGGAGGTCTCGACGTCAGGAGTTTCTCGGCCTACCTCTTTTCCTCTTTCCCTGGGGGTTCCATGACAATGCCTGCCTAGTGATACTGGAAGCTGGCTTTCTCAGACTGTGACCAATCCATCCCCATCTTCTTCGCCCAATTTCATTCTCTGCTGTTATCTGCTCTGTTCTCTCCCAGAGTCTGACGTTGCTGATCTTCTCTGGCCAGTGGATTTTCAAAATTCTTCTAAGGCAACTGTTCATGAAGGTCTGTACTCTGTTGACTGTGGTTTTTGTCAATCTCCATGTCTCTGCTCCATATAGGAGAACTGCTTTTACATTGGAGTTGAAAATCCGGACTTTGGTGTGTTGTGACAGCTCTCTGGAACTCCACACTTTTTTCAACTGGAGAAAGGCTGCTCTGGCTTTACCGATTCGTGCTCTGACATCTGCATCAGTGCCGCCTTTTTTGTCTATGATGCTCCCGAGATAGGTGAAGGACTCCACCTCCTCCAACGGGGTGCCAGCAAGCAAGACTGGTTCTTCCCTGGTTGCGTTCAGCCTCATTGTCTTTGTTTTCTGTTTGTGAATGGTGAGGCCCACTTGGGACGAGATGTCAGCAAGCCTCGTGGTCTTGTCCTGCATTTGTTGATGAGTGTGGGACAGTAATGCCAAGTCGTCTGCAAAATCGAGGTCGTCAAGCTGTGTCCACAGTGGCCACTGTATTCCACTTCGTCTGTGCTCTGTGGTCATCTTCATGACCCAGTCTATGGCCAGTAGGAAGAGGGAAAGAGTTAATAGTTAATAATATTAATAATACATATAATATCTCTACACTTGTTCTGTGCCTCTTACAAATAATGCTAGGCAAAAGGGCTAACATGTTTCATTATGAAATCTGAATGTCACAAAATAAAGACTTTTCTGCTCTTCTTCTTCTGTGTATGTAGGGGAGTTACCCTGCCGGGTCAAAGGGGGACTACCACACCTCTGTAATGTGTGCCTACAAGCTAGAGTTTATTGCGCATTGAATTATATTATAAATATGAGAAATGCGCCATATAAATACCATGTATTATTATTATTGTCAGATGAATGGTGAAAAAAAAAAAGGTAGAAGTTTTAGCACCATGAATATTGTACTGACAAATGTTATCTATCACAGCCTGCCCTGGATAAGGCAAGTTTACTTTAACCCATTTAGCATCAAATCCCTGCAGCAGGAGATTGATTGACCATGATAATTCACGGGTAGTGCCAGATTAGCTTGGCGCCTTCAGGCGCCAAGCTAATCTGGCACTACCCTTGAATTATCATGATCAAGCCACCTCCTGCAACTGGTACATAGTTGCTAAGTAACACTTCCCCAAATTTGGGAAATGCACCCATAAGGCTAAAAGTAGTAAAAGGGTTAAGAGACTGCAAAAGCAAAAAGGAGACAATCTAAACACTAAACAAGGTGCTAAATATAATGTTATGCAGCAAAAAACAAATCTTCAAACAGCTGAAAGTCTACAACTGGGTGGAGCACAGACAATTATGTGAGCAGAAATCTGTAAGTACATTATACCAGAATACAGTAAACCTTGAAAGCCACGGCACCAACAGTTATTTGTTGTTATATCTAAGTTTGTAATAGTTAAGTTTAAATAAAAAGAGCATAATTGGGACCTCTGAAAAATGAATTTTTCTCTAAAATGTATTTTTTCGAAAAATACTTACCGATGCCATTACTACAATGGAACAACCTATAGCTTACATAATTTTAACCCAAAAACTTACGACGTGTACCCTTAGGGCCAGGGGAGGCCACCTAGGGGTGCTTTGACCTAGCACCCGAGGTAGCCTCCCCTCCCACCCCATACGGGTAACTGCGAGAGCAGCCAAACCAGTTTTCTTCTTTTAGTCGCCAGCGGCAAGCAGGGCAGGTGGGAGGGCCCTCTGAGTAATGGCATCGGGAAGTATTTTTCGAAAAAATACATTTTAGAGAAAAATTCATTTGTTTCCCCAAAAACATTACCAATGCCATTACTACAATGGAAGAATTTCGAAAAGGAGGCGGGCACAGCGTAACCCAGTAACCGACTGAGCTAGCACGACCCGTCCTCCCCGGCGCAAGCTCCAGGTAATTTTTGCTAAAGGATTACCAACGGCACCAAGGTGCCGGGAGGGAGTATTGCGCCGCCGCGATGTCCCCCACCAAGGCCAGGTTAACTCGCTGGCCAGTCAGGTTTCTGAGGTAGAACCGGGTGAAGGTCGACTCGGTCCGCCAGCCTACGGCAGCCACGATGTCTCGAACAGCACAGTTGCGGTCGAAGGCAACGCCGTTCTGACCTCGTGGGCCCTGATGTGAAGTCGCTTAGCAGCGTCGGGGCAGAGGTCTTGGAAGGCGGAACGTATCACCCATCTTAGCCAGAAAGAGGTCGTCTGGGCTGAGATATCTTGTCTACCTGGGGACAGAGGGAGAAAGGCGGGTGCGCCCCCGGCGGAGCGGCTTGGTTTGGCGTAGGTACACGCATAAGGCTCTCACCGGGTCCTGCTGTCTGACTTCCCTGTTGGGGCTGACCGTCTTCAGCGGTCGCACAGTGATCACCTGGGGGGGGGCTGTCAATGGGGACTGTGTCTTGGCCAAGAAGGCCGGGTCCGTCAGTAGCTGCACGGAGCCATCCGACCTGAACTGCAGACAGGTGGGGCGCGCAGAGAGCGCATGCAGCTCACTCACTCTGGAGGCTGTGGCAAGGGCGAGGAGAAAGCAAGTCTTTCGCATCACGTCAGCCAGGCTTGCTAGGGGCAGTGGCTCGAAACGCTTGGAGTTCAGCCAGGTGAGTACACAGGGCAGATCCCAGCGTAGGATCAGGGAGCGGAGGGCAGGCCGTTGTATGCCGAAGTGGGCCATAAGGTCAGCGAGATCTTTACACTTGCCAGGGTCCGCTCGGCCAAAGTGACGGTAAGTGTCCGCAAGCATGGCGAGGTAGCCCCTGATGGTGATCGATGCCAAGTGCTGTTCGGCGAAAAGCCAGAGGAAGAACTCGGCAAGTTGGGGGGAGGTCAGATCGGTAGGGGAGAGGTGACGGTGGTCGCACCAGGCTCCAAGTACTCCCCATTTTCCCTCGTAGACCCGCCGGGTCGAGGGTCTGCGGCCTGCAGCGATAGCTGCCACTGCCTCACTCGAGAAACCTCTCCAAGCATGAAGAAGGAGTCGCTCAAGCGCCTGGCGTGGTTGCTTGAGCATCGTGCGAGGGGTGGGTAGCCGCAGCGGGGGGCCCGTGGCAAGGTTGAGGAGGTCGGTGGTCCAAGACTTGGTCCAGCAGAACGGCACCACTAGCAACAGAGTCGCGTTGCATCCCGTGAGTTTAATAATAATAATTACGGTATTTATAATGCGCTTATCTTATAATAATTATAACTCTAAGCGCGCACTCACAACTCGCGCACGCATGCGCACGCTTTAGACAACGACTCACGTACAACAAATGGTGAAATATATTGCGACAGTCATCTTTTGTGGGGAGTGTGGTGATATAGTGCTAGAACTGTTGAAAGAGGTGAGTTTTGGGGGCGGACTGAAAGGAGGAGAGAGAGTCTTTCTGACGGAGAGAGAGTGGGAGAGTGTTCCAGGTGGATGGACCATAAACTGAGAAGGCGCGGGGGCCGAAAGTGCTGAGTTTGGTGCGGGGGATGTGGAGACGGAGAGGGTCGGAGGCGGAGCGGAGGGAGCGGGAAGGAGTGTAGGGGTGAAGTAAGTTGGAAAGATAGGCAGGAGCGCAGTTGTTCAGGGATTTGTAGCAGAGAGACAGAATCTTGTATTGGATACGCTGTGGAATGGGAAGCCAGTGAAGAAGTTTGAGCAGGGGAGTGATGTGGTCGGATTTTTTCTTTCTGAGGACGAGGCGGGCAGCATTGTTCTGGATGCGCTGGAGAGTGGAAGTGGTAGAGTGAGGGAGGCCGGAAAGGAGAGAGTTGCAGTAGTCAATGCGAGATAGAATGAGAGAGACAGCAAGTTTGGTGGCAGCTTCGGTGGTGAGGTATTTTCTGATCTGACTGATGCGGCGGAGGTGAAAGTAGCATGCCTGGGCAGTGGCGGAGACGAAGCTGGTCATGGTAAGAGAGGAATCAAGAAGGAAGGAATTGAGAAGGACCTTGGGGACCAGGACGGTGGGAGGGTAGGCATAAGCGCAGAGGCCGTCCCAGGGGATGGAGAGCGCGTTGACCGCCCAGGCTAGGGGGTCTGGAATGGGCGAGACGAAGAGGGGAAGCTGGCGGTTCCACCTCGTCACAAAGAGGTCGATAAGCGGGGTCTCCCATGTGGTGCAGATCATCCAAAAGATGTCCGGGCAAAGTGCCCATTCGGTATGGAGTAGCGGACAGCATCTCGAGAGGAAATCCGCGAGGACGTTCAGGTATCCCGGGTTATGTCTTGCTCGGAGGGAAATGCCGCGATCCTCGCACCAATGGAAGAGCCGGTAAAGAAGCCTGCATAGGGAAGGGGAGCGAGTCCCGCCCTGCTTCTGTATGTAGGACACTACCGTGGAGTTGTCAGAAGGACGAGCAGCTCCTGGCGTCCGAGAGTCGTTTCCCACGCGAGAAGGGCTTGCCAAACCGCCTGTAGGACCAGTTGATATGTCTGATCACGAAGTCCGGTGGCCAGCTGCCGGAAGCCATGGTGAAGGTTGGCAGTAGGTGCACGCCCCAACCGGAGCAGCTGGCGTCGACGCAAAGGGACAACCGGGGGGGGGGGGGGGGGGGGGGCGGAGTAAGGAGTGGGACTCCAGTCGTGAGCCAGACGGGGTCCGCCCAGCGGAGGAGGTGCGGTAGGAGCAAGGGAAGGACCGGAATGGGAGCCTCGACATCGCCAGTCGAGGGTCACCAGTGAAGAAGCCGATGGAGCTGAAGTGGGCGCGAGTAGAGGCAGCCAAGAGGAAGGAGATCCGCAGCCGCACTCATCAGGCCCAGGAGCTGTAACCAGACTCTGGCGGGGACTGCCTCCTCCTGAGAACCTAGGCGTGCCAGGTTCGCCAACTTCTGAAGCTGCGGTTCCAGGAGTCTAAGCCGGCTGAGGTCGATCAGGAACTCCCAGCCGAGAGGACGAAGCGGCGGGACAGGGCGAGGTCCGACTCACCCAAGTTGACCATGAAGCCGAGGCTGTCGAGGAAGGCCAGCCATGCGTCTCGGTCCGTCTCCAGACAGGCACCGACTGGTCGCACAGGAGCAGACCATGAGTTAATTCGACGCCGGGCTCGACGAAGTCCGCCTGGTCGCCATCCATGAGGTGGGTAAAAACCCAGGGCTGAGGTGGATGTCGAAGGGGGAAGCGCGGAACCGGTAGACTACGCCATCGAAGGCAAAGCGCAGAAAGCGTCTGGAAGCCGGTAGGTAAGCATGTGACAGATCCAGGATGATGGGGCAGTCCAGGGCTGAACTGCGGCGCGAATGGCTCTGGCGGTCTCCATGCAGAAAGACGGCGTATAAAAACGGCACCCCACTAAGGTGTGAATTTATCATATTTGATGAACACTCTGAGTCTACAATTCTACACCAGTCTTCCAGTCTTCGTTTAACCAGCAACATGGCCTCCAGCAACAACCAGAGCGATTTGTCGGACAGCGGCGACGAGATAATCAGCAGCCAATTCCGCCTACATCAACTCAAAGAAGAAACAGCCAAGATAGCAGAGCAAGCGTCGAGTGTGGACCTAGACGCTTTCCTTCCCGACCTCCCGACCATCCCATGCCTCAACCGGTCAGCGGCAGCGACAGAAAGAGCCAAGGAAATTGAGATGTTAGTGGATGCCCGCACCCATTGGGGCACACTACGTAACGGAATGACAACAGAAGCAAAAACCGGCCGGCCTTGCGGAGCCCTCGACTTTCGACTTTCAACGAAGGCGGTGATGGGTGGTACAAAGAAAATGCAGGAAGAGAGCAAAACACTTCTTCGGAAAAAACTGACAGAAATTTCAACCGCAGTACGGGAAGAAGTGGCCAAGTTTGCCCTAGAGCAGTACAAGACCATCTCCTTAAACATAGAGGCCAATCTGACAGCAACCACGAACACACTCCCAGCAGCGGAAGCGGCTTGGGTTAAGGACAAATTTGGACATGCCAACGAAAAAGAAAAGAAGGCATACCAAGAGTACAGCAAGCGATTGGAAAAGCGGCCCGCCAGCTCTCCGGACCGAGAACGCAGCCGCCTTTGGCTGGCAGCGAAACGCCATAGAAAACAGTAGTAATGCGTTGTACAGAAGTCATTGTTATGACTACAATCTCTCCAGGTCCTTTTCAGGACCCCCATATCTTCCCAAGATGGGGCATCATTGAATCTCCAACATCAAGGTCATTCAACGTACCTCAAATTGGCTAGTTGTTTCTTTGAATAAAGAAAACAAACGAAGCCAGAGGTGAACACCCGTATCCGTAACCACAAGTCGCACTGACACACCCTCCATACGACATGATCAAATGTCTTGAGACATCAGCCATAAACCCACCCCCCCAAAAAAGGAAAGGAAGGATAATATAAAAACTGACAATAACTAACCGCCGGGAAATAACAGATAAAAACGCGAGAGGCACTGTCGGCGTCACCGTACTCGGGGTGAGCAAGCCTGTGACTAAACAATCATCGAAAGACACAGCCGTAGACAGACAAGCCAAAAGCGCAGCGAAGCAACGCGGTGACACGCGCAGCGCCAGTGCACCCATCAGAAGCCGAGAGACCGTGGCATCACACTTAGCGCCCCCAACACCCTTAGTGTATTTAACAAACGAAGAGAGAAAACCAAGGGCACTGTCAGCAAACGCACAGTTTACACTCAGCGCTCCCAAAAACGCGAGTGGACAAAGCCGCCTCAAAGAGGGGTGAAGATGACAAGACGCAGCAACCCAAGACGTAAACAGGCGTGCGAAAAAGCACGCTACAAAAACTACCACACATCAAAACGGGACACCAAACGTACTGAAGAGGTCAATAAAGCCAAAACTTTCGTCACCAATCTGTCAAAACACAAACTGACAGACCCTCAGTACCTTATACTCGCCAAAGGAATAAAATTCATTCCGACACCCCTACAACACACCCACAAAAGAGAAATCATAATGAACTTTATGGAATTGGCACGTAAAATGCGTTGCAAATACCAATTCGCGGACCCAGAAACAGAATCACCTCTACACCCTTTTAGAACCAACTCAGGTTATGAGCCACCCAGAGGCTGCAACGCTCTGGAAACATACATCAGCAACACAAGGGAAGAATTGGCACACCTGGAAAATAGAAGAATAAGACTGAACACTACGAAAGAGGAACGGCAGGCCATCCAGGAACTCAAAAACAACAAGGACATTGTCATTAAAAAAGCAGACAAAAGCTCCACCATCGTCATCCTAGACAGAGATGATTACATTAAAGAAGCTGAAACCCAACTACGAGGAATACACTACCAAAAAATAGTGTCCCCTAACATGAACGACATACACAGTGAAGTGATGCGACTGATACAAACGATGTTCAACAGCGGCGAAATTGACTCCACAACCTACAAGTTCCTGCTACAGTCCAGAGAAAAGAGAGACCCCGCCCACCTATACATATTACCGAAAACACACAAGTTGACACCTCAGCAACTAAGAGAAGCGGAACAAAACGGACTAAATGGACTACGCATCCCAGGGCGACCCATCATATCACAAGTTGCAACCCCAACATATTACATTGGACACCTTGTTGACTTCTTCCTACTCCCTTTCGTGGAGAGACTACCGACGTACTTGAAAGACACACCTGCATTCATACGCCTGATAGAAGAAACGGAATTCCCTGAAGACACAAAAATCTGTGTCTATGACGTCTCAAATATGTACACAGTACTGAACCAAGACGCACTTCTGCAAGCCACGAGCGACGCACTACCTGAGACGCTTCGACTACCTCCCCTACCAAGCATCAAAAGGGACAGAATAGTGGAACTTCTGGCACTAATGCTGAAAAACAACATCTTCACCTTCAACGGACAAAATTACAAACAAATCATCGGCTGTGCAATGGGCCAGGTCCCATCCCCCTCATGCAGTGACCTACTAATGGCACGAATAATGGACGAAGTCATCAACAACTACCCACATAAGGATACCATCATACTACACAAACGATACAGAGATGATGGGATAATCTTTATCCGGGGATCGAACGAAGAAATCAACAGCCTTTTCACGCTAGCAAACGCACACACAGAAGGAGTCAGCTTCACACACCAAATCTGTGAGAAGGAGGCAACTTTCCTTGACATCACAATCTACAAAGGAACGAAGTTTGAGGAATCCAAGCACTTCGATGTCAGAATGTACAGAAAACCAACCGAGACATTCCAATACTTACACCGAAAATCAGCGCACCCGAAGGCAGTTTTTAACGGACTTGTGAAAGGAGAAACGCTTCGCATAACACGGAACTGCTCCGACGAAGAAATAAGACAGCAACAAACAGCCTTCTTCCACGAAAAATTAACAGCGAGACAATACAGCAAAGAGACACTAACGGAACTCTCAGCTGAGGTAAACAACACACCCCGACGAACTCTCCTACAAAAAAGAAAGGGAAAAGAAAAGAAAAAAACACCAATCACCACCCCTTGTATTGGTCACCAAGTATAATCCAAAAACCAAAGGACTAGCTAGAGCGCTCAGGAAGCACTGGAAACTGATCACAAACGACCAGTGTTGCAAAGAAATCTTCACGACACCTCCCTTAATTGCCTATAAAAAGCACAAAAACCTGGGAGACTTACTCATCTCCTCAAAACTGGCACCGTTCACGAACAATGAAGAACAAACAGGGTGACAAAACAAGACAGCGAGACAAAACTGACCAAGTTTAATAACGACAGCCAAGGCACATCAAGCAACAGAAATGCAAACCAAAAGAGACACAGGACTACACGAAAGGCACGAAAACTAAGCTGACATGAATATTAAAATTTAAAAAAAAAAAAAAAAAAAAAAAAAAAAAAACACCAGACACACAAGAATTTTGTGAAACCGAAACCATCCTCTTCACTACAATAGGGAATAGAACTGCACGTCATCCGGCAAACAGGAACAGAGGCAAATGGCAACTCTACATCGGTGCCAACCACTAAAAAGCGAAACTTGGAAGCCATGAAGGGATGGAGCGCAGTTGGCACACACCAACAAAACCCCTCCCTACTCCACCCTTGGATAAAGGCAGCAGTTTAACATCGCAACATGTCGATAACCGCAACGCGAACCCCAGCTTTATCTACACCTATGCCCACAGCAGACACAGTAATAGGAAGCAACGGCCGCTAACCGACCGCCACCCCGACGCGCGCCGCAGGCTGACAAGCCCCGCACACTGCGAGCAACGCGGCCTCAAACACTTGAACGATTCAGTAGTCGCTGATCACATCAACATTTGTTTGCGCCACTAGCTGCACCACTTTGCAGTGGCTGGTAAACAGAAAATTGTCAAAATCGCCCACTCCGACTGAGTACAAAAGTTACTAGCCGAAGGGTATCAACACAACAGCCTACTTCTGCACTGACCACTAGCGCCACCTATTAAGCAGTGGAAAAAGTCCAAAGAAGATGAACATGCGGCACCACTAGCTCAATCAAAAGTTATAAGCCGCACGCCGACTCCAAACGGATACAGCCCCATGACACATTAAACGTAGCAGAACGACCTCCTTAAAAGAAATCAACTGGCATTGGAAATACTTTAGTCCCACGCGCCGTCCACACCACTGACAACCAAGACAAAAGCCCCCCAAAACAACGGGAAAGAAAATAAAACGGAATGAACCAGAAACACAAAAACCGCCAGAAATTTGAACTATGGAGCGACATCCAAGAAATCATAGGACCAGCACACAAATGGCCAAAAGAAATAAGAAAATACATGTGGACGAAAAACCTCAAACATTTTCAAAGAATCTTACTAGCCGCATTCATCTTCTCCAATGGACTGAACCCTACGATATTCTTTGAATGGGTTGACCTCATGGGCCTATGCAGAGACAAGGGAGCAAGGAAACAACTAGAATTCCTCTTCATATACTTTAAGGAGGGAAAATACAGCAAAGCTTTGTACGCCTACGACATGATCAACGGACGCTATGAATATTTAGACGGAACCCCGAAACACCACAGACAACCACGGAATTGCCCCACCAACAATCAAAACTAAGGACACGACAGGAAAAGAAAACCCACCACCACTCTCCACTAGACTTTCCAAGTAATGTGAGCGAGAGTACGTCCTCTTGAACAATACAAAATGGACTACAAAATAAAATTCCATAAAAACCTAAGGTAAAAAAAAAAAAGGTTCACTCAACAAAAACAAATGGATCAGTACGCTGAAGGCAGCCCTTAGCCAATAAAGGCTTAAATATGCCCGAAATACACCTGACAGCTAATACAAAAGGTGACGGAATTGTCATAAGGGTATACGGCTGATCAAATCTAGACATCACATAGTGGTGTGCGAGGTACAGACACCTTGTTACCAAAAAAGCCAGCTACGAATCGGACTAGAGAAAAGAGGAGTCACGTGACGGACCCGCATCAAGCTAATACAGT
>BTPG01000004.1:108165614-108181950 GCA_036245525.1 Semisulcospira habei
GAAATCCCTAAATTTTGCCGTTGTCCTCCGAAAACTGCTTTGCAGCGCAGGACACACATCGACCATGATAGTTCAAGGGTGATGCCAGAATAGCTTGGCGCCCATAGGCGCCAAGATATTCTGGCATCACCCTTGAACTATCATGATCGATCCATATCTTGCTGTGGTGTGTCTGGGTTGACCGGTTCACTTCCATTTGACGCTGACTGCGTTTCTCTAAGTTTTGTAAATTCAAGACCAGAAAGCCCTAGAGTCCCAGAAACACGGATTTAAAATGGTGTCGGCAAGAGGCATAGACTCTCATGAGCCCCCGCAACTGCTCATAAGGATCTATATCTCTTGCAGTTGGATCGTGTTAACATTTTCTCGGCACTGAACGGGTTAATTTAAACATAACATTATATGTCACATAAATATCACATCATTTACGTATTGTAGTCACGTTCATCACAATTAAGGCAGCTATAAAATGTCATTAAAGTATATTCTATAAATTGTGTATTTATAGCATATATTTTAATGACATTACATTTTCATAGCTGCCACACACACACACATACACCCCCCCCCCCCACACACACACACACGCACACACTCACTTATTAGAGTCGCCTGGATAAAAACGTGACGCCACATTGCGAAAATAAGGGAATAAATGTCTTGGCTGAAGCAAGGAAACATTGAGAATCCCTTGTATGGGCTAAGTTTAGCAATCAAAGCTTGCCACGGAGCAAAGTGCTTTAAAGTAGCCCTTTTATCCAGATTTCTTGTAAGACTTACTAAGAACAGTATAATGAAGATATTACAAACTGTTAACCCTTTCTTGTCCGGAGCGGGTCGCTTTTAGCACAATCCTTGAACGGCAGAATGCTACCAACATACAGTCAAAACCACACACAACCATCCTTCCCTTTATACAGTCAAAACCACACACATCCATCCTTCCCTTTATACAGTCAAAACCACACACATCCATCCTTCCCTTTATACAGTCAAAACCACACACAACCATCCTTTCCTTTATACAGTCAAAACCACACACATCCATCCTTCCCTTTATACAGTCAAAACCACACACAACCATCCTTTCCTTTATACAGTCAAAACCACACGCAACCATCCTTCCCTTCATACAGTCAAAACCAGACACAACCATCCTTCCCTTTATACAGTCAAAACCACACACATCCATCCTTCCCTTTATACAGTCAAAACCACACACAACCATCCTTCCATGGTATTTAGAAATACACACGATTCTCACTTCCCAGATGAGCCATCGCGGCTGCTCTCGGTCACGCGATACTCTTTTGATAGTCCCTATTTATTTTCGACAACTGCCAATGAAATCAATTTGCGCCCATATTCTCCACCCTGAAACTGCATTTCCGTTTCATATTTTCTCCCATCAGTCCCGTTTCTGTTCCATATATTTCCCCTTCATTCCCTTTCCCGGCCCTTATTGGGCAGTCGTTTGTCATACGACTCATTTGCAATTTCATGCACGACGAGAGACCCGAAAAATCGATTGCTGCTCTGTGATTTTCTACCTGATGGCCTGCGACCGTAAGGTCCAAAATCACAGACCATCACACATATAGACTTATGCCTCTATGGCTCAAGCCCGCGAACCTGCGCACACGCACAAGAAAAAAAAATTCTTCCAAGCACTAAATCCCATCCATCATTCTAGCTCTTTATAAGCCTTTATCCAGCTGGCTCAGCTCGACTTTCGTCTCAAAGGTCGCGCGTTGGAATGCAGCTGGGGGTCAAAATTTGTTTAGACCCTGTTCGGTGCCCCGTCTTTGAAATCCCATTTTTTGGTGCACACGCACACGCAGACAACTTTAAGCCCTAAACATTTAACGCATTCAGCAGGAGATGGATCGACCATGATAATTCAAGGGTAGTGCCAGATTAGCTTGGCGCCTGTCGGCGCCAAGCTAATCTGGCATTACCCTTAAATTATCATGGTCGATCCATCTCTTGCAACTGGTGCATTGTCGTTAGATGACACCTCCAAAATTAGGGAAATACGGGAGTAGGGTTGAATGAGTTAACGTTTTTATCACGGTGGTTCAGCATTCTTCCATCTCGCATGACCACGTGTATAAATAACCATGCAACACCTCCGGCGTGCCTCAATTGATATTGATGAAACTCGTACGGAATACGATGAAATTTAGAAAGTTTACAGTAAAAAAGATTGTATTTTTTTGAAGCCGTGTTCACGTTAACCGGTTTTGGAAGACAGAATACCGGAAATGGAAAAGTAACAACCTGTAGATGTCGCTAGTTAGAATTTCGAATTACTGGTTTTCGCAAATATATTAAGTATCTCAATAAAGATCCCACCTCCTCCCACCCACCTTTCCTTTCTCTTTTGCTTGATTTTCCAGTGCCTAACTGGAACCATGCTTTTTCATACCCACCCACCCACCCCCACCCCACTCCCACCCCCACCCCTTGTGTTTGATGTTTCAAGGACAGTCTTGGAACGAGTCGTTAGGATCAGTTTTGAGGGTGGACGGCATTTGAGCCAGATACATAACAAGCACAATACCGGTTGTCAAAAACCATAGCGCAAACACTGGAAAGCATATACTATGCTCTATAACGCGTTACCGAATCTGCCACAACTCGAATCAGTGTTAATGCTAACACACCGCCGACACAGTACAGCAGGAGACCACATGCTAGATCAGCCATTTAAAAGTCAAGGCTATTCAGTTGTCAGGACAGCTTGGCGCCAAGACGTGTCAGGCTGTGCTGGCACTACACTTGAACTATCATGCTCAACTTAACGCATTCTACCCCAGGACAGAAATCACCAAATTTGGAAGGTGCCCTCTGAAGAGCTGTATTACAAGTTTAGAGACAGATCGAGCACGAAAGTTCAAGGGTGGTGCCAGAATCGGCTTGGCGCCTTTTGGCGCCAAGCTATTCTGGCACCACCCTTGAACTGTCATGCTCGATCCATGTCTTGCTGTGGTGTGTCGGGGCTGAATGAGTTAACAAATGAGCTGGTATGAAGACGGACAACGTGAAAATGTGAGACATCTGACAATGATTTACACACTTTACTGGATAGTTTTCCTCCAGAAGTTTGTGCTTGGAGCTTATTGGTCGTAGCAAGAGACATAGATCCTCATGAGCCCCCGCAACTGCGGTAAGTTAGTACAACTGCGGGGGTTCGTGAGGATCTATGTCTCTTGCAGCTGGCTTATGTTCAGTTTTTTTTCCTCAACATAGAAAGGGATTAATAAAAAAAAATGTAAAAAAAAGAGCGTCGCTACAGGGGTTTATCTTGGCTTATATAGTAATTTCACGCACGGAAGAAACTTCGAAGTTTGAATTCAATTGTTTGCTTGGCCAGCCTCCCGTAAGTCCCCCCAAATGGTGTATGCATGTATTTTTCTATTAGGCTAAGAGAGAGAGAGAGAGAGAGAGAGAGAGAGAGAGAGAGAGAGAGAGAGAGAGAGAGAGAGAGAGAGAGAGAGAGAGAGAGAGAGAGAGAGAGAGAGAGAGAGCGAAATGAAATGAAATGAAACTTTATTTCTGAACGGAAGAAGCAGTTAGCACATGTGCCATTTTTTACGCTTGCCGTTGCTAATCTACAAAGGTACAACCGTCGGGGGTTCTTTCTCCGGGTACTCCGGTTCTTCCACCCCCCCCCCACCCCCCCCCCCCACACTATGGTACCGGTCTCAGACCACTTTACAAATTTCAAATACAAGCGATCAAAAATCTCTGCAACTTCAGTAGCTGACTGGCCCTTCGTTTGTCTTGTACTGTGTTTGTCTTAAATGGCGTAAATCCGTGTCTGTTTCGTGAGTGTGTGTGTTGGGTTTCAGGCGCGGCGCTTTGAGTCGATTTCCCCAAAATTGAGAAAAAGCGCCTATATAATAACGGTATTATTATTATTATTATTATTATTATTATAACTCTGCTAAGGGTACAAAGCTACTAACATACAAAAGTACAAAGCTACTAACATAAAAGTGCACTCTTTTAAAAAAAAAAAAGAGAGAGAGAGAGAGAGAGAGAGAGAGAGAGAGAGAGAGAGAGAGAGAGAGAGAGAGAGAGAGAGAGAGAGAGAGAGAGAGAGAGAGAGAGAGAGAGAAAGATGAAATGAGACTTTTTTTTCAAGGATAAATGATTAGGTACCTTCAATGACCTTTCTTCAATCATGTCCTTGCTAAGCTATAGCACGCACGTAAACACACGTACACACAATTTCATATATATAAATTATACGTAATAGTGAAAAGTACAGGGAACAATAATTCCATTTCAAATAATCAATGGTCAAATTACACCACACACACACACACACACACACACACACACACACACACACACACACACACACACACACACACACACACACACACACACACACACCATCACAAACACACACACACACACACACACACACACACACACACACACACACGCACGCACGCACGCACGCACACACACACACACACACACACACACACACACACACACACACACACACACACACGCGGCGCTTTGGCGCCAAAAGGACGCTCTCTAGCAAGGTTTGCGTAGCTAGACGTGACGTCATTTTTTTCTTGTTACTTCTTTGCCTGAATTTCGGCCCCGCAGGCCAAAAACGTCATGTGCATGCTCCGGAATGCGTTCAATAGCATGTCCGTTTGAAAGGTCTTGGGTAAAATCAAAGTGACACAGTTGCAGTGCGTCTGAATTGATCAAGCCCAGGTCGTACTCCTTAGGCAATAATAGCTGTCCATGTCCCCCATAACACGTCCATTATGGTCCTGGTGCCGTGGACGTTAAGCCCCGAACTACCCAACCAAGCAACAAACTAACCAACCATCACACAAAAAAGGATCGAGAAAATCAGACATGGAAATGTGATATCCCGACGCGCCAGGAAATGTCTGATAGCATCACGGACTGAGCTGCTGTACCTCGGTGAATAAAAGGTCCTGGGGCCGACGTCGGCCGCCGTGGGCCCGCGCACGACAGTGCGCGAGCCCACGGCGGCCGACATCGGCCCGAAGACCCCGTCCCAACTTATTTCTTTGCTCACGATCCGAAAGGAGACGGATTTCTCTCGCTCTCCAAGTTGGAAACCTCGGACATGAAAACTGAATTGGATAGAGCGATGTTGTTTTGCGGTAGTCGGGCCGAGGCAGGTTATTGAACAAAATGAATGAGGTTTTGTGCGCGCGCTGTACTTTTTATTCATGGACACGAAGGCTTCAGGCAAGTCATGTATCCGTGTTGAAAGTTTTACAGAAGAGAAAAGTTGAGATACCTGTTTCGTCTACCCATTCAATTTTCTGTTCATAACTTCCAACATGGAAATAACTAGCCTCACTTTTTTTATCGAGTCGATCGAACAGACACTACAAATTATCTTTATGTATACTGCCCAGCAAAAGAAATGCGACATTTTTGCGATGATTCCACAAATGTCGCATTTCTTTTGTTTGTCAATTTAGTTTTGAAAAGATACAGAGCCCCTCCTTCCTAATCAGAAGGGGGAGGGGTTGGGGGTGGGGATGGGGGAGAGCTGATTCGGGGGGGGGGGGGGAGGAGAAGATGGGTAGCTCAGGCGGTAATGCGTTCGATTCTCGTCCGAAACTGAGGTCACGGGTTCGAAAACAAACTGGGTCAAAATTTGTTCGGTGCCCCGTCTTTGAAATCACCTTCGCGGTGAACAAGAGACGCTAAGCCCTAAACGTTTACCGTTGTCAGTCATACTGGATGTATATCACGGATTGGGGCATTTTGACTTGCAACATTTTATCCTGAACATTAAATCCGCAGCAGGGGCACAAACGCACGCGCTCAGACCGAGAACGGCAGTCGGTGCCTGGCTGTCAGTACATAAGCATCGCAGTGCCGGCAGGCTGTATTTGCACGAGAGTTGACTGTTGGATGTTGCGCCTTTAAACCCGTCACTGTCGAGAAAATGTGAACACCATCCAGCTGCAAAGGATGTAGTCCTCATGAGCCTGCGGGACCGAGTTGTATCCATCATCATTGGACGGGTTAATGGTCGTTGCGTTTTGGTCGTTGAACGAAGAAAGAATTCACAAACAAACTGTAGGTGCACTGGCAGGGAAGGGGTTAATCCCTCAGTCAAAAGTCCCATCCCCCCCCCCTCCCGGCCGTCCTCCCCCTCCCACCCACACCCCCGCCACCCCAACCCCGCTTTCCACGATTCGCTTTGGATAGCTCGTTCTCACTTCATTTAACTTTATTATTCCTATAAATACAGTGATGATCATTTATAATATTTATTTAACACTTTCGGGGGTGTAGGGGGCTCAGGATAGAGGTAGCACCTTTGCTGTTCGGCAGCTGCGTCCTACATAGGACGGACGGGCATCACTGGTCCTCATCCATCTCCTTAATCTCTCACGTGCTGGCTCCAAGCGCCACACCCTGGCAAACCACCTCAGCTGGTGGGCTAAACTATGTGAGGGGGTGGTGTTCACATTGCACCACTAGGCGGATGAGCTGTTTCTGACAGCCAACGGCTAGAGGACGGAGGAGATCAGGTTAGATCCAACGGCCAAATGTGGGGGAGTAAACCCTTCAAATCAGGAGTGGAGCCCCGAAGGCAGACAGCTGCCTGTATTCACGCACTGTTCTGGCAGCTCCTGCAGCCAAACTGGTGCCAAACGTACTGCTTTGCATTCCTTTGGATACATCAGCGAGGCCGAGAGGGGGATCTTGACGACTGGGCACTCCAGGATCTCCATTCATTTTGCCCAGGCTTGCGCCCTGGAGAGGTCACTCCAGTGACTGACCCAGCAAGCGCATAAATTATACTCCATTGTCTTCCGAGACAGGATGCCCCCCCAAAAAAAACCCTTTCAGACCCAAGGTCCCATTCCTTAAATTTTGGAGGTGTTGCCTAATGACTAAGTACCAGTTGCAGGAGATGGATTGACCCTGATAATTCAAGGGTAGTGCCAGATTAGCTTGGCGCCTTCAGGCACTTATCATGGTCAATCCATCTCCTTCGATAGGGACTCGGGGCTAAATGGGTTAAGCCTCTTCACTGACAGCCACATCAAGTAGATCTCTGAAGGTAGTGAGTTCTCGTGTACGCCGACCGACTCCCCAAAAATAACAAAAGCGAAATCAGAGCAGATAACCAGTGCGTACCAGAAGCGCAGAGAACACTCGGAACATTTATAAGAGGCATAGATCCTCATGAGCCCCCTTACTTACTGTAATAAGTTAGTTATATCCCTTGTGACTTTGCTATCGTTCGTTGTTGGGAGTCGTCCGGGTTAAACGTGACCTCCCCGGTAACGCGGCTTAAACATCTGTCTGGCGCATACATAGATACTGAAGAGCCAAAGAAATGTTTCCGAGTATTACCAAAATGTCGGCATTTTTTTTTTTTTTGCTCCTCAGTATCTTATAGGCATGCGAACGAGACCAGAAAGAAATTGACATCCCCCGAAAAAAAGGTGACTGCCAAGCGTATGCAATGCAAAGAAAATCCCAACGAAGACAACAACAACAACAAAAATGCTTAAAAAAGACATTTTCAACGCAGCCTATTGATATTTCGGGTTAAAAATCTCTTTTCAAATAGACTTGTATACAAATAACAAAAGCATTTATATCGCACTGAATCCCCAGGAGCAGTGGGCTCTAAGCGCGTTTAAAAAAATAATGTATGCAGAATCTCACTACCTTTCAACGAATTTAATATACGCACACAAATACAATTGAAACACATATTATTAGAAAACCATCCCCATGTTTTGGTAAAAAGGTGTCTGTACATCGCACACCACTATGTGATGTCTTGATGTGACCAGCCGTATACCCTTATGACATTTCACAAATCAGTCACGTTTTGTGTTTGTTGTCTGAGGTGTATTTCGGGCATGTTTAAGCCATTATTGGCTAAGGGCTGCCTTCATCAGCGTGCTGACCCTTTTGTTTTTGTTGTGTAACCCTCTGTTAGGTTTTTATGGTACGGTTTGTTTTTGGTTCATTCTGTCTTGTTCAAGTAGTTGGTGTATTCTCGCTACCGTCACTGCCGATTGAAAGGGCTAGTGGCGAGTAGAAGACATTTAGTGTCGCCAGTAGGGGCTCAACCACTGCTAATTGTATGAGCTAGTGGAGCGTAGATGGCTTCTTGGTTCAGTGTAGTTCAGTTTTGTTTCCACCACTGCCAATTGGTAGGGCTAGTGGGGAATAGAAGGGCTGTTCTGTCGTGGCGCTTCCACTGCTAATAGTGAGAGCTAGTGGAGACTGAGTGCGGTTGTTGCGTTTTGGTTCTTTCTCTTCCCGCAGTGCTGGTGGACGCTGCTCGAACATGGTCTGCCGGTTCAGTTTTGAAAGCTGGTGCCGTCAACTGTATTAGCTGAATGCGGGTTCGTCACGTGACTTCTGTTTTCTCTAGTTCAGTCGATTCGTGGTTGGTTGTAACCTGGGATGCGTCTTCTCGCTCTGAGCGCGCCGGCCGGTTTGGTCCAGAGGTGGCGTTATGTGCAGCAATCCCGCCGTATACTGTCTTATGTGGTGCCGCATAAGGACACGTAGGTCTGCCTTCCTTATGTGTAGGAAGGTAGTGGGGTTCACTCCGTTGTTGCTGTACTTCTCGCATTCTGTGGTCAGCCTGTATCTTGTTTTGTCTTTCCATCATAAGGATCAGTAGGTCTGTATCCTTAATTGTAGGGGGTGGGGGGGGGGGGGGGTCACTCCGTTGTTGCTGTACTTCTTGCATCCTGTGGTCAGCCAGTATCTTGTTTTGTCTTTCCATCATAAGGACCAGTAGGTCTGATTCCTTATTTAGGAAGGCAGTGGGGTTTACTCCGTTGTTGCTGTACTTCTCGCATTCTGTGGTCAGCCTGTATCTTGTGTCTTTCCATCATAAAGATCAGTAGGTCTGTTTCCTTATTTGTCGGAAGGTGGTGGGGTTCACTCCGTTGTTTCTGTACTTCTTGCATTCTGTGGTCAGCCTGTATCTTGTTTTGTCTTTCCATCAATAGGACCAGTAGGTCTGTTTCCTTATTTGTAGGAAGGTGGTGGGGTTCACTCCGTTGTTGCTGTACTTCTTGCATTCTGTGGTCAGCCTGTATCTTGTTTTTGTCTTTCCATCATAAGGATCAGTAGGTCTGTTTCCTTATTTGTAGGAAGGTAGTGGGGTTCACTCCGTTGTTGCTGTACTTCTCGCATTCTGTGGTCAGCCCGTATCTTGTTTTGTCTTTCCATCATACGGACCAGTAGGTCTGTTTCCTTATTTGTATGAAGGTGGTGGGGTTCACTCCGTTGTTGCTGTCCTTCTCGCATTCTGTGGTCAGCCCATCATAAGGACCAGTAGGTCTGTTTCCTTATTTGTATGAAGGTAGTGGGGTTCACTCAGTTGTTGCTGTACTTCTCGCATTCTGTGGTCTGCCTGTATCTTCTTTTGTCTTTCCATCATAAGGACCAGTAGGTCTGTTTCCTTATTTGTAGGAAGGTGGTGGGGTTCACTCCGTTGTTGCTGTACTTCTCGTATTTCTTGTGGTCAGTGCCTGTATCTTGTTTTGTCTTTCCATCATAAAGACCAGTAGGTCTGTTTCCTTATTTGTAGGAAGGTAATGGGGTTCTCTCCGTTGTTGCTGTACTTCTTGCATTCTGTGGTCAGCCCGTATCTTGTTTTGTCTTTCCATCAAAAGGACCAGTAGGTCTCTTTCCTTATTTGTATGAAGGTAGTGGGGTTCACTCCGTTGTTGCTGTACTTCTCGCATTCTGTGGTCTGCCTGTATCTTCTTTTGTCTTTCCATCATAAGGGCCAGTAGGTCTGTTTGCTTATTTGTAGGAAGGTGGTGGGGTTCACTCCGTTGTTGCTGTACTTCTCGCATTCTGTGGTCAGTCTGTATTTTGTTTTGTCTTTCCATCATAAGGACCAGTAGGTCTGTTTCCTTATTTGTAGGAAGGTAGTGGGGTTCGTTGTTGCTGTACATCTCCCATTCTGTGGTCAGCCTGTATCTTGTTCTGTCTTTCCATCATAAAGACCAGTAGGTCTGTTTCCTTATTTGTAAGAAGGTAATGGGGTTCACTCCGTTGTTGCTGTACTTCTTGCATTTTTGTGGTCAGCCTGTATCTTGTTTTGTCTTTCCATTAATAGGACCAGTAGGTCTGTTTCCTTATTTGTAGGAAGGTGGTGGGGTTCACTCCGTTGTGGCTGTTCTTCTTACATTCTGTGGTCAGCCTGTATCTGGTTTTTGTCTTTCCATCAATAGGACCAGTAGGTCTGTTTCCTTATTTGTAGGAAGGTAGTGGGGTTCACTCCATTGTTGCTGTACTTCTCGCATTCTGTGGTCAGCCCGTATCTTGTTTTGTCTTTCCATCATAAGGACCAGTAGATCTGTTTCCTTATTTGTAGGAAGGTGGTGGGGTTCACTCCGTTGTTGCTGTACTTCACGCATTCTGTGGTCAGCCTGTATCTTGTTTTGTCTTTCCATCATAAGGACCAGTAGGTCTGTTTCCTTATTTGTAGGAAGGTAGTGGGGTTCACTCCATTGTTGCTGTACTTCTCGTATTTTGTGGTCAGCCTGTATCTTGTTTTGTCTTTCCATCATAAGGACCAGTAGGTCTGTTTCCTTATTTGTAGGAAGGTAGTGGGGTTCACTCCGTTGTTGCTGTACTTCTCGCATTTTGTGGTCAGCCCGTATCTTGTTTTGTCTTTCCATCAGAAGGACAAGTAGGTCTGTTTCCTTATTTGTATGAAGGTAGTGGGGTTCACTCCGTTGTTGCTGTACTTCTCGCATTCTGTGGTCAGCCCGTATCTTGTTTTGTCTTTCCATCATAAGGAGCAGTAGGTCTGTTTCCTTATTCGTAGGAAGGTGGTGGGGTTCACTCCGTTGTTGCTGTACTTCACGCATTCTGTGGTCAGCCTGTATCTTGTTTTGTCTTTCCATCATAAGGACCAGTAGGTCTGTTTCCTTATTTGTAGGAAGGTAGTGGGGTTCACTCCGTTGTTGCTGTACTTCTCGTATTTTGTGGTCAGCCTGTATCTTGTTTTGTCTTTCCATCATAAGGACCAGTAGGTCTGTTTCCTTATTTGTAGGAAGGTAGTGGGGTTCACTCCGTTGTTGCTGTACATCTCGCATTCTGTGGTCAGCCTGTATCTTGTTTTGTCTTTCCATCATAAAGACCAGTAGGTCTGTTTCCTTATTTGTTGGAAAGTAATGGGGTTCACTCCGTTGTTGCTGTACTTCTTGCATTCTGTGGTCAGCCTGTATCTTGTTTTGTCTTTCCCTCAATAGGATCAGTAGGTCTGCTTCCTTATTTGTAGGAAGGTGGTGGGGTTCACTCCGTTGTTGCTGTACTTCTTGCATTCTTTGTCAGCCTGTATCTTGTTTTTGTCTTTTCATCATAAGGACCAGTAGGTCTGTTTCCTTATTTGTAGGAAGGTAGTGGGGTTCACTCCGTTGTTGCTGTACTTCTCGCATTCTGTGGTCAGCCAGTGTCTTGTTTTGTCTTTCAATCATAAGGGCCAGTAGGTATGTTTCCTTATGTGTAGGAAGGTAGTGGGGTTCACTCCGTTGTTGCTGTACTTCTCGCATTCTGTGGTCAGCCTGTATCTTGTTTTGTCTTTCCATCATAAGGACCAGTAGGTCTGTTTCCTTATTTGTAGGAAGGTAGTGGGGTTCACTTCGTTGTTGCTGTTCTTTCGCTAAATAGGTTAAGAGTGCCTTCATTTTCGCACGTAATCATTTCCTCTTGTTCGAAAAGAGTCACCAGTCGCAAGGCTGAGGTGACCTACTTTCGCCGCCAATTAGTCTAGATGCTCTCATTCCGGCACGTGCACCCTTCCTGTTTCCCCCCGCCAAAAGAAACGGGAGAGAAGCGTTGTTGTCGCGTACTTTCTCTCAGTTTTCCTGTGTTGATTGTGTCTGGCGATACCGCCTTGAAGTCCACTAGGCAACGAATGGTGGCCGTCCGAGCAGCGCTATGCTGCAAAGTCCAAATTGGACGGAATCATTCACGAATATGTTTGCAGTTCATAAAACTACACAGTTTATCAATGTGTGTGCGCGGGGAACATTCCCCTTGCCTGGCATAGTGTTTACCACACCGCTGGCTTTTGGTGATGATTCTCAGGCCTTTAATGAGCCGTATGTATAGCGTTGTTTCGCTTCGTTGGAGAGTGACTGATTTGTGTTTATTGGGTTTGACTGGTCACACAATCAATCGCATGAGTAGCGGATCAGAACAAGTCTGATCTCGCGGAGACACAGGCGGGGCTAGACCCCAACAATGCAGTTTTGGTAAAAAGGTGTCTGTACATCGCACACCACTATGTGATGTCTTGATGTGACCAGCCGTATACCCTTATGACATTTCACAAATCAGTCACGTTTTGTGTTTGTTGTCTGAGGTGTATTTCGGGCATGTTTAAGCCATTATTGGCTAAGGGCTGCCTTCATCAGCGTGCTGACCCTTTTGTTTTTGTTGTGTAACCCTTTGTTAGGTTTTTATGGTACGGTTTGTTTTTGGTTCATTCTGTCTTGTTCAAGTAGTTGGTGTATTCTCGCTACCGTCACTGCCGATTGAAAGGGCTAGTGGCGAGTAGAAGACATTTAGTGTCGCCAGTAGGGGCTCAACCACTGCTAATTGTATGAGCTAGTGGAGCGTAGATGGCTTCTTGGTTCAGTGTAGTTCAGTTTTGTTTCCACCACTGCCAATTGGTAGGGCTAGTGGGGAGTAGAAGGGCTGTTCTGTCGTGGCGCTTCCACTGCTAATAGTGAGAGCTAGTGGAGACTGAGTGCGGTTGTTGCGTTTTGGTTCTTTCTCTTCCCGCAGTGCTGGTGGACGCTGCTCGAACATGGTCTGCCGGTTCAGTTTTGAAAGCTGGTGCCGTCAACTGTATTAGCTGAATGCGGGTTCGTCACGTGACTTCTGTTTTCTCTAGTTCAGTCGATTCGTGGTTGGTTGTAACCTGGGATGCGTCTTCTCGCTCTGAGCGCGCCGGCCGGTTTGGTCCAGAGGTGGCGTTATGTGCAGCAATCCCGCCGTATACTGTCTTATGTGGTGCCGCATAAGGACACGTAGGTCTGCCTTCCTTATGTGTAGGAAGGTAGTGGGGTTCACTCCGTTGTTGCTGTACTTCTCGCATTCTGTGGTCAGCCTGTATCTTGTTTTGTCTTTCCATCATAAGGATCAGTAGGTCTGTATCCTTAATTGTAGGGGGTGGGGGGGGGGGGGTCACTCCGTTGTTGCTGTACTTCTTGCATCCTGTGGTCAGCCAGTATCTTGTTTTGTCTTTCCATCATAAGGACCAGTAGGTCTGATTCCTTATTTAGGAAGGCAGTGGGGTTTACTCCGTTGTTGCTGTACTTCTCGCATTCTGTGGTCAGCCTGTATCTTGTGTCTTTCCATCATAAAGATCAGTAGGTCTGTTTCCTTATTTGTCGGAAGGTGGTGGGGTTCACTCCGTTGTTTCTGTACTTCTTGCATTCTGTGGTCAGCCTGTATCTTGTTTTGTCTTTCCATCAATAGGACCAGTAGGTCTGTTTCCTTATTTGTAGGAAGGTGGTGGGGTTCACTCCGTTGTTGCTGTACTTCTTGCATTCTGTGGTCAGCCTGTATCTTGTTTTTGTCTTTCCATCATAAGGATCAGTAGGTCTGTTTCCTTATTTGTAGGAAGGTAGTGGGGTTCACTCCGTTGTTGCTGTACTTCTCGCATTCTGTGGTCAGCCCGTATCTTGTTTTGTCTTTCCATCATACGGACCAGTAGGTCTGTTTCCTTATTTGTATGAAGGTGGTGGGGTTCACTCCGTTGTTGCTGTCCTTCTCGCATTCTGTGGTCAGCCCATCATAAGGACCAGTAGGTCTGTTTCCTTATTTGTATGAAGGTAGTGGGGTTCACTCAGTTGTTGCTGTACTTCTCGCATTCTGTGGTCTGCCTGTATCTTCTTTTGTCTTTCCATCATAAGGACCAGTAGGTCTGTTTCCTTATTTGTAGGAAGGTGGTGGGGTTCACTCCGTTGTTGCTGTACTTCTCGTATTTTGTGGTCAGTCTGTATCTTGTTTTGTCTTTCCATCATAAAGACCAGTAGGTCTGTTTCCTTATTTGTAGGAAGGTAGTGGGGTTCAATCCGTTGTTGCTGTACATCTCCCATTCTGTGGTCAGCCTGTATCTTGTTTTGTCTTTCCATCATAAAGACCAGTAGGTCTGTTTCCTTATTTGTAGGAAGGTAATGGGGTTCTCTCCATTGTTGCTGTACTTCTTGCATTCTGTGGTCAGCCCGTATCTTGTTTTGTCTTTCCATCAAAAGGACCAGTAGGTCTCTTTCCTTATTTGTATGAAGGTAGTGGGGTTCACTCCGTTGTTGCTGTACTTCTCGCATTCTGTGGTCTGCCTGTATCTTCTTTTGTCTTTCCATCATAAGGGCCAGTAGGTCTGTTTGCTTATTTGTAGGAAGGTGGTGGGGTTCACTCCGTTGTTGCTGTACTTCTCGCATTCTGTGGTCAGTCTGTATTTTGTTTTGTCTTTCCATCATAAGGACCAGTAGGTCTGTTTCCTTATTTGTAGGAAGGTAGTGGGGTTCGTTGTTGCTGTACATCTCCCATTCTGTGGTCAGCCTGTATCTTGTTCTGTCTTTCCATCATAAAGACCAGTAGGTCTGTTTCCTTATTTGTAAGAAGGTAATGGGGTTCACTCCGTTGTTGCTGTACTTCTTGCATTTTTGTGGTCAGCCTGTATCTTGTTTTGTCTTTCCATTAATAGGACCAGTAGGTCTGTTTCCTTATTTGTAGGAAGGTGGTGGGGTTCACTCCGTTGTGGCTGTTCTTCTTACATTCTGTGGTCAGCCTGTATCTGGTTTTTGTCTTTCCATCAATAGGACCAGTAGGTCTGTTTCCTTATTTGTAGGAAGGTAGTGGGGTTCACTCCATTGTTGCTGTACTTCTCGCATTCTGTGGTCAGCCCGTATCTTGTTTTGTCTTTCCATCATAAGGACCAGTAGATCTGTTTCCTTATTTGTAGGAAGGTGGTGGGGTTCACTCCGTTGTTGCTGTACTTCACGCATTCTGTGGTCAGCCTGTATCTTGTTTTGTCTTTCCATCATAAGGACCAGTAGGTCTGTTTCCTTATTTGTAGGAAGGTAGTGGGGTTCACTCCATTGTTGCTGTACTTCTCGTATTTTGTGGTCAGCCTGTATCTTGTTTTGTCTTTCCATCATAAGGACCAGTAGGTCTGTTTCCTTATTTGTAGGAAGGTAGTGGGGTTCACTCCGTTGTTGCTGTACTTCTCGCATTTTGTGGTCAGCCCGTATCTTGTTTTGTCTTTCCATCAGAAGGACAAGTAGGTCTGTTTCCTTATTTGTATGAAGGTAGTGGGGTTCACTCCGTTGTTGCTGTACTTCTCGCATTCTGTGGTCAGCCCGTATCTTGTTTTGTCTTTCCATCATAAGGAGCAGTAGGTCTGTTTCCTTATTCGTAGGAAGGTGGTGGGGTTCACTCCGTTGTTGCTGTACTTCACGCATTCTGTGGTCAGCCTGTATCTTGTTTTGTCTTTCCATCATAAGGACCAGTAGGTCTGTTTCCTTATTTGTAGGAAGGTAGTGGGGTTCACTCCGTTGTTGCTGTACTTCTCGTATTTTGTGGTCAGCCTGTATCTTGTTTTGTCTTTCCATCATACGGACCAGTAGGTCTGTTTCCTTATTTGTAGGAAGGTAGTGGGGTTCACTCCGTTGTTGCTGTACATCTCGCATTCTGTGGTCAGCCTGTATCTTGTTTTGTCTTTCCATCATAAAGACCAGTAGGTCTGTTTCCTTATTTGTTGGAAGGTAATGGGGTTCACTCCGTTGTTGCTGACATCTTGATCATGCTGATGCGCCACCACTATGGTGCTGCACGGTCAGCAAAGGGAGGACCTAAGATCAAGGCCACCACGATGGTGCTA
Organism: Semisulcospira habei; assembly: GCA_036245525.1. Taxonomy (NCBI): domain Eukaryota; kingdom Metazoa; phylum Mollusca; class Gastropoda; family Semisulcospiridae; genus Semisulcospira; species Semisulcospira habei. Next base: position 108,181,540 of record BTPG01000004.1, read on the forward strand.
AACGGTCAGCAAAGGGAAGACCTAAGATCAAGGCCACCACGATGGTGCTAAACGGTCAGCAAAGAGACAAGGCCACCGCGATGGAGCTAAACGGTCAGCAAAAGGAGGACCTAAGATCAAGGCCACCACGATGGTGCTTCACGGTCAGCAAAGGGAGGACCTAAGATCAAGGCCACCACGATGGTGCTTCACGGTCAGCAAAGGGAGGACCTAAGATCAAGACCAGCATGACAAAACAAACGAGTACACAATGAAACCATTTAACTCATTCAGCCCTGACACACCACAGCAGGAGATGGATCGACCATGATAATTCAAGGGTAGTGCCAGATGAGCTTGGCGCCGACAGGCGCCAAGCTTATCTGGCACTGCCCTTGAATTATCATGGTCGATCCATCTCCTGCAACTGTT
>BTPG01000004.1:108182450-108210450 GCA_036245525.1 Semisulcospira habei
GGTACAAGTCCTCATTTTCCAACATGTTCACTGGTGTATTCGATCATACAGTTCGCATAGTCCCACGTCTAGGCATGCAGTTTCCTTGCGTTCCACGTTGCTGAAGCTATCCCACGCTCCCCGAGCTGTGGACGTCCTCACAACACGCTCCTCCAGCGGCAGCCTCTGTTGACCTTGGTGGCTCGGCACCACGTCTCTTGCTCCCTGAGCGGTGAATGTCCTAACGACACGTTCATCCAGCGGCAGCCTCTGTTGACTGTGACGTCTTGGCGTCACGTCTCTTGCTCCGCACACGAACTCTGTACAATAAAGTTCTAATGTTATAATACTTGCTTAACACACACATGTTGGAGGATATGAGGTATATTACCTAACCTGGCTGATACAAATAAATCTACACGTTCATTAACACCCTCGTGCTTCATAAAACAGACTAGATTCGCAACACACCATAACTCAGTCACTAAAGTGAAAAAGACCATAACTACGCGCCATACATTGGTTCGTACATAGGAAAATATTATACTTAACACAACCACGTACTACCTTGATAAACGCCGGATTTAGGTATACACACATCACATTCCTTAGAAATAGTTATCCATCCAGCCGGTAAAAAAAAATACATAGGAAAACCACCGGTTGTCTCAACAAATTTCAAACCGACATAAATGAACCAAACCAACGGCTACACAAAACTAAATCTTACTAACGCATACTACCTTTAACTCAGTAGCTGTCGCTAATACATATAAAAACGTACCTGAAATCTAAGTTTCACAGTATTGGAATACTACTAGCATAATTATCCACATACGTCCGCCCTCAATGACAGAATAGCCCGCACTGATTACTCTAAAACTCTGTTAGCCTAAAACTCCGTGCTAATCGTTGAGCTCGTTACCGCGCACGAAACTTAATACACAGACTACTGGTTACACCGAAAAACCGCTAACACGACCGAGTACAATGCAGAAACCCTGTGTGAACTCTATGAGTGGGCATCACTGAGTAGAGCTTCATCAGTCACAACCCTGCAGCTCCTGATCCCACGAAACATGCCGATCCCGGGAGATGGAACAAAAGACAAGAACATACTGTTGATGACTGGATGCATGTCGTGACTACCAGCATCCGAAGAGGTTCTTGAGTGCATGTGTGTCAGATTATGGGCAATATCAGGGCGCATATGCGTACAGAATGCTCTGAAATGTACAGACAGACGGTAGTGAGAATCATAGCTCAGAGAAGATCACGATGAACAGTCGCAGATGATAAAGACGATGCCACTGATAATAATGAGTTTGGTTGTTAATTGATTTGCTAAAAACTAATGAAAAATAGTGGTACAGTCTTCAAGAACTTCTGGTATTGCTGATGTAAAAAGACTCACAGGCTGTATAATTGGTACAGGAACGTCTTGAAAGTGGAAAGGGCAGAGGTCAGAGACTCATGGCAATTGTTTTTTGTTTATCTACTTGATTAAATTTGTCCAGAACATCTTTTTAGGTGTTCATAGGTTTGTATTGTTTGTTGGATTGCTCCTGTGTGCTGATGTGAAGTCGATTATTTACAGTGACTAATATATCATATATATATTGTCGGCACACTTTATTCATGAACAGAATGTCATTTTAATTAATAAATAGTAATACATGATTAATGCATAGTGTGCGTGTGCCCGTTACCTTATAGATGTACCTTGGAAGCAGCATGAGAAGTTTTGTGATAAGAAGAAGAAAGAAAAAAAAGACAAATGAACGTTCACTGAAATTGTAACTAAAGTTATTCCATATGCTTTGCATACATTTTATTTCAAATCTGCTGTAAAGTTCTAATTTAATGTGTTTATAAGAACGCAGATTATAAGTTACAACTGAGCCAAATTTGGACTCAGATCTTGCCACAGTGTGCGAGAGGGTGCAGATTTTGGTGAAATTTGACAATTTTTAAAAATATTTTTAATTGACCTTCATACAAGGTCATCGAAAAAAGATTGTGTACAATCGCCCTACAGCCAACTACTCTTGTGCCAAGCATGAAGTTAATGCCGTATAGTTTCTAAGAAAGTATATTTTTTCGTATTTACTGAACTACACTTGATAGCAGAATGACAAGGAGTGAAGGAGAATTGGACGGACAGACGGAAACTATGATATACTGATTTTTCCAACGAGAAGAGATAGCGCCGAGTATCAAAACATGTACCTTGCACAGAACCTAGAGCATATTCCTGACCTTGGCCATTAATCAGTGCACGGGGACTTTTCCATGTTCCATGTGGGTGTCAAGGAGGCAGTGGCTCATGAACAAGGGTGTGCCAGTGATGATCGTTTTTCAATAACACATGATGATTTGACAGACACTATGGTGAAGCCACCATGCAGCTCTACTACAAGATTTCTGCAGACGGTGCCCAACAAGTTTACATTGTACAAGTACCCACCGAGAGTGCACCTCTTGTTCAGGCTGTCTCAGACTCAGTTTCGAAGTGGTATTCATTTCATACATTCTCCAGTATCTGGAAACAGTTGTAGCTCAGTGGAAACAGTTTACCTCGCCAAAAAATAAATAAATAAATAAAAAAAAATAAAATAAAAACGAGGATAATATAATCAGCACCACTCAAAACATTTCATTTCCTGGCCAGGATTTCGAACGTATTCTTTGTGGCCGTGTACATACGAAGAAGCGGGACCGCCGTATGCTCAACCACAGGAGGGCTCAGTCATCTCATTCTGTCAGCGTCATTTCAGATCATGTACAGATAGTTGTTCGCATGAACGTACTAGCAAACAATTCTTAGGTGTTTCAGTATTAAGCCATATCATACTGAGGCTAAAAGCTTCAAATTTGTACACTGCCATATGCAAACTACATTATAGTACTTACAGATAAGAATATAGACCAATGGCTTTAGTTCAAGGATGGTGCCAGAATATGTGGGCGCCTCAGTAGAGGCGCCAAGTTATTCTGGCACTATCCTTGAACTATTTTAGTCAAACTTATTTCAGTCATACACTGGTGTATTCCGAATAAGGGTTAAGCAGGCCTTTACTGCGACAAGCCAACACGCCACTGTTTCCCGTTTACCCGTCACCCCCAAACACGCCTGGAAAGTTAACACCGGTTTGCAACAAAACTGTTAAGGGGTGTGTGTTTGCAAACGTAAAGTGCGTGTGTGGGGTGGGGCGATGTAGAATACTGAAGGCCTGCCATAGTACAAAAAAAGCCTGTGGTAAAGGGGCGGAGCGGTCCGAGGCACAGTGGTAAAGGCGCCTCAGTGCGAGGTTCAGCGGCGTCGCCGACTTCAAGTTTCTCCCGTCTTGTGTCACGGGCCGTAATTCGGGCGGACGCCGGCGGGTTCTTTCTCCGGCTCTTCCCCCCCCCCCCCTTCCACTTTATAAATTTCATATACAAGCGATCGGCCAAATTCCCAAATTGAGTTTGACCGTGCTTGTATTTAGAGTGATTGCGTGTCAGTAGTGTCACGTGAGCATGCATGCTGGGCCGTTCAGTTCGCAGCGCTGAGCCGAGTCGCAGAAATGGGTAAAGCGCCTATATAATAACCAGTATTATTATTATAATCTACTTTGTATTCAAATGTTCTCAGTTTGTCCTACAATAACAAAGAGGGTACTAAAAGTTTTTGAAGTCTGAATGTAATTAAATACTTCTCTGCTCCCCTCCTCAGTTCTCCCTTGGACATAGAGTTCCAACGTTGAGCAGGGCCACTAGAAGACCTGTTATGTGTGCATACTCACGTTGAGCAGGGCCGCTAGAAGACCTCTGATACTGTGTGCATACTCACATGGACTTATGACAAGAAGAGTAGAAGTCTCTGACAACATTGAGAACCTGTTTCATCATGAACCCTAGAGCACACCGCTTTAATGCCTCCATTGTGTCATAATTTTTTATTTGTCATTACTATTGTTATATGTTTACAACCAAACACGTAACAATTGTAAGGAACTGAGGAGCATAAACACAAAATGAGTCGGTCGGTCTGTGTTTATGTGTATTCTCCTTTTTTGTTGTTGTTGATCATTACTGGTGTTATAGAAGTAAGAAGTGCACTTATCCCTGTAATATCAATTTGGAGAGGTGCGTCTGGCTATACTAGGATGGAAAGGTTGAAAACGGGTCACATTCTTAGCAGAATGCAATGAACTGATTTGTTCAACTGAAAGTTGTTCATTTGTGTGTAAATTCCTTCAGTCGAGGAAATCTGCTACAGATGGGGGTTGCCCTGCTCCTGGGGACTGCAATTACACTAGATTAATGTTTTGTGTTGTGTACATAGCTCCTGAGGAATGTAATTCAACACAACACCAGATTAATGTTTTGTTATGTACATAGCTTACACATATCACAGAAACAAATGACATAAGTTCTTGGTGCTACTTTTATTGCACCGTGTGGTTTGTTAACCCTTTTAGCCCCAAAGCCCTACACAGCAAGAAATGGATCGACCCCAATAATTTAAGGGTAGTGCCAAATTAGCTTGGTGCTGAGCTAATCTGGCACTACCCTTGAATTATCAGGGTCGATCCGTCTCCTGCAATTCGTACATAACCATTAGTCACCTCCAACATTTGGAAGAAACAGCCATGGGGTTAAAAGGGTTAATGTTAGGTGCTGATTGTGGCTAGGCAGATTTGAGACAATGATGGTGGGTGTAAACAACAGTGCGTGGCGCTCAGCAGCTTCAATAAAATGCTTTGAAAATAATATCGAACATAACAGAAACATCAACAAACATGTATATTTCAGTGATATGTTTATGTTCAGCATACTGCGCATGATTACACAACTAAAAACATTTACCGGGCAAAAACACGAGTCACTAAAATAATGCGTGTAGAACCGGCTGTTCCTACCACACAAAAAAAGCATGCTGCGATAGGGACTACTTTTCTATTTTTAAAATTTTTTTTATACTGATGACGTGCACTACGTGACCATGTGTTTTTTTTTTAATAAAATAAACGCTTTTAAAAGTAAATCTTAAAATGCAATGAGGTGATGTGAAGTGGTAACCAGAAATAGCTATTACGCCTCTACACCTTCTGAAATGCGATAGGTATTCATTAAAAAAAAAAATCACATGTATTATAACCCCCGTCACCCTTGACCTTTGTGATGAGTTGACTAAATTAGTATGAATAGGAAGGTCTCACCATCAGCTATCTTTGTGCCAAATTTGGTTGAAAAATTTGCTAAAATGTGGACAATACCTATAATTTTGTCACAAATTGGCATTTTATACACATTTTCCGACCTTGTGACCCTTGACTTTTCCAAGGGGTCATCCAAATTAGTATGCATAGATAGGTCTTACCATCAGGTATCTCAAAACCAAATTTGAGTTTGAAGTTGTGAAAAGTATAACATATTTCCTGAGCTCTCGTGACCCTTGACCTTTCTGAGAGATCAACCAAATTAGTGTGCACAGAAAGGTCTTCCCATCAGGTATCTCTGTAGCAAGTTTGTGTTTAAAGTTGTGAATAGTATTTGAGAAAAAAAAACATCTTTTGTCAAAATATGGCTTTACACCGTTTTGATAGACAACAAAATACAGGCTGATGAGCCACAGAACTGTATATACCCAGCATATATATTATAAACTTATAAGGGTAGCTCATACTTTCAGCTCATGGAATACAACTGCTGTGGCTAAAGGTGACATTTTTCTAATGATGCAAAACTGTTTTCTAGTAGTGTGTACACACACACAGATAGACAATTTTTACAAAATCGTATCTAAAAAAATGTTAATAAGTACAACAAAATGTAAACCTGCAACCATTATTAAGTCAACATAATTATTAAGTGCCATTGCTTTTCACGCCAACATGCCCCAAGAATGTACACATCACAGGAGTGTTCACTGTTGTTTGTCAAGCACTTCCAATCCAGGGCTGGAGCTCCCGTGTCCAGCTACATAAAAAGAGATTAAAAAAAGAAAAAAACAGCAAAACCATGTTTTCTGAAAATGTAAGCATTTTTCACACATCTGTCAACCCCCCATGACCTTTGTGATGAGTCGACTAAATTAGTATGCATAAGAAGGTCTTATCATCAGCTATCTTTGTACCAAATTTGGTTGAAAAATTTGCAACATCTAACTACAATTTTATCAAAATATCGGCATTTTACACCCATTTGCCAGCCTCTTGTGACCCTTGACCTTTTCAAGGGGTCATCCAAATTAGTATGCAAAGATAGGTCTTACCATCAGGTATCTCTGTACCAAGTTTGGGTTTGAAGTTGTGAATAGTATTTGAGAAAAACATCTTTTGTTAAAATATGGCTATTTTAAATATGCTTGTTAACAGGACTGACAATGACCATTTTGATAACATGGCTTCTGACTGAATATGCATTATTTGGTAAGGATAATGTGACAGAATCACACATAATCCATATCTACTATTTACTCGTACTGCCTGCGCGACTCTGTCAACCGTTTGTCAGCGTGTATCACATACGCTGCATATAAAACACACTATCAGTATCATCAGCTTACCCAGCAGTGCATGTACAGTATCCTGAATTCACTCTGCCGGTGGTTTGGGAAACGCGCACCCAGGTGTTGTGGTCTGGATACTTGGTGTCAGAAGAAGCTTCACTTGATACTACACGACACTGTATGTAGCACTGCTCATCTAGGGCTGGCCCAGGATGATATCTGAAATCTGGATACTTGGTGGTCCGTGGCGCAGTGGTTAAGGCGCCTGCCACCAATGCCAAAGGTGCGCGGTTCGATACCGGGTTCCGGCGTTGGACGTTTCTCCTCTGGTAAGTGTCACCGTTAATTCGGGCGGACCGTCGGGGGCTCTTTCTCCGGGTACTCCGGTTCTTCCACCCCCCCCCCCCACTTTGGTACCGGTCTCAGGCCACTTTACAAATTTCAAAAATACAAGCGATCAAAAATCTCTGTAACTTCAGTAGCTGACTGGCCCTTCGTTTGTCTTGCACTGTGTTTGTCTTAAATGGCGTAAATCCGTGTCTGTTTCGTGAGTGTGTGTGTTGGGTTTCAGGCGCGGCGCTTTGAGTCGATTTCCCCAAAATTGAGAAAAAGCGCCTATATAATAACGGTATTATTATTATTATTATAAATAATAAAACATCACCAACATTAGCATAAACAGCAACAGCATAACAAAGAATGACACTTTAAAAACTAACACGTGAGGAATGCAGGTTCCCATCAGTGATCACTACTATGACTCAGTGTATTTAAATAAAATTGCTGGTGAGTTTGACCATGCTGATTGAAAGGCAGAGTATGTGAAGCTTGGCACCAAAATGTTGCTAAGCTCTATTGACTCTGTCTTTGAATTACCATTGTCAATATACTCTGTACACTGACGCAGACCTTACAACATGATGCACATCAATCTATTTCAAACGTCTGTACACTGACGCAGACCTTACAACATGGTGCACATCAATCTATTTCAAACGTGCCTGAAAATTCTTTTACCCACGTAAAAAAAAATTGAATTAATGAGTCATTTTCTTACCTCACATTGTGCACATGGCCATCATATAAAATGTTGGCCCTCAGTTGTCTTCGGGTGTTCTTTCTCCTGCTGTCCACAGTCTTGTGACATGTGTAAATTAGGTATTTTTGGAGTTCCTTGTCTGTGACATCAGGCCAGTCTTTCAGGTCGACCAAGTCAACAGGAACCCACTTCTGCAGGCCTGCCACATGGTGGTATTCAGGGATTTCTGTAAATATATTTTATGAAGATATTGTATTAGTGCATGTGGGAGCATTCCAGTCATCGTTATTACCATGTAGTAGCCACACACCGAACCTCGGGTCATAGAACTATAGAAGCCTGAGTAATCAGTTATGAATAAACTGGTGGCTCTCAAGAGTCAATAACGAGAAGAGTTTCTTTTTATAATATAACTTCTTAAAGTTCTTTTCAACCACCCAAAATAAACACTCTTCTGATTTGTCTATGGTAGCATTACTAAATTACACAAACTGTAATGATGCCCTTCACAATGCTTGCATCAGACCGAGAACTAGCATGCGATATGTAATTGTTATCTTCATAGTGTGCTCTCCACTCATGAGTGACAGTTGAAAGTGCTTTAACAAAAAATCTATCACGAACGTAATTCAATTGATAATAATCCAACAACTAGGACTTGTGAATTCTGCTTTTTTTTTTTTAATCGTAAAGTAGCCTATATGAGTATAATTCAATCCATTACAGATCACACCAAGCACACTTTGTAAACAAATGACTTACCTTCATCGCCTCCGTCACTGGATTCGCCGGGCATTAGGACCAGCTGCAGCGTCGGTAGCCCTTTGCAAAGCAAGCTGAAAAGTACCTTTTGATCTTCGGATCAGCTCCGATTTCTTTCCACTTAAAACTTGTCAAAAAAATAATCCTTAAAGTCATTTTTACTTTCATTGTGTCAAACGCTTCGTCCGCTATCGCGAGCGCAAACCGGAACTACGCATAGCAAAGGGACGCAACTCGTGATGACTCACAGCGCCAATTACGAAAAATTCAGTTCCAGTTTGTCACAGTGATATTGCGCGCAAAAGTGCGACGTGAGTAATTTTGTCAACTTTAACGTTAAAATTAGCCACGATACCTTTATAAAATACCAAAGTAACATACATCTTCGTATTTTGTGTTCATTTTCCTAAACACTGATATGTATTTTGTAACTATTAGTTCGGATTTATGAGCGTAGTGAGTCAGTGAAAAACTGACGACAGACGTACAGCGTCGTCAGTTGTAACTTTGGCTCTGTGCATTATGGCGCAGGTTTCCCCAGTCGGGTCTGGAAATCCTACATCAGACCTCATCCCTAATTATAAAAAAGATACTACAAATTAAATACCAGCTTAGTTTATGCGCGTGGACAACACATGCGAAGCAAAAGTGAGTATGTTCTGGGCCAGTGGTCGTCCGTGGTAAACTTTAACGTTGGCATTTTCTCGGAGACTATTCAAGCTACAGCGGTCTTCAAACTTGGTCCAAGGATACTTTATGGCAAGACCTTTCTAAACATAGCAATTTCATCAACCTCACAAAGGTCAAGGTCACAGGGGATCAGGAAATATCAACAATAGCTATTTTTGGACATAATTTATTTTTTCTCAAATACTATTCACAACTTCATACCCGAACTTGGTGCAATGATACCTGATGGTAAGACCTGTATATGCACACTAATTTGGTTGAGCTCTTGGAAAGGTCAGGGGTCACCGGAGCTCAAGAAATAGGTCCAAAATCACCATATTTTTTTTTCTCAAATACTATTTGCAACTTCAAACCCAAACTTGGTACAAAGATACCTGACAGTATGACTTTTCTATGCATACTAATTTCCTTGATCCCTCGGAAAGGTCAAGGGTCACAAGAACTCAAGAAATAGGTCCAAAATTGCCATATTTTGACAAAAGTTGTTTTTTCTCAAGTACTATTCAAAACTTCAAACCCAAACTTGCTACAGAGATACCTGATGGTAAGACCTATCTATGCATATTAATTTGGATGATCGGTCGGAAAGGTCAAGGGTCACAAGAGCTCAAGAAATAGATTAAAATAATAGTCATATCTTCATATTTTGACAAGAAATGTTTTTTCTCAATTTAACAACTCCAAACCCAAACATGCTACAGAGATACCTGGTGGTAAGACCTATCTATGCATACTAATTTGGATGACCCTTTGGAAAGGTCAAGGGTCACAAGAGCTTAGAAAATAGGTAAAGAATAGTCATATTTTGACAAAAAAATGTTTTTTTTCTCAATTACTGTTGACAATTATTCACAAGTTCAAGGGTCACAAGAGATCAACAAATGTGTATAAAATGCAAATAATTGTGGTTATTATCAATATTTTTGCAAACCTTTCAATCAAATTTGGCACAATGTTAGCTGATGATAAGACCTTCAACTAGTTCCTATGTATCCTAATTTAGTCGACTCATCCCAAAGGTCAAGGGTCATGGGGGCTTGACAGATGTGTGAAAACCGATTAAATTTTGACAAAACATGGATTTTGTTAGTGCAGAAGCCGTCCCTTTACTTATTGTCAGACGCGTGTAGATCGGTCGATACACGTGAGCTATAACTAGTATAAGGGCTTTGCCTTTCTTGTTATGCAATGTTGAAAGTGGACATCCTGAGTTTTGCCGTAACAGCAGACTCAGCCAGGGCTTCTGCTAGGATTAATTTCGTTGGGGTCCCCAGGACCTATTTATCAATATTTTAAGGGGTCCCAGGTTACAATAGACGAACATTCAGTGCGTCCCATTGATTTTCAATGCGTACCTACTACCTTACGCGTTTTTTTGTGTTATCAGAAGCCCTGCTCAGCTATAACTAGTATAAGGGCTTTGCCTTTCTTGTTATGCAATGTTGACAGTGGACATCCTGCGTTTTGCCCTAACAGCAGACTCAGCTATAACTAGTATAAGGGCTTTGCCTTTCTTGTTATGCAATGTTGTTGTCGAAAGTGGACATCCTGAGTTTTGCCCTAACAGGAGACTCGGCTATAACTAGTATAAGGGCTTTGCCTTTCTTGTTATGCAATGTTGAAAGTGGACATCCTGAGTTTTGCCAGGGCTAGAAATTAACTTTTTTCTTTGGGGGCCACCGGGCCCCTTGATTGAAAAATTTGAGGGCCCACAAGCAACTTTCGGGGCCCAACTTTCAAAAATAATGCAAACAAAAAACAAAAGAATTATTGACAATATAATAAGTAGAAAGTACAATTTGTCTGATAATCTAAAATAAAAACAATTGAATTTCCAATTTTGCTGAGTGATGTCATTTTTATTTGCCTTTTCTTTCACTTTCAAACATTACCAACAAAAAAGGGGAAAAAACACACACACACACACATTCAGTGACACACATATTCCAGTGACTAGTGAGCCTGAAATGGCCATTAAACAAAATAGAAAAAAATCAAGTGAGTCTCTTGTATAATTGTTGTAGAGGGGGGTGTATAGGGTCTTTCTCACGCACTCACACCCTGGGGTTCGCTTCCGTGAGGGTTGAGAAGAGGCTTAATTGAAGAACATCTTTTTATTCACAGCATCAAATCAAGGCTCTTAACCAATGCCTTTAAGTCAATGATGCCACCCTGCAACAAACATTACAGGTCATAAGTATACATCATATACAATATAGCGTGAACGTACGTTCTAGCTATTACTATTATCAAACTACCATAAATATACATACGCCGCTATAGCTTGAACATACATTCTAGCCTTTGTCATGCAACCGAAATTACAAAAGAATGTACAGTACAAATCGGCTCTAAACAACGAATTATAAAAACAGACAGTCAAGTAAAAATAACATAAAATGCAATAACAACATTTTTCAGTTAATGCAATATTCTATTACCTTAACAAATAACCAACATCTAGCTATTCAACATACCTTAGCAAAGTGTCAAAGGTGGGTAACATCAAGGTAGACTGAATGTCATTGACCAGATGAAGTCAAGTAACAAAACTGCTGTGTCTGACTGCCCAAAAATGTCACAGCAGCTATAGGTGAATACAGTTCAGTCAAAGCTCATGCACCTGACTGAAAACTCATGACAAAACATACCGCCCAAGATGCACTGGATTCTTGGAGCACTTATAGCTACAGCTACATGCTGTCCAAACACAGAGTCAGGCAACAATATTTATACATTTAGGCTAGAGCTAGGCACAATATAACTATGCTTCCACTGACTAAACTGTTCTAACTTACAGTGAAACCTGTCTGGTATGCAGTGCAGTTTATCCATACCACCTTATAAAACAAGACAACGGAATGAAGTAGATCAAGTTAAAAGAGAAAAGATCTAAGAAGACAATACTAACTAGGAATTAACCTATTTGGCTTTATCCATTAATTAACATTTATTTACCTTACAAATCATAATCAGTGGAATATATAGACTAAACACTTCCATTCCTCTATTTAACCGCATGATCAAAGATCACTCTACCACATTCACCCCTGCCAAGTGAAATGACGTCCTCGGCATTTCCGTTTAAGTACTAACTAATTAAATGGTTAGCGTTTCAAAACCATGGACAATATAATAGAAACAAAATAGAAAAGAAAATACAGGAAATATGACTATTGCAACACAAAACTCAAAGTATCCACTAAGTATACACCCGACTTTGGCATGACATTCTGCGCCATGGTAAGCTAGGCTCGGTACACTGGATGTAAGAAGTTATGGTGAAGTGTGAATGAACTACCAAAGAAATATTAATTATACTCACGAGCTTATCACAACATTAATTCGAGAGAAACTATGACTCTTTAAATCAACTGATCTGGTATCCGAGTGAAAACAATGTAAAGTCCGGGCATGGTTTTAAGTACTATTCCCATGTTAACGCTATGCTAGACCTACTGAGTTAAGATGGATGATACAGTTTCAGACAATCTTTCAGGATCCATCTGTACCTCTCCACTCTTAATCAGGTCTGATAGAAAAACTATTTTCCTTTTCCATTCTGGTCCAACAGGTTGTTGTGCCATAGCATACTCACCTGTAGTCTGCCAGGTAGGAGGCCTTCGATGTCTACTAGAAACGCGAAGAACCGCCTGTTCTTGCTCCTGATTTGGACCTGTGTCCTCTTCATTGTCTCTAGTAGTTCCTTCCTCCTGTGTCCGACCACTTGTCTCATCTGTGGACGCGCTCAGCTCTCCACCTTCTACACTCACGGTGGACTGGTGGTCGTCACCACTCAAGCTGGCTGCCCCGTCATCCACAACAGCTCCTTGAGCGTCCTCAGAAGGTTGTGATGACATCTCCTCAGCTTGCTTATCATCCTCCTCCTCTCCTGCAGCGAGTTTAACTGCTGGGTCAGAACCCTGGGGTTCAAGCTGCACTTCTACGATGACCGAGTCTGACTCGTCACCTTCCTCTGAGTATGCTGTCAGATCACGTGTAGTCTGTTCCTGTTCCTGCTTGGCTGCCTTGCTCCTGGCCCGTGGTGCCGGAACTGGCCGTGGCCAGCTTGTCACTGTCTCATCATTTCTGTCACTTGATGTCGCGGCAAGGGGTAAGAGATGATTCCGGTGAAGGGTTCTCTTACGACTTGCATCTCCCTCTTTGTGTATCCTGTACACGGGAACATCTTCATTTGGTTGGGAACTGACAATGTAGATATCCTCTTCCCACTTGTCCGAGAGCTTGTGCTTGCCCTCGAAGGCAAGTATGCGGACGAGCACTCTGTCTCCTTTCTGTAAGGTTGCTCCTCGCGCTTTGATGTCATAGTGCTCCTTCTGACGTCGTTGAGCCCCATCCGCTGTACTGGCCGCAACTTTGTAGGCTTCCTGAAGGTGCGTCTGTAGATCAGTGACATAGCTGCTGTAGTCTTTGGCGTTCTTTCCTCTTTCCAGTCCGAATACTAGATCGATGGGTAACCTTGCCTCTCGCCCAAACATGAGGAAATACGGAGAGTGACCGGTGGACTCGTGTCTTGTACTGTTGTAGGCGTGGACTAGAGGTGCTACTGATTTATGCCACTGCACTTTCCGCTCTGGCTCCAGAGTGCCTAGCATCCCTAGCAAGGTCCTGTTGAAACGCTCGGTCATCCCGTTCCCCATTGCGTGATATGGCGAGGTCCTGCTCTTGTCAATACCGGCCAGCTGACAAAGATCTTTGATGACACGACTCTCAAAGTTCGCGCCTTGGTCTGAGTGGAGCCTTCTGGGAAATCCATAATGCACTATGAAGTTGTTGAAAAGCGCGTCTGCTGTTGTCTTGGCGGTCTGATTTCGAGTCGGTATGGCTTGGGCATATCTCGTGAAGTGGTCGGTTATCACAAGGATATGCTGAAACCCACTGGAAGACGTCTCCAGGCTCAAGAAATCAATGCAAACTAGCTCCATGGGCTGACTGCTGCTGATGTTGACTAACGGGGCCTTCTGTCCAACAGCTTTCCGGCGTAAACATCGGGGGCAGTTCTTGCACCAGTCTTCAATCTGACTTGCCATCCGAGGCCACCAGAATCGCTCCTTTGCCAGTGCAGTCGTGCGGTCCCGGCCTGGATGGCCTATATCGTCATTAATCCCTTGTAGAGCGCGTTTGATGAATGCTGCAGGCAAGACTAACTGTGACTGCACCAACCCATCGGTTGTCGTCTCCTTGTACAGTGCGCCACGCTGCAGTCGAAAATGTTGCCAGTGTCGGTACATCGCCGAGTGCTCAGGCGTGCTACTGCTAGGGAAGTCTTGTCGTCGAGGAATGCGCTTATTCCTTATGAGCCTCAGCCACAGTCCTATCACTGGGTCGTCGTCCTGTGCTCGACGCCAATCCTTACATGTGAACTCAGCCATGTCTTGACCGTCAGGTTCATCAAGTACGTCCGCTACTGTCGCCAATAAGCAGTGCGTCTCTATCACCGGACAGCTGACAGCCGAACAGATGGTGTAAATGGCCTCTGTGGACAACTCTTCCTCTTGTCCTTCGGTGTTGTGAGTAATCCTCGACAACGTGTCTGCGTCAACATTATGTACACCAGGTTTATACTTGATGTTGAAATTGTACGCTGCCAGGGCCGCCAGCCATCTGTGGCCTGTCGCGTCAAGCTTTGCAGTGGTGAGCACGTATGTCAGCGGATTGTTGTCCGTGTGAACGGTAAAGCGGGCGCCGTAGAGGTAGTCTTTAAACTTCTCTGTGACTGCCCATTTCAAAGCGAGGAATTCTAGTTTGTGGGCTGGATAATTCCGTTCAGCTTTTCCTAGTGCTCTGCTGGCATAGGCTACAACGCGCTTGACGCCGTCCTGTTCCTGGTAGAGAACACAGCCGAGCCCTGTCCTGGATGCGTCGGTGTGGAGCTCGAAGGGCCTAGTGTAGTCAGCGTACCCTAGAACTGGAGGTGAGGACAGTATGTTCTTTAGTCGCTGAAAGGCCTCTTC
Organism: Semisulcospira habei; assembly: GCA_036245525.1. Classification (NCBI taxonomy): domain Eukaryota; kingdom Metazoa; phylum Mollusca; class Gastropoda; family Semisulcospiridae; genus Semisulcospira; species Semisulcospira habei. The sequence goes on from BTPG01000004.1 coordinate 108,197,392, forward strand.
CTCTTCATCTCCCCACATCCATGGCTTCTGGACATGCGGCTTTCGCTTCCCTCGCTGTTTCTTGGTTGGTACAGGCATGAGGACTGTCAGGGGCGCAGTGATCTTCGCGAAATCTTTAACAAACTTGCGGTAATAACCTGCGAACCCCAGAAACCTCCTTACTTCCTCTGGTGTTGTCGGTGTAGGCCAATCTCTTATGGTTTGTCTTTGCGGGGTCTGGTTCGATACCATCACATGACACAGCGTGGCCAACATAGACCACCTTGGCCTTGAAGAGATGACATTTCTTGGGTGCTAGCTTGAGACCAGCCTCACGCAGCCGTTGAAAGACCAGCCGCAGGCGTTCTATGTGTTCCTGGCATGTCCGAGCGAATATGATGACGTCATCCAGGTAGATGAGACATATCCGCATGTGGTACCCTCCTAAAATGTCTTCCATGAGTCGCTGATAGGTAGCGGGTGAATTCGTCTGTCCGAATGGGAGGCGGTTGTACTCGTAGAATCCGAGTGTACCGACGGTGAATGCAGTACGCTCTTTGTGTTCCTCGGCGATTTCAACCTGGTAGTAGCCGCTTTTCATGTCCAGGACACTGTAGTACTGTGATCCAGATAAGCAGTCCAGGATTTCTTCTATCCTTGGCAAAGCGTAGGAGTCGCGTATAGTCCTGCTATTCAGCTGTCGAAAGTCCGTGCACAGACGAAGGCGTCCATCTTTCCTTCGTGCTAAGACGATATTTGAAGACCATGGGCTGTAGGACTTGCGGATAATTCCACCTGCCAGGAGTTGCTGTATGTGTGAGCGGACTTCATCCAGCATCGATGGTGGTATCATGCGATGCTTCTGCTTAAAGGGGCGGTCGTCGCTGAGTTCGATCCGGTGGCGCACCCTTGAAGCTAGGCCTACATCCTCCTCGCTTTTGGAAAAGATGTCCTCATACGCGGTAATCAGATCCTGTGCCTCCTTCAACTGATCCGGTGTTAAGTTGTCAGTGTCTATCTCAATGAGTGAAAGCAAATTTTCCTGCACCTCTTCAGGTAGATCCTCCAGCTCTGTGATGTCCACTGGCTGAACCTCACATAGCCGAGCCCTGGGTTCAAATGAGACTGTACGGGTGGACGTGTTTGATAGGGTGACCTCAACTGGACTAGTCTCATTGTAAGCGTAGCTAATGAGGGTCGGATTAAGGTCGACGTCCGGGTCTACATCAGGATGGGGCTGGAGAAGGGCACACGTGCGATGGTATGGCTGCGACTTGTCTACCATTCCCCTCAAGGTGACTTGTTGGTTAGGGTGAAGTATCACACGTCTCTTCTCTGCCGATCGCACCACTGCTATCCTGTTGCAGTTCCTCGATAGTTGTTTCTCCTGAAGCGTGATGCTTTTCAGTGCCAGTTGCCAGGATGTCTGTCCGGGGTTTGTGTACAGCAATCATCAGTGCGCTGAGTACAGCTGTCCTTCACTCTGGTTAGGAAGTTAGTACCCAACAGAATCGGAGTCGCAGCACTGTAGTCAGTCCCTGGCACGACGAGCAAAAGACAGGGGTGTACGGTGCTGCTGAGTCCTGTGGCAATCACATCCGCTTTAATGTAGCCAGAGTATGGTAGCGTCTCTCCATTAGCGCACTCAATCCGTAGTAGATGTTCAACCTTTTGAAGTTCCAGATGGGTTAAGTGTTTCGCGTAGAAATCCTGTGTCACAGTCGATACGGCTGATCCTGTGTCTAACAGTGCAGATGTTGCAACACCTTCAACTTGGATTCCTGCTTCGTTAGGCTGACCCACAAGATCATCCAATGTCTCATGGTCCATATTTTGGTATACCTGTAGTTGGGGCTGATACTGGCGGCCGCGCGTCTGCCCCTGCTCGCGGGCCCCTAGGGAAAATCCTGTTTCAGATGGTCAAGTCGTACTCTGCAGCCGATCCGCAGATGACCGTACTGCCCACAACGGAAACATCGGGGTCCTCTTGGGTAAGACTCTGCAGTTTGTCGGCGATATAAACCTCCAGCGCTTGATCCTCCGCGTGGTTGATTCTGGTGTTGAGTGCTGTTATCTGGTCCTGAAGTCTGCAGATCACTTGATGCGTCCCTGCCCACTGTTCCAACCTTGTTCCTGTCCAATTGCAGCTTCTTGACTGCGGCAGTCAGTTGGCGTAGGGCTTCTCTCACTTCCTCCAGTTCCGATGTCTCCTCTGAGTCGGACATTGTATCAAAGGGGAACTATCTACGGTGTAAACCCACTGAGGTATCACTAGAGTTTAGAACTGCAAAACAGAACTATGAACCACCTCCAAATTCTAAGATAAGCTTTGAGTAAATAGCACACAAAAAAAATAATAAACCTCCAAAGCTGGCTCTGTATCATGCACCTTATTGTGTCTATACTCAACAGGCTATTTCGGTTGTGCTTATAAAAAATCTAAACCACCTGCTCATAACTGTTAAACCAAAAAAATGTTTTCAAGTCTGAAGCTATCATTTACAAGTAACCATACCGCCTGATGCTTGATGCTTATGACTGAAGAGCTTAAGCGCATGGGGAAAAACACCAAACCAAAGTCCAACTTTTCTTCAAATAAAACACTGAAATCAGTCACAAGAACTTAACTAATGATCCCAAAATATATGCTAGATCAAAAGAACATGTTCAGAAAAAAATGATCACACGATCTCACACAAAAAAACGTAGACGTTTGCTCGTGCTAGGAAACGCATACCATACACTCACTGTACTTATCACATTATCAGGTACAGTGTGCTCGTCAGTCTCATTTTTTCAAAAGAAGAGAAACAGTTGCTGAACTGAAGTATGAACTAAAAGCTGATTTTGAAAGTAGAGGACATGTCGTGCACGAAATGAGTGCCAATTTACATCGAGCTATGACATGAGACTGGGCTTTTCCTTTTTTTCTAAGTCCAAAAGCTGTGAACCATTGTGATAAATAAGCTAAGTATCCAGTCTCGTGCTAATGTGACTCAACTGTTTCTATTCTCTCTTGCCCTGTCTTTCTTTTCAAGTAAAAACAGACCGACGAACGCACATGACACTGCTATGCATAATCAGGCTAACCAACGCATGCACAACTAAATGAATACAAGACTACGGCATAAGTGATCAGTCAAAACAACGCAAAAGAAAAAAACAATTCTTTTCTTTTGGTTCGCCCTGACCGGTGAACACACTACTGACTAACGACTTATCACACTAACCATCACATGTGTAATAGCTTATCACACTAACCATCACATGTGTAATAGCATATAAGACCTAACCAGTCAACAAACCTTTGGGACTAGTTCAAATTAAATCCGAAAGTAAGGACTGTTATGAAAACTATCAGCTAACTCCTAGCGAAGTCTAGAATAAGAGCAGCAACCAATGCCTAGATGTGGGAATTGCAACCCCAATATCAAAAGCACCAATAGTCAAAAAACTATTTGTGTCACACACTAAAAAAAAACAAAAAGAAAAACATTTACATTTCTTTCAAAGACATAACGTTTGCAATGTTCTCTTACAGTTTATGTTGCTGCAGTTATTCACACTATCTCAGCAAAAGAATATTAGCAAGTACAATGTGAGAACAAAACTGAATGTAAACAATACTTAAAATAAGTTACATGCCAACTAACCCTGTAACCCAAGAGAGGTCATCCGGACATCCATCAGTGCAGCTGCGTGACGTCATCTGGGAGTAATGTCCGAGTCTTTCTCTGTAGAGTTTAGCAGCACAAGTGTCAATATGGCGTCTACAAGTAAAGTCTGTTGGAGACTTATATTCCGTAGGGCTGAGCAGCACAATAAGTGTCACTATATGAACACTACACAACTCCAAGAGCACCGTCTGTGGTGAATCACTTGACCAGGGAAAGCACGAACATCCGCCACCATACCACATCAGTCAGCTGGTTGATGTCGCCATCCTCCCACGCCAGGTAGATCGACCCCGTCACACTCCTCCTCACTGGTAATTCTGCAGGTTGGAGCAGTCACGGACATCGGTCGCCACACCGTCGCGGTCAGTCAGTTGATCCACGCCGCCGCTGTCGTCAGCAACTTAGGCACGGTTCGGCGCCTCTTTTCCCCCTCAAGCACAGAAGATCGTTGCAGTCACTTAGCTGGTTCAGCAGTACAGTTCCTCATCTCTCCCTCAGTACAGAAGATCGTTGGGCGCCATTGTTGTAGAGGGGGGTGTATAGGGTCTTTCTCACGCACTCACACCCTGGGGTTCGCTTCCGTGAGGGTTGAGAAGAGGCTTAATTGAAGAACATTTTTTATTCACAGCATCAAATCAAGGCTTTTAATCAATGCCTTTAAGTCAATGATGCCTTTAAGTCAATGATGCCACCCTGCAACAAACATTACAGGTAATAAGTAATCATCATATACAATATAGCGTGAACGTACGTTCTAGCTATTACTATTATCAAACTACCATAAATATACATACGCCGCTATAGCTTGAACATACATTCTAGCCTTTGTCATGCAACCGAAATTACAAAAGAATGTACAGTACAAATCGGCTCTAAACAACGAATTATAAAAACAGACAGTCAAGTAAAAATAACATAAAATGCAATAACAACATTTTTCAGTTAATGCAATATTCTATTACCTTAACAAATAACCAACATCTAGCTATTCAACATACCTTAGCAAAGTGTCAAAGGTGGATAACATCAAGGTAGACTGAATGTCATTGACCAGATGCAGTCAAGTAACAAAACTGCTGTGTCTGACTGCCCAAAAATGTCACAGCAGCTATAGGTGAATACAGTTCAGTCAAAGCTCATGCACCTGACTGAAAACTCATGACAAAACATACCGCCCAAGATGCACTGGATTCTTGGAGCACTTATAGCTACAGCTACATGCTGTCCAAACACAGAGTCAGGCAACAATATTTATACATTTAGGCTAGAGCTAGGCACAATATAACTATGCTTCCACTGACTAAACTGTTCTAACTTACAGTGAAACCTGTCTGGTATGCAGTGCAGTTTATCCATACCACCTTATAAAACAAGACAACGGAATGAAGTAGATCAAGTTAAAAGAGAAAAGATCTAAGAAGACAATACTAACTAGGAATTAACCTATTTGGCTTTATCCATTAATTAACATTTATTTACCTTACAAATCATAATCAGTGGAATATATAGACTAAACACTTCCATTCCTCTATTTAACCGCATGATCAAAGATCACTCTACCACATAATACTTTTCAGTTTTGTGACTGAGTATTGCACAATACACATCATTAAATTTTTAATATGAGTAACCTAACAAAAAATCTGACCTCAATGCACAAAAGTTCAAAACAAAACCATGAAAGGGAACTAAACTTAACAGTACTCTTCCTGATAAACTAAAGTTAAACAAACAGATTTTGCCTTTTCTTTTTTTTTTTTTCAATCATCTATTCATATTACACTTCTGTCCAAATTTAGGGCACCGGTGTGGGTTGCTTCCCTTGGCCCAAATACGAAACTGCCGAGTAGAGCTAGCTGTAGCAGATGAATTATTTTGCGGGCCAAGCGGGCCCTTCGTTTTTCAACTTTCCGAGCCCGAAATCAACTTTGCGGGTTTTTGGCCCCGGGCCCCCGCTAATTTCGAGCCCTGTTTGCCGTAACAGCAGACTCAGCTATAACTAGTATAAGGGCTTTGCCTTTCTTGTTATGCAATGTTGTTGTCGAAAGTGGACATCCTGCGTTTTGCCATAACAGCAGACTCAGCTATAACTAGTATAAGGGCTTTGCCTTTCTTGTTATGCAATGTTGAAAGTGGACATCCTGCGTTTTGCGGTACCAGCAAACTGGATGAGATGGCCTTAGTCGCCTGCTTGCCATTCACCCTTTTAGCTAACCCTTGGGAGGTCCCATTAACAACTATGTACCAGTTGCAGGAGATTGCGTGACCATAATTCACGGGTAGTGCCAGATTAGCTTGGCATCTGAAGGCGCTAATTTGGCACTACCTTGAATTATCCTAGTCAAGCCGTCTGTTGCTGCTGGGATCCAGGACTGTAACGCACGCAGACTTGCCCACAGTCGTACGCACAGACTCTCACGCAACAGACGCATACACCGCCACTGACTCAGACGGGCGCATTCATGCGGTAAAACACAACACACGGGCTCCCTTTCTAAAGTAACCTTTATACACTATAAAAGAAAAGAAACGCTTTAAAGACTAACAAACTATATACAAGGCTCTCCTATCACACACTCAAATCACAGTATCTTTGCCAGGCTAGGTTTTAGTCTCTCAATGTCTCCAACCTGATTGACGTTGTTGCCTGGTTACGTTGGTCCTTCTCACGTCTAGGCGTGAAAGTCCTTCGTCGCACGCGTATTGCCGTCCTGTCTCTTTGGGCACGGACGTCCTCATTCTCGTACGGTACACTCAGTTCTCGCTTGGACTTGGGGTGTCTTGGTTCCCAGTCAGACTCACTCTCAGAAGAGCTGGAGGGATGACCTCACGTAGGTCCCACCTGCGACTCGACGTCTCGGCGTCTGTCTTTCCACTCTCGTTACAAGAACTCTAAATAGACAACAAAAGTCCCAACGTAACACTTGCTAAACACACAACATATTGGATCAATGAGAAACGTCACGTAACCTGGCGGATACAAATAACTCACACGTTCATTCACACACACACACGTGCTTCATAAACTATTTTCGTATCACCCCCATATCTGTCACTATCTTGAAACAGACTATAGCCTAACTGACACTCTTGCTATACATTACTCTATACCCTGGAAAAGACTATGCTTACCCAACCACGTACTATCTTCATAGCGGCTTAGACATACACACTTCCTATTCCTTTAGTCATCTATCTCGGTAAACAACTGTATACAAAACACCGGTTACTTTACCGAATTCTAAACATACATAACTAAACCAAACCGGAACACCGCTATACAACCACATTAATCTTACCACGCATACTGTCTTTAACTAAACAACTATCAATACTACATTTATAGAAACATACCTGAAATCTAGGCTTCAGAGTCTTGGAATGCGGGCTAGGTAACTCGAACACAACCGTTCCATACAACAAAACAGCCCGCACTAACCAAACTAGACCTCTGACAGTCGCAGCTTCCGCCTAGAACTCACTAAACATTACTCACCAAAACTCCGTGCTAACCATGTCTTACCGATTTCACGTGCGTCTAATGCCACACAGACTTTCAGCAAACAAACCGTTAACGAAACCCGTACCGTACTAATCCTACTTGTTAACAAAAACCGTATCGTACTAATCCTACTCGTTAACAAAAACCGTACCGTACTAATCCTACTGTGTGAGCACTATGCACGAGCATAGAGCTTCATCACAAGGACTAAAAGGGTTAAACCCTAACAAGTCTCAAACTAGCTCAGTTGATTTCTCCAATTGTGCCACAGTACCTGCCAATAACCAACACAGACAGAAACAGTCTTTATCCCCTTCACTGCGCAGACAATTTGTGTCAACACCACCCAACTGCAAAAGGTATAGATCCTCATCAGCCCCTGCAGTTGCACTAACTTACCGCAGTTGCAGGAGCTCATAGTCCAGCAGCTTTTCGCAATTTCTGCAGACTAAGTAGTTCGTCAAAAGAGTAACAATGGTTTGCAGGTACGAAACGAAAGTACTAATGCCATATAGTTTATGCATGGCAACAATATTTGTCCTTAGGATGGAGACATTTTTGTAGAAGTGTTTTTCGAAAGCTATTTTTCGATGTGAGGGAACCAGTCCTCGTACACCGCCCGGATAAGGTGCAAGACATTTTTTGTGCATAACATTGAAAATTTCAAGCATACAAGTTACAAGTTTATTCCAGTGAGTAAATTAAAATCATCAGCAAGTAAACATGCATACATATATACGATAAAATAAGTTTAAAAGTATTATTTTTAATGCGGTAAGCATAGTCGCGTCGCTAGTTTCAAAATGGCGGTCAGCGAGAAGCCTTCTAAAGAAGTCAATCAGACGCGCACGGTTGATGAAGTTTTACTTTGCTCCTGAATTGAAACAGAGATTATTATCGATTTGAACATCTTATCAACGTCAAATACGTTATTTTTCCTGGTCTTGAAAACAGCCTTTTCCACAGAACTCGGTCTTTTGTGGGAGGAAAGCATATCGAAAGTAAACTCCCTTTGTGCATGTTGTGCAATGTGTCATCCGACCATCTTCAACTTTCTTTGGCCGGATACAACATGCATGTTGTTCGTCTGTTTTTCAGCCTAACGGCTCTAAGTGCAGGTCTGCTCTTTTTTAATTTATTTTATTAGTGGAGATGGGATTTTTAACTGGTCAAGCACACTCGTATCCGACTGGTCTTAAGCACAAGCCAGGCAGAGTGAAATCCATCTCTGAACCGTTTCCATCAAAATCACCATGTTCAGCTAAACACCTAAATATAAAATTTTAGTTTTTGCAACCAATTCAACCAATCCGCACTCAAGTACTCACAAGGACTCTTATGATTAAGCTTTATCAGGACTGCATGAGACACAATACAGATAGTAGCCCTCTCTATTATATTACAGGTTTTATTTATTTATTTTTATTGATTCATGTATGTATTCACTTACATATTTATTTATTATTTATCCTTTTAATTATGGATGGAAGGAATTCCTTGATGCACATGATCACTATAGTGGTATGGTAGTGGTCACCAAGGAGAGGAAATTTGTTTTCAATATGCATACATCTGTGCATATTCATAATCTATCCTTTACTTAACATGCATATTTATAGGTCCCAGGTATCCCCAACTTATTTTATTAATTTATTATTTTTTTGTTTGTTTGTTTGTTTGTGATGTATGTTTGCACATACACATCAGCATAAAATGATTGATTGTACATTGTTTAACGTCCCGACAGCAACAAGACTTTCTCAGGACGTGCCTGCACTGCTTGTGAAAAAACCCAAACTAAACAGAATATTGAATGTATGTCGCCAGCTGGTCTAATACACTAAATAAACCTAACTAGACCCTTTAGCAACACACATCCAATATCAAGAGCTACAAGCAGTGCAGACAGTAGGAAGAGTTTAAAAAAGGTAAATACTGGTGAATGTACCAAGGGTAGACAGAAACACACGCCCATGAATAGAGGGGAAAACCCACCCTGTGGGGCTGACCAGGGTCACCCTGGGAACTAAAAAGTAGTTAACCCCGCCCAAGTCCCCCAGGGTAGACCTGGGTGGGTATGAGAACATACATATACACATATATGATGTGAACATAACATGTACACATATGGTAATAGGTGCATACCACCCGCTCCCCACCCCACATACAAAACCACAGAACAAACATCTGTGCATGTTCATAATATATCCTTTACTTGGTATTCATATGTCCTAGTTATTTAAATTTATTATTTATTTTTATTTGTTTGAAAAGTAGGTTTTGTTCATATGCTGATGTTCACATACACATATATGGTAATACTGCCCACTCCCAACCCCACTCCACAACCAGAGAACACCCACCAAACGACACTTACATCTGTGCATGTTCATAATCTATCCTTTACTGAGCATTCATATGTCCCAGGTATCTTGACTTACTTTATCTTTTTTATTTAACCGCCATGAGATGGCATTGGTCGCCTGCTCGACATTAAACCCAAATAAGTATATATTTAAATTATTTATTTATTTTGTTTGCTTGTAATGAAGGTTTTGTACATACACATCAGCAAACAATGATTGATTGATTGTACATTGCTTAACGTCCCGACAGCAACAAGGCTTTCTCAGGACGTGCCTGCACTGCTTGTGAAAAAAAAAAAACTAAACAGAAAATTGAATGTATGTCACCAGCCGGTCAAATACGTTAAATAAACCTACAACATGGGGCCTAAATAAAGCTAAGACTGTCTAGCAACACACATCCAACATCAAGAGCTACAGGCAGTGCAGACAGTTGGGAGAGTTTTAAAAAAGACAAATACAGGTGAATGGACCAAGGGTAGACAGAAACACATGCCCCAGAATAGAAAGGAAACCCACCCTGTGGGGCTGACCAGGGTGACCCTGGGAACTAAAAAGTACCTAACCCCACCCAAGTCCCCCAGGGCAGACCCGGGTGGGGGCATCAGCAAACAAGAAAATATACACATATATAGATGGTAATAGGTGCCATACTGCCTGCTCCCAACCCTTACCTAAATACACACATTACACCGCAGAACACCTACCAAAAGAAGGACATACACATCTGTGTATGTTCATAATTTTTAATCTATCCTTTACCTAGCATGCATATGTCCCAGGTACCTTAGACTTACTTTATCTTATTTATTTAAATTATTTATTTATTTTGTTTGTTTTGTTTTGTTTGTTTGTAATGTAGGTTTTGTACATACACATCAGCATACAGCTCAAGAACATACACCATGGTGCCCCTGTGCATGTGGCCACCAGTACTATTCTGACAGATCTGTCACACCCAGCCAATCATCTCTTCGAGCTTCTGCCCTCTGGCCGGCGGTTTCATGCTTTTAACCCATATCCTACTGAGGCTAAAAGCTTCAAATTTGTGCACTGCCATATGCAAGCTACATTATAGTATTTACAGATAAGGATATAGACCAATGGCTTTAGTTCAAGGGTGGTGCCAGAATAGCTTGGCGCCTAGAGGCACCAAGCTATTCTGGCACCACCCTTGAACTATTTTAGTCAAACTTATTTCACACAGTGGTGTATTCCGAATGATAAGGGTTAAAGCCAGAACCTCTCGATTCAGATGCAATTTTTTTTCCAGAAGCTGTCCTCAATACATCACCATGCACGGAACAACGTGATTCCATGATTTGTGACATATGACTGATTTGTGTTTAATATTGTGTTTATCTATCTTTTAGTGCTGTATATAGGATGATCGCCAACTAAGTGTATGACATGATGAATGCCCTACAAGTGAGGACATATTTTACTGTCGCCATGCCACACAAAAATCCTTGTAACGTTTTACTTGGTGAATAAATGTCTTATGTCTTATACACGTACATGGTAATAGGTGCAGTATCACTCGCTCCCAACCCCAATCCAGTTACACACACAAAACCGCAGAACATCCACCAATGTACATCTGTGCATGATCACAATCTATACTTTACTTAGCATTCTTATGTCCCAGGTATCTTTGACTTACTTTATCGTATTTATTTAACTGCCATGAGATGGCCGTAGTCTACTGCGCGGCGTTAAACCCAAATAACTATTTATTAAAATTATTAATTTGTTTGTTTGTAATGAAGGTTTTGTACATACACGGTAATAGGTGCCATACCGCCCCACTTTCAACCCCAGCCCACATACAAAACCACAGAATACCCACAAAAGACATGCACAATTGTATACTGATGGGCATTAGTGGACTGTAAAATATATATATAGAGACTTCAGGTTAAGCAAGTGGCTTGTATTGACTGCCTGTATTTTAGCTGCCCACCTACAAATTTCATGTGTCCAGTTAACCACACTGCACATGCAGCCATCAGTTCTGTGAAAAGTACTGTTGGCCTCATGCACAGGGGCACCAAAACTTAGAGATAAGGCCACACCTGATAACAATAACAGTACTAATAATAATATGCCTACTCAGCCACTAGTTCTGTAAACAGCACCTTTGTAAACAGTACCAGTGGCCAAATGCACACATACATCATGGATGTTGCTACCACTGATCACTTCAAACAATAGGCTGCCCAGTTCACATTTTGATACCGTGAACTAGCCTGCACATGCAGTCATCAGTTCTGTAAATAGTACTGGTGGCCACATGCACAGCGGCACCAAACTTAAAGGTGAGGCCAAAACTGCCACCTCAAACAAAACCAAACGCTACCTACACACACATATCAATGATACAGTCAACCTCTGTGTGCGTTAGGGGGAACACGCTTAAAGTATGGGACTGTAAATCTTACAGCGAAATGTCAAAACCAGTAAGAAGATAATGTAACAGCAACAAGTACATGTATTTTGTAAACCACTCAAAACATGACAACTCATCGAGTCTAATGGTGTTATGAATGGGTGATGGAAACACTGAAAAAAATAGTACGTGTACATTATAAAGTATGTGCCTCCTTCCCCCCCCCCTCCCCCCCTCCCATAACTAGCTGTTTATCATAAAACATAGATATCTCATTCATTTGATCACTTGACTGATTTATTAAATCATCTCTGTGTCACCTTTCTCCGTTTTCTTTGTCGTTTTAATCCCAATATGTCAGTGCTAATGTCAGCTGCTAAGAATCCTTGCAGCGAACTGCAAATGTCTATATGCAGACAAACTGCAAATAACACAGCAGCAAAATAAGTTCCTCTTTTGTGCAACCCCACCCGGGTCTGCCCTGGGGGACTTGGGTGGGGTTAGGTATTTTTTAGTTCCCAGGGTCACCCTGGTCAGCCCCACAGGGTGGGGTTTTCTCTCTATTCTGGGGCATGTGTTTCTGTCTACCCGAGGTCCATTCACCTGTATTTGCCTTTTTTAAACTCTCCCTACTGTCTGCACTGCCTGTAGCTCTTGATATTGGATGTGTGTTGCTAAATGGTCTTAGCTTTATTTAGGCCCCATGTGTTAGGTTTATTTAATGTGTTTGACCGGCTGGCGACATACATTCAATGTTCTGTTTAGTTGGTTGTTTTTTTTTCACAAGCAGTGCAGGCACGTCCTGAGAAAGCCTTGTTGCTGTCGGGACGTTAAGCAATGTACAATCAATCAATCTGTAGCTCTTGATATTGGATGTGTGTTGCTAAATGGTCTTAGCTTTATTTAGGCCCCATGTGTTAGGTTTATTTAATGTGTTTGACCGGCTGGCGACATACATTCAATGTTCTGTTTAGTTGGTTGTTTTTTTTTTCACAAGCAGTGCAGGCACGTCCTGAGAAAGCCTTGTTGCTGTCGGGACGTTAAGCAATGTACAATCAATCAATCAATCTTTTGTGCAGTAGCAAGATAGTGCTTTTGTGCTAGCAAGATTGGGTTCAATTTTAAACAAAGCATTGCATGAACTTC